>WION01000099.1:22500-165841 GCA_015039365.1 Amanita rubescens | reverse complement strand
CCAAAATGCCGAGCAGGACTCATTTCTGACATAGTATGACTACTACTAGTTTAGTAGTGTATGGGCCAGATCCGCCGCGGCAACGGTATTGGAACGATTCCCGCGCCCTTTCCTTACCCCAGTGCGCCGAGATCCCTCCAACGGTTGCAACGTCACTGTCTTTGAAACGATGGTGTGGTGTATTGCAACAGGGCCGTTCCCACATTCTATCCTGTTTCCCTTGTGCGTGGACATCTCTCTGGCGGTGTTGCAACATCCCAGAACCATTCTCAATCTCTCGAGTTTCCCTCATTGCAACTGCGATGATCACGTTGCAACAAAGCCGGAGCCGTTCCTGTGTTCTCAGGCTTCCCTTCCAGTTTTATGTCCACACTCCTCTGTGTTGTACCATGGCCTCATGACCCACAGTCAGCTCCAATCACCAATGACACTACGGACTAGACCAAAGATAACGGCTCTAATGCCAGCACCGAAGATCTTGAGGAGATGTTGGCTTGTACGTATACTTCACTGTTTAATGATCACCGCTCGCATTATTGTCAACCCCCTTACGAGCAAACTTAATCCTTTCAATGCTTCGCTCTTCAAGCGATGGTGATGATGTCTTACAGGACCATGATGAACTGTGGACTTGGATGAAGGCGACGGGTTCATAGCGTAGCCAATAAAAAGTTCTTTGAGTATGCCACGCGCCACTTTTCCGGCGCCGGCAGCGTTGCAACTCAGTTTCAACAATAACATTTGCTAGCCAGTACCTCAATATACGTGTATGTTTCTTTCAGTTGTCCTCCAGGCCATCTTCGTCTCAAGTGCAACATTTACCAATGGCTTGGATTGATCTAGGGTAACAAAACCCTTTTCCAGTCATTGTAACCAGACCTGTAATCACTAATCAAACACCTCGAATACATCCACATCCCCATACTCGTAGATAAATAACCCCTTCAGATAAAAGACATATAATACTTGGAAGTGGACGAAAACAAGGAAATGAATATGGTGACTAATATTGATCTACGCAACATAGGCTGGAGCAGTCCAAAATCCTTGTAGTGAGGCATCATGATGCCAAAGTTCTAACACAGCCGACGGGAGTTCAAATCACGTATCGAAGATAAGCTGAATGACGACAGCCTCATTCTGATCCCAAATCAGCCGCTTGACGGCGTCGAATCCCCCCTTGGTCCTGTGCCAGCCTGCGCTCAGCATCCGTTCAGCCGCTCCACGCAGGCGCGGGTGGGAGCCAAGCGAGACGCCTGATTGGGCCGGGTCGCTGGCCAGAAAGGTGGAGATATTGTTCGTCCGGAGCGCTCGGATGGCGGCTACCTCGCCCATTGCCGCCGGACGGGTCACAATGACCCTGTCATCATCCAGGTGGGCATATGCCTCACGGATGCGTTGAGTCACGAGGAGGGGCACCTGAGGAAGTAGTAACGATCGAATGGGTTCTTGACGTACAGCAAACTCACATCTGATTCCAAACACATCGCTGCCGTCGAGCTTGCCGTATCCTCAAAATACTTTTTGTTGTTCGGGAACGCAGGTATGCAGATGTCCATAGTGGTCATTAGGTCGTAGTACTGGAAATAGTTGAGGTTGGTGTGAAACACGATGACGTTCTTCAATTCCGGAGGGACGTTTAGCGAGCCTGATCCGGCAAGATGTAATCTAAATGGTTGATCGGAGAGGTCGGGGTCTGGAAGAAATGAGGAATGATTTGCAAGAGGTAAATAGCCCCACGCTTTTGGATCCTCTACCGAGACGGGGATGAGGTATTCTGAACAGAAGAGGGAATTACACTGACCGTGCAGGCTTTTGACAAGATCATCGAATATGGTCAAATAATCGCGGCGACCGACAGAGAGTGATCCCTGAATGACTGCGTTCGACAGAAGCGGCGGAGACTGTTGACGTTCAATCGATACGTTCAAAATTGGGATGTGGACATTGACGGGTACGTATTCCAATCCGGAAGAGGCGATGAGGGGAGAGTGGTCGGAAGCCTTCGTTTGGAAGATTTGATGAAGGGTTCTCTGAACACTGGATAAGGGTGAGTAAAATATATAGGTAATCAGAAAGAAACAAACTGTTTTGAGATCGTGAGAACGCGAAGGGCATTCCGGCGAGACCATTCATGAATGTTGACCTCAAAAAGCCGGTTTTCAGCATGATGGACGATACAGACGAGCTCGAACTTGCGTTCGTTGTCTCTGAGCTCCCACGCATTCAGAAGCTTTTCGTGCCAATGTTGTAGGCTACCCAGATCATAGTGCCAGTGTTGTGTAGAAGGGGGAGGAAAAAAGGACAAGGATGAGTGAAAAACATTGCAAGCGAAATGAAACGCACTCAAGTTCACAAGTTCCCAGTATGACCATATCAATGGCGTCATCCGAACCGCTATCAGCGAGGTCGAGGAAGAGTTGTTGCGGATCTCTGATGACCCCGTGATACAAGCCCAGCTGCTGGACCACCTTTCCAAACCCGAAACTCAGCGGCGTTCGCGCATACACGTCTAACTGACCCCGACCCTTCATAACTCGCTCAAGCGTCCAAGCCAAGGCAAGGTAAACGTCATGATGGTGGCCAATGTCAGACGCGATAGCGATCCTCTTGTGTTTCTGGAGGCGGAAGTCGGGGCCTATCGATGATACCGGCTTGAAATGGTCGTCAATGGCGAGAGCGGTGGGACACGAGGTCAGTATAGTGTTCTTGTACCAGAAAAAGAGGATGAGAAAGGTGATGAGAAAGGTACAGATGAACAAGATGGGCTTCTTGGATAGCCTGGAAGACGAGTCGGGCCACATGACGACGTTTGCTTTAGTACCAAGGAGTCAACGTTGTCAACGACGGAGACTTCTAATAATAAGTTTCTATTAACCCACGTGTCACCCCTACCACATTCGGCGGGCGGAAGGGTCTACGTGTTCGACAAAAGAGGTGGTGAGTAGTGCAGCAACAGGAGAGTTTGCAATTGTTGGCTTCGGCCGCGCAGTGATCGCCTAGTAGTAGCGGTGTTGATGCAAATTGGCTTGTTCCCGGAAGCTGGCATATTCCGAGGCCTAGTAAGCTGAGTAAGCAAGCTGAGCGCTGAGCGCTGAACTTTAGCATATACTTCTCGCTAAGATCACCTATCGACCGTGTCGTCAATGTAGCGACAATCGACCTTGCACGGTCACTCTTGATAACGAAGAACTATGTCAACGCTGCTTTGCAACTCACTGGTGAATCTGACACCGAGCCTTTGCTCGATTTTATGCTTTATTTGCTATGCACTGGCCATTTGTCATGTTCCGAAGTACCGGATGCCAACCATCGAGCGAGACGGTTGATGCTAAAAAGCCTAAAAATGATAACAAAGACGCCGGTCACACCAAGCTCTTTGTTCGTGAAAGGGATCAACGCTAAGGTTGATCATAATTACGCACTGCGTTCGTTTTCAAGGGAGAACTCAAGGGAGCTGCCATCGCGCTGAAACAGTTATACAAAACTCGTCATAATGATGCAAGTCATTCGCTTATCTTGAATGGATTACCGATTTCTGATCATCGCCGTCTGATAGGATTTCTGTCGAGAAGCGTTGATGTGGCGATCTCTAACTCACGAGCGCGTTCTTCCATTTCTCGGGATCTTTGAAGATGAATCAGCTTCTCGCATGTTCCTTGTGTCGCCATACACGAAGAACGGTACTCTTTCTCGGTGGAGAAAGAAGACTGGTCATTCAACATCGAAGATTCAAAGACTTGTGCGGATTTCGCTCGACTGCACACACTCAAAGCTGAATCTTTGATAGATTTTAGAGGTAGCCGAAGGCATCCAATACACCCACTCGGAAGGCATAGTTCACGGGGACATCCTCGGCGTACATCCACCTCATTCCGCCTGGTTAGATACTGACATAACTATCCCTTTTATCAGGACAACGTTCTTTTGGACTCTCAGTCTCTCACTTCCACGCTCAAATCGCCGACTTTGGATTAACTCGACATTCAGAAGCCACTGCCACCATCTGGAGTGCTGCATTACAACTTTGCGGCACCTGAGCTACACGGAAACTGGAATGAAGAGGAAGATGCCTCAGAGTCAGACGATGATGGGCAATTGACTGCAAGGACACAAAAATCAGATGTTTATGCCTTTGGTTGCCTTTATTACGAGGTGAATGAGCCAGTTGTTGTTCTTCCTTTTGTCGAATTAGATGCTGAACGTGTAAACGTATAGATCCAGTTCGATACTATACCTTTCCAGGATACGAATGAGATTCAAATCGTGAAGTTTGTCCTACCCTCGTCCCTCGGTGTTTGAATTCATGGCGATTGCAATGAGGCGATGAACGGAAGCAAAACCGGTGACGTAACGACAAGACGCGAATTCTCTCCTATAACCGTTGCGATGAACGACTTCCAATCCACTCCTTCCAATTCGCCATACCCTTACCGCTACGCCGTACTTCCACCATCCTTGATGCCCGGCGACTTTCTTACACTTTGGGGCGTTGTACGACTTCTACGTCTCCAACCGCGGCAACCATGGCTAAGGCTTAAGGTGTGAATGCTGAGTTCCACTTTGTTTTTCTTTCTTTCTGATCATCTTCAGCCCGAAACTGTTGATTCCCCGTTATCCACTTCAACAAAACCCAAGGGAAGAAAGGAAAACTCAAGGCCAACTCCAAACTTAAAGGGTCCAAAGCAAAGGGGAAGAAAGGAAATGACGGCGAGAACGGGGATAGACAATCTTAAATAGTGTGACGTGACAGATCTGTGATATGTCCCACCGTGACCTTGTCCTGCGCGTTCTCCTTTCTTACCGCGAGCCACCCGAGAATGGGCCTCTCGATTTCGAAGAGTACACTTGAACCCTCGTCGAGTATAGTAAACAGTGCGCTCGGTCACGATGAAGCGGAAGGAATGGCCACTTCAGGGGAGCCCGAACCGGTTTACATGTTCCGGAGACAATATCGACCTTGTAGATTCGATTCCGTCGAAAACCTCGAACTTTATGCACCCGAAGGATTGCACCCAGTGTCGATTGGTGATGTTTTTGCCGACGGTCGCTACAAAGTCTTGCACAAGTTAGGATACGGAGGCTCATCTACGATCTGGCTTGCCCGCGACTCTGTATCTGGCATTCTGGTTGCGCTGAAGGTTCTTCCTGCATATAAATCCACTAAGCCAAAGGACGAGATTGAAGAGCTTGTTATTTCCCAAAAGCTCGACGCCTTAATCGCTTCCACGCACCATGCTGCTAGACACAATATCCAAACGATCAAGGATTCTTTCATCGAGGAAGGGCCTAATGGAACGCACGTATGCCTTGTCTCCGAACTTGCTGGACCGAGTGTACGTGTCATGTCGTTTCCCGGCGGAGGGAGACTTGAAGGGAGTACGCGGCTCCGGGGTGATCTGGCTAGGGAAGTGGCAAAGCAAACTGCTACGGTGATGGAGCTTATGCATTCTGCAGGGCTTGTACACGGAGGTTCGTTAACTCTGTTTCATAATAATGGTTTATTAAATTCCTCAGATCTAACGTCATCAAATGTCCTTTTTCGGGTCTCTGACGAGGTCCACAAATGGTCAGACGACGAAATCTACTCAAAGTTTGGCCAGCCTAGGACAGACGAGGTTGTAACCGTTAACCAATCAGCACCCGGGCCGCACGCCCCACGAGAAGTTGTCCAAGCCATTGATATGACTCACCTCTCTGTCCCAGTGCTTCTCTTGGAAGAAAGCATCATCGTGATCGACTTTGGCCAGTCCTTCGACACAAAACAACCTCCAACCGACTACAACCCAGCTACAGCAATACTCTATTGCCCCCCCGAAACCCTCTTTGATAACAAATTCTCTTTTGCTTCCGACATTTGGGTATTGGCATGCACAATCTTTGAGATTCGTGCGGGATACTCGCTCATCACCTCTTTTTTGGCAGATGAAGAAACGGTTATGCAGGATTTCGTTACCCTGTTTGGCAAACTACCAGATCCTTGGTGGAACGCCTTTAAAGAACGCCATATATGGTTTCATGAAGACGGCCAACCAAAGTCCCCAGATTACAAGAGTTCCATCCGAGAAAAACTGCAGGGAATTGGTGAGCGGGACGAACCACCGATAGATGAGGAAGGGCCCATGATTGAGATTGTTGGGACACAGCTGGAGGAAGATGAAGTGGAACTCCTCAGTGACCTGTTAGAGAAGATGTTCAAGTACAATCCCGAGGAAAGGATTACGATACAGGAGGTAGTACGTCATCCATGGTTTGAGTACACTCCCGGTCGGTAAGTACTTAGTATGTATAAGCAATATGAGGTTTCCTTTAATTGAACATAATTAAATTTGATCTGTCTAATGAGAGGATGCTGCGTTAAATGAGGGGATGGGTCACATATTTTCTGACAGAGAAGAGAAGGAAAAGAAGCGGTTCTATAAGTAAGGTTAACATGGTCAACGTTCACGACGGGTCAACCGTTCGGTCGGGTCACGGCGGTTCACTGCAGAACGTCGTGCTTACGTGTTCATCAACTAACTACGACTCGCGATTTATTATGTATTGTAATTGACTTTTTATAATGGAGGGGTATGAACAACGACTACAGTTACAAAAATATGCTGGTATAACTTACTTAACAAATGCAATGCAAATCGAATGATTTTTTTTAATACTTCAAACCACAACTTTACTTTTCCCAACACCAATAGTTTGAGACCGCGTCCGGCGCAAAGTTTTACGCTGTTTCGCGGATTTTGATGGGCTTGATCCCTCCTCCGACCTATCATCGTTGTTGTCAGGGAGAGGCATAGCCGTAGGCAACAACCGGACTTGAGGAGATGGGGAAGGCGGAGGGCTCAGATCGAGTGATGTCGAACTGAAATCCAGCCCTTTAAACGACCGCACTGACGGGGCTGACGCAGGGTCCGCTCGCCGAGAGGTAGTAGAAGGCGGAGTCGCCGCCAGCCTCTTACATGTCTCCAGCAAACTAGGAAGCGGCAGAGGACCAAACACGTCTTCTTGGTCACTTTTAATGCTCACCCGACGCTTCCTCCTCGACAGATCCCCAGATGAATCGCTTTTGGCTCGACGCAGTTTTGACTTGAACGACGAGCTGGACTCCCAATCTGCATTCGAACCATTTTTCCGCTTTTCCTGTGCGCTTTTTCTATATTGCATCGTAACCGATTTGACCGACGGCACTTCGACAGACTCCAAAATCATGATCATGCGTTTTCGCTTCCTCGGAGAAGGAACTGCTTCGTCCGACGATGCCGGAGAAACCAGTAAGCTGTTGGCAATATCGTTCTCATCGTCGGCATCACTTGTAGACGAGACGATGTTCGTGGAGTGGGAAAACACTGCATCGGATCTGCTCTTTTTCGATGGCGAAAGATGCTCCGTATTGTCATCAACATCGTTTTGGAGCTTGCGCTTCTTGGGTGTCGTTGGGCGCTGATGGACCAACTTTGCATCGGACACATTGGAAGCGACGCGCCGAGACGGCGACCGCATCGGAAGCGAACTATTTTCCTTATCCTCCGCAGAGATGCGCATGCGCTTCCTGGATCCAGTCGCCTGGTTTCTCACCGCAATCCAAGTCGGGGAGGCAAGTGAGACAAGCTTGACAGGACTGGAATACTTGACTCGGGGAGGACTCGAAAGAGCAAAGGAGGTCGATGGCGTAGTAGCATCCGCGAATAGTAGTTTTCCACGTTCTGTAGGTGTGGATGGTGGAGAAACCGTGCAACTGTCCAAATCTACGAGAGTTTTATCATCTAAGCCTTGCATTTGTGTAACAAGCTTACCTGGCCCGCTCGAAGCGTCGTCAAACAATGTTGACGACGAAGAGGGAAGCAACGCAAAAGTTTGTTGGGGCGTCTTCAGGGATTCTCCTTCTGGTACAGGGGACACTTCTTCGGATTGACCAGCGCATGCAAGGCACCTAACGAGGCCCGCAGGCCATCCCTCTCGGGGCTCTTTTACGCCTGAATACCCAGTCCAGAACTCTTTGAAGGCCTCGGCTGCTAACGAGGTCCTGAATTGGTCTCCACGCAAGGCCGATTCCAAGATAGGCAGATAATCGGTTACAGCCTCGATCGTCTTTGGCAATAAACTGAGAATCGATAAGAGGTAACCATACAATGGTTCCATCTGAACATAATAAAAACGCTCAATTCAATAAATCAGAATCAAAATGAGATATGGGACATACGTCGTAAGACCATTCCTCTTCGTCTGTCGATTCAGCCTCGTCTAGGATCCACATGCTGACACTTTGCTTAACAGATGTCACGATTACGCTCGCCATCTCCTCATTTTCGCATTTCCGGACCATGTCAGAAAGAGACCTCAAAAGCCATCTTGCGTACTGCTTCACCTGAGGCAAAGGAGGATACGTGGCAGAGAGAACATCGTTGACGAGCCTAAGCAACGATGATGGAGCTTCTCTGATTTCATCAAGGTCCAGGCGCGATAGAAGTGTATCCGTGGCACGAATGAATGAAGAAGTGCAGGCTGCGTCCCAGTCATATGCCTGTTCGAGCGACGCAGAGACTTCCTCAAGGACTGTCGCACTATCCAGGCCATGGTCAAGCGCTTTTGCCGTCGAGGCGTCAAGCAAAGACTCCCATATAGAATGGTCATCATCGCTAGAACCCTCAGCATCAACATTCCTGCGAGATATCTAAGCATATCATCCGAACGACAAAGTGATGGACTTACATGAAGGGAACAGACAAGAGAACTGCGCAATTCTCCCATGCACAAGCTGAATCCGCTTTCCACATGTCCGCAAAAATTCTCCAAACGAACATGGTGTTTTTCGCCCGACACCATCTTCGAAGCTCCACCGAAGCATCGCTGTCAATGCCCCAAAAGGCCTTCAGGACATCGATATCGCAACACATGACAAGCTCTGCACAAAGCTGCGCCCAGGGCTTGAGTGCCACATTATCACGCTCTGCATCGAGATCCGGTAGACCGTCTTCGTCGAGAAGTTCATCCTCGTTCGTGATCAAGCATAGAAGAAGTTTTTCGCTAGCAGTGGAAAGAAGGGAATGTGGGACCGTAGTCCTTACGGTCGTCCACAAGTCTCGAACAACCTTTAGTTTGAGTTCCCCATTCGTAGTATGTTTTGTAGGGAGAGGGTCTTCTTGAGGTGGATCCGATGAAAGAGCCACCGATAACACCTCAATCTCTGACGACTTGGACGTCCGAGCGACGGAAGGGGCAACGGATGCTTTGGGAGTCATGTCAACGTTTCGATCCTGAATAATATCAATGAGAATATTTGCTGCGCGAACAGTGAAGGCAGTAGTCGCAACATCGTCGCCAATTTCTACACAAAAGTCAGCATAAATTAGAGGCGCTTGATAGTAACTCACCTAGTAAATGGCTAACGTTGGCCTTGATCAATCCATCCCAAGGTTCTGAAACGTCTGTAACCTAGTATGCATCTCCGTCAGTAAATGTCGTCATAGTGAACAAGGGAGAACTTGCAGGAGTTTCATCGCCGTCCATTATCTCCAAGCAATTGACGATCTCCCTCCAGACCTCGATCAATCCATCAAAGATCCATTTTTTTGAAAGCTCTTCCGTAGTCAGATTCCTAATCTCTTCCACGCCAGCCGACCTCTCGAGGATCGCCCTGACCGAGGTCGAGAGGTTCTTGAATTCCACAGATAGAAGGTTTGAACTTGCGGAGAATAAAGAACGAGGCAGGAGCATGTTGACGTGCCACTTTTCAGACAACTGTTCGGAACTGACGAGCCGCTTCAAGACTTCGACACCATCTTGACAAGTTATTCCGCCTTTCGAAACCATGACCTTGAGGACTGAGAACATGCGTTGAATACTGTCATTGACATCGAGTAAATCATCGTCCTCGGAATCATCGCTGGCATCTTCCGCGCCAAGCAGAGCTGCGACCGTGACAACACCAGTCTGACACTCAACCACGCTTATCAAGGCTTTCCACAGCGAGTTCTTCCCTGCCAAGATATCTTTTTCCCTAAACTCCCTTCTCTCGCTTTTCCTGAGCTCCTTCTCGTCTGCACTGAGGCTCGTGTCATTTGCCATATCCTCCAGAACATCTTGCCAGAGAACGTCAAAACCAAAGGCCGGTTGGAACCAGGCCCATACAAGCGGCCTCCAAGCGATGCAGGCAAGCGCCCTAACGGAGCCCTTTGGGTGTCGCAGCCCAAGCGTTAGCAGGGAAGTCAGCGTGCGGCGTAAGGCATGATCCTCGATGAGGACTGGGCCCAAAAGGACAATCAGGCAAGCTAGGACGTTGAGGGCCCAGACGGGGCCTTGGGCACTGTGCGTCGGGTCCGTCGCTTCTAGCGTCGACCGGAGAGTGCGGATTATAAGAGATTCCCGCGGAGTGGAAGGAATTATGATGCCTTGCGTGGTTGACAGTTCCTTCTTCTTAGCAGGTACACGTGTAAGGAATACTCGAACCAGGCGCGCGAATCTTGCATGGATGTGTCCTCTCCGACCAATTGATCTATTGGCGCCGGTGACTATGCCTCCCAGGGCCTGACAAGCTTGAACCCGGAGAGCGAGCGTTGGTCCAAGCAAGTTTTGAAGGACGAATGGAAGGACGGGAGCAAAGGCTTTGACAAACATTCCAGGCTGATAAGCGCATAAATCGTGGATGGCCTAAAGCTCGCGTCAATTAGATTGAATAATATTATTTGCGCTTCCGCACCTTTAGGCCGTCACTAACCGAGCCCTTTTTGCCCTCCTTTCCGAGCTCGCCATCAATGGCGCGCCTCAACGCGGCTGCGATCCTATCCGTTGCCGGTGCAAGGACATCCCGAGGAAGACGCTGTGTCTGGATTAACCAGATTGACAGCGCACATGTCTTCCTAGCATTGATTGTTGGCAGTTCAGGGGCGAGGGGTATTGCTAGCAATTGCGTGAGGATCTCACCCAGTCCTTCATCTAAAACGAAATTAGAACCGGATATATGCGCACCGGAGCGTCACCTACCAGAAAAGATCCCATAAATGGCTGGTAGTGTCCATACAATATTAAGCAACCGAATGGCGGAATGCGAAACGGTGCACAAGTCACGGGCATACTTGACCTGCTCTGCCGTCATTCCATCCTTCTTCTTCTTCGGTGTGTTGTTCGGGGAAGGTAGAGGGGCTAAGATACGTTCCCCACCACGCGATGGCTGGTATCCATCACCACTAACCAAAGGGTCCACCAGTGCCCTAGCAAGATCCCTCACGACCGCGTTCACAAACGCGTTCCTGTTCTTCCTAAGAGGTTGAAATAGCGGCCAAGACGCGTCCGCATCTGTTGTATCCGTGACACTTGACCGAAGACGCGCTGCGAGAACATTATACGCTTCTATCAAGTCTTTAAGGGAAGAATCTGATGCTATTATGCGCGAAACAGGGTGTTCCAGGTAAGTTAGATTGCATAAGGGATCAGCCGGCTCCGGTGTCACTTCGCGTGGCCTGTATTCGCCGCATATATCGTCCGAAAAAGGTAAGCTAGTAAAACTCTGCTTCTTGAGGATGCTCCTAGCTGGTTGGTCCCTTGAAGCATTTGAAGGAGTCCGAAAAAGCTTCGCTGGAGGACTAGAGAGATTGTGAATTTGGTTATGGACAGCCCAAGCCACCGCGCGCGTTGCTGAAGATATGTTTTCCTTATTGCTTGAGTGTGAGGAGCGTGGCGGCGTAGGAAGGGTCATGTCGGAGAGAAGACACACGCCAGAGTAGACTTGTGATGCGTGACATTGCACTTATTGGTGTGTGTCACATCAACGTTAGCGTGTACGCGTTGTTTGGACGCGTTTTATGATGCGCTTTCGTCGTATCAAGTGGCATAGGATTTGCGCTGGTTACAGGCAATCGGATACAGACTAATCATCTTTGTCACCAAGGGGCTACAACTCTCTCTCTTGTCTACTTGGCGACTTTCGGTACCACCCGTCTCTAATTCAATATCAGTCCATACGTGCTTTGGCCAAAGATAGCGCTAGAGCTCGCATGCTTTCGAACCATTAACGGACATTACTGCGGGAATTTATCAGGACAAAGAAGTGGTTCGGTATATTATACTAATACCCTCGCTAGGAGCATCTACGACATAGATTGTCCTTAATTTCCGCCCTCACTCGCACCGGAAAACCACACAAAAGATAGGCACATACCAGTATAATGCATTTGGACGTGGCGCATGAAACACCCGATCAGACTCTTGACACTGGCTCGTTTCGAATTAGCCGCTTGAGCCCATTTGAAAGGTCGGAATGAGTGTAATCGAGGCTTCCAGGACACAAGCGGACAGAGGAGCAGGTACAGCAGGGGTTAGGCCCCCCCATATCCTGCTTCGGCAAACAGCGATACTCCTATCGCATACGGAAAATGCAGCGCTGTTTAGCAGGCTAAAGCGGACCCTAACGCACAATAATGCAGACGTGTACGCTGTCGGATTCAAGCAGGAAATGTACACAAACGGAAGCATGATCCTCTCCCCACTCAGCTGTAACGACTGACATTGTCAATCGTTCACCGACGATCGATCCCTGGCTAAGCAAACTTGATCTTGAGAAGTTCAAGAATCTCAAGATTTCTCTTTCACACCTTGAGTCTGGTATCTATTCCCCGTATCGTACAACCAAAATATGCTATGAATTCTTTTTATCTGTCGTCAGCGAATTTGCCGGAGCATGCATCCAAGCCACAAACGACACAAGGGCTGATGACTCACCTGCGGTCTTAGCGGAAGTTACTTTACGCCATCATGTGGTTTGGCGAGCCCAGGCGAGACGCAGAGTCATCACCAACAGTGTGCAACCTGAGGTGATCCTCAGTTTGTTGGCTTAAAGAAGCAAATCAAGCGGGTACGAGTTTAGTGGAGCACGCCGCAAGACAAGGAGGTGTATTCCCGCGAAATGAACAAAGGTAGATAAGTTTCCCAGGCCGAAGAGACGGAGCAAGAGCGAAAGTGGTAAACGGTTTACCATTTCCGTGCGAATTTGGGCGACTTCGCAAGCCTCGTTGCAAGTGTAGCGATGTAATGGATGACGGGTCTGTAGTTTGATTCGGTGCAAGCGCTACCTTCGAACAGGTGGACAGACTCTTACCTCGTCCATGTGCAATCTAGCTTCAAGCTTAACGCAGTTATAACGGAATCCAAGTGAGCCGTAGATGGAAATCCGGCCTTGTCCCCCGTGCCTACGATGCGTCCTAGACTGTTCAAGACTCTTGCAGAGGAGTCTGTATTTGTACCACGAGGCTCTTGGGTGCGTCACGAGGTACATTGACCGACGGTGAATCGAAGAGTCGAATCTTTTGATGGCATATGCTTTGCTGTGCAAAGACTTCGTCTGCATGGTTAAAGATAAGCATGTGTTCAATGTTTTGATAGGAAGCAAGAATTGATGACACAGTGATTGTAGGCTATTGGGCAGCTCCACTTCTCGCGCGGCTGAATAGTAATCGTTTACATCGTCCCCTTCGTAGAGCACATGGATATCGTATAAAGAGAGGGCCCTTAATCCTTCACTTGTCCTCACCACTAATCTCCTCCTCACCTGCTTTTAGTTCTTCCCTAATTTCTAATTCACTCTCATAATGTTCTTCAACGCATCACTCTTCACCACCGTAATAGTCTTCGTTGTTGCTCTGTTCGGCGCCTTCGCTACAGCCGCACCTGCCGTCATTCGCGACGTGTATGTTCCCCCGGTCATCTATCCCGGGAATGGCACCGTTTGGAAAGCAGGCAGTACACATAATGTCACATGGTATGCCATCTCTAGTACCCTAAATATGGTGTGGCTGATCACCGTAAAGGGACACTTCCAACCCTCCCCGTCAGATCACCAACAAGATGGGACGGATTGTGTTTTCAAAGGGCGGCCTCTTGCTTCTTGGTACGCACAACAAATGGCCTCTCTGACTCCCTGTTTGACGTTCAACTCGTTAGATACACCTTTGGCCATGGGATTCGATATCCTTCTGGGACGACAAGAGATCACTGTTCCGGCAAACACTGTTCCGGGGACAGACTACGCAATCGTCCGTAAGTTGACGATTCCCATACTCGGGGTGCTTTATCTGATGAATCAGTGTTCGGCGACTCTGGCAACTGTGGTGAAGCTTTTACCATCGTTGCTGCATAGGACGCCAGCGCTTGCAGATAAGCCACAGACAAAACCCATTGTTACGTCACGATAATGCCTCGAGAAAAAGTGTAATGCCACAATAACCCGCCATGTAGCCTCATCTTCGTTTGGGACTTACTTACCTGTATAATGCACCGTATAATGAGCATGTAATACTATATTCTAGCACTCACACGGACTTGGCTCTGCCGCCACGCCAAACTTGTTGCTGCCTAGATACGAGATAGTAACAATCAAATCAACGATTATGTATGTCACATGGTCGGCTGATGTTCGACTATAAAACGCAGGATCCGAACATATTTCCCTTGACGGCCATCTCCCGGGTTGCCCTCCATTCACGTCGTCCCTGAGCGCGCAGCGGGACACCTCCAACCACGACGACCATGTTCCTCTTCTTCAATTTTCTCTGCCTGTCGTGGTTGGTTTCTGCGCCGGCTCTCCCTCTATACCTACCCCTCCAGGAACGTGATGTGGTTGCTCCTCCTGTAACGGCCCCCAATTCAACATCAGTATGGACCGTGGGCTCGACACAGACAGTTGTCTGGTACGCGACATCCATGTGTCTTTTTTTTTCACTTATGCGGAACATTCTATAAAGGGATACTTCTGGCCTGCCACCGTATGCCAATATCACAAACCGGGTTGGTGAAGTGCTTTTGGGCCATCTAGGTGGAGGAGGAGGTTTGAATCTCATGCTGAGTGCGTCTTCATCTCTCTTCTTCGGCTGCCTACCGCCTGCGCCAATTCCGCACACCATTGCCGGATAGAACCCTTCCCACCTGATAAGGTACAGCGCAGCTTTAAGCGCTATCGTTTCTATTGGAATTTCCTCTTTTGATTGTGATTGTGGATCATGCGGGCAGTCATTGACACGGTCTTTGATATAGATAACCCACTTGCTCAGGGCTTCAACATCACCCAGGGAAGCGTTAATGTCGTCGTCCCTAACGTACCCCCCAGAACCGATTACCTTGTCGTCTGTGAGTATACGCGATCTCCATTTTGCTCTGGTCCTCACCGTTTGCTTTATCAGTAATGGGTGACTCGGGTAACGCTAGTCCCACGTTCGCCATTACTGGTGGCTCGAATAGTACTGTCACGCCAGGTCCTTCTACTACGCAAACTTCGTCTTCATCTACTGGAACGTCCACGGGCGGCGCTCAATCGGGCGCAACATCTACCCCGGTGTCAAATTCACCTGCCCCGACGGCGACTGCACAATCCGGCACCACGCCTGCGGTCACTAACACATTTACAACCTCAGGTTCACCCTCTTCAATCACGGTTGTAGTGCAACCTAGTACTAGCACTAGTACTAGCACCAAGACCAGCGGCGCACTATCCATGCGCCCCATCGGCGCTACATGTTTAAGTGTAGCGTTGATCATCTCAAGGATTCTCCTATGAGATGTCACGGCTCCATACGCACGTTACTAACGATAATTAATGGACCACACGCCTCGCACCACGCTGTTCATACCAATCACGTCTATTCAAAAAAACTTCACGTGTATTATACGACCTGGACATTCTCCTTACGTTGTTCCTGGGCATATCTTTGCTTTATTCATACACCCCAGGACGGACATAGTTTTTTTTTTTTGATTTTTTTTTTTTTTTTTGATTTGATGTATCATTAAGAACGCACTTTTTCTCTTCGTTCATGGTGTATACGTGCTAGTCGCAATCTCAGGTTTATTTTTACGTTGTTGCAGACAAGTAGTATGAATCGCTTCTGAATTGAAATGAACAGGATCCCCAGTCTCCGCGCCAAGACTCGGGTTCTAGTAACCCGGCACCGTACCTTACTTCATAGAAGGACGTTGCATCGTTCCCCTGTTCCCCTGAGTGCCTGAAGCGCCCTTGCGGCCCGCCCTGAGTATAAGGTGCATATAATCAATTGTTTGCGACACCGGTTCGAACATTTCACTTTCCACAGTGCCGTATCTCGCAGCTAACGTGAAGATTAGCAAACCACCCTATGGCCGTTGAGCTCGAGCTCGAGCTCGTAGCTCATACTTGAAGTTCAACGTTCAAGCTGCTGTCATCCATACTATGACAAAGTTGGCGCGACAAGGTATACCTCTTTTGCGTCAATTCGTTTCTGGAATGAAGGTCCGAAACAATGGCGTTGTTGAAGCCGTACGCAGTTCATTTTCTCGATCAGTGGGGTAGATAAGCCGGCTATGAGACGCCGTATCCCAAGTGTGGAAGAAGCCGAGAGGCTGCGCCATGTGATGCACGACGGTGAAGAGAGATGACCGTCAGAGAGCCTTTGTTTAAGGATGCCAAGCCATTCCCGTTCTTGTCTGCCTTTTGCTTCGTCTGTACGTTTTGCATGCTAGGATGGAGGTTATCGTTCGATGCGTTGCATGCGGGAAGGCGTTAGACCTCGAGAAATGATCTGGTTTGCGCCAGTGAGAAATGTAGTAAGCAGAACCTTTGGCAAAGTTCATTAAAGGGCATTCATTTACTCTGACGTATCACTCACCATTATACTTAGAACCCTTGTTCCTTGTGGGGCAAGGGAGTAAACCTATCGGCGGGGTTTATTGCAATAGTGAGTAAGTGGCGTTCAAGTTGTGCTTCCCTTGATAAAAGATTTTCGTGGAGGACGGATTTTCCACCATTCCAAAACAAGACTGCGATGGGAACGTGCTCTTGAGGCCTGGGGCCTGACTTCCCGGCTCCCACGTGGAAACCCTGCGGCGACTGTGCGCTGAGCACTGAGCAGTTGTTCTTCTCAATTCCTCAGTTACTCACCACCTGCACTTTATTCTTGTCACTACGGGATGAATGTTCCAGAATGCGACGCTTCTGCCACATGCCAAGCCGCAGTACTCCCACGGCTAGTCAAATAGTGATCCCGCCCGTGCGTGGAAACGAAGATACTCTGCGTAGTCGCTGCTCACCTTCGGCCCGCATCGACGATGATAAGAGAGGGGCTACCGAGCAGTGGGTGACCCGGGTAAGTACGTACGTACCTCGCACAGGTCGATGAACCATTAATTAGCAGGTTTGGTACACCGGATGCCGAGAACGATGGTGTTAGCGTAATTTATGCAGTAAGTGCAGTGCTTAGATTGCGTCATGATCGATAATGGACAATCCTTCATCGATATGCTCTCAGTACCGCGTACAATGTTGACGAGAGCTGAAGCGCCGATGGCCTGCAGTGTGAGCTGGAATGAAGAGCGTTGTATCCCTTCGTGCGACGCCCTGGGCTCTGTCCGCAGTCGAGACGGGAAACTAGAGGCGACTGCTGTTGCTGATAGAGCGGCCGATTATTTGCCGTTGAGAGCGCATCCTCATGATCGCTGTGACGTCGTTGCGCAGACAGGAGGCCTTCCTTGCCTTGACAGTAAAACCAGTATAGGGTAAAGTGGGGGTGCCATGAGCTCATATATGCCGGTACGGCCCAGAATAAGCCTTTTCGTAAGGGTTAAATAGACACGCGTTTTGACAGAATCATAAATGCCTGACCAATTATCGTCGCCGTCGCACGCCGCTACGGCATGGCACTTCATTCGCGCTGTAGCTTGGCTACAATGTGAGACTGACAACGACAACGGCAAGGTCCGAGGTGGAGATCCCGTAGGTTTGACGTTAGCGGTCCCTTGAGCGTCACGGCACGCCGTCCATTCGCTTTCGTCCTCAGAAAATAGTAATCGTCTAAGACATTTCAGGCATATTCTTTTCTTGCTCACTTCATCATAAATCCTGAACACATGTTTGAGGGTAGGAGGCAGCTATGCGCCTAGCGACATTTAGACAGCTGATTTTTGGGCAAGGGCATTTGCGACGATAAAACAGGTGCAACCCACGTTGCACTGGCACCGGATCATTCACCCGGTTGGCACGCCTTATTTAGTTTCTCTGATAGAAAAAGTACCGAGGGACGGGGTCGCACGCCTAATTTCCACGCATAATCAACGTCCTGGCATCATGTGTATGTATCATAGTAGCCTGACGCTAGCATCGGCCGACAGAAGTCTATTGAAACAACATGACGCGTCTACACAAATTTTCATACATGATTTAATGACTGATGAAACCCATAACACATGCTGGGAAGAAAAAGGAATCGCCCGCAAACGAAATCGAGCCTAACTCTCGATTTGTTCGATGATTCAGCTGCTGGCGGTAAACATGCGATCTAGTCGGCTCTAGCACTTGATCAACAAGTGGCGCGGAAAGGAGGAGTCGCTTGCGATGTCGCGTAAAATTTCGAAGGGTCAAAGATGGCAAACCGGATGCGGATGGCCTGCTTGCAGGCAAATAGGAATGGAGAAAGTGAGTTGATAAAGATACAATTGATGAGGGCCGAATTTCATCTTCGTGTCTTCTAGAACTGGAAGATTTGCAGAACATATTCTATAGTCGTATGATGGCGTAAGGGTGATGGGAGGTTGGACCAGGAGTACAGCTTGGAGGCGCGGTTATGCCTATGGGGGCAAAAGATGTCGCGACTTGGAATCTGGCCATGGTAGTCTTCATGGTTTCCACGACTTGGACATAAAGCTCCACGAAACTTCGATTTGTCCAGTTCCCAGGGTCGCAAGTCCTTTGAATGTCGCCGGGGACATATCTGCATGCCAGGGGGCTTAGAATCGGCCTTAAACGGAGATGAAAAAGTAAATCTCACCAAGGTCATGATATCCACAACTTTGGCAACTGTCGCGGACCTTAGCATGGACGCTTTTGCCGCCATAACTGATTTCCATCCACTGGAAAATGGAATGAATGGCAATGCATCCCTGCTCTGAAAATACAACGAACCTGATTGCAATTGTCTCCGTTGTTCTGATCATAAAGTGTCTTTGAAATGGCAACAATAGGATCCACGTTCGTGTCTTCCAGACCACAATTACCAAGACCTACAGGTCTTGTTATGGTTGCTTTCAATGAACAATAAGTTTTGCTTACCAACATTGAACCAAGTTCCCTGCAAACCAAAACCGAGCGTCAGCGCCCATAAAAATTTGACCCGGCGGCGAAATACTCACCCTGCCCTTGTAACTGGACCTCGCCACTAGCTTCTCCGCGGAACCTTCCTCCAAAGGTAAAGGGGCCGCGAACGTAGAGTACAAGGACGCAAACAATACAACAAGAGAGTACAAGATGCGATGCATGTTGTTGATGTTGGCTTATACAGTGGTCGTGAGGAAGCGTGTCTTGGCGGAAAGCGGAGGGGAACCCGGTGCAGAACCATTAAGGGCGCAGGAGCGGGGCGGCTTTATACTCGGTGAGATAGGTACGTTATGCCAATACCCGTGGCCTTGCATCGTGCCCTTTGTTTGCCACGTTGTAGAGAACGGCGACACAGCCAAAGACGGCCCCGGCGGATGTGACGAGATTCGGAAGGTAAAAGATGATTTACCCCTGGACAGGATCTCGAATTTCCAGGTTCCCACCAAATTTCTTTCTTTCATTGCAACCCTAAAAATGCCTGAGAGCCTGAGCAATGTGATTTCCGGCAAAAGCAAAAGGAGGAAACGGTGGCCCTCTTGTACGTACGAATCATGGTAACGGTGGGCGTATATTTAGTATTTGGGATTGACACGCATGCTGAAACTATGAGCGAATCTCTGTTGAGTAAAATAAGCCTGCGCCGAAAAGCCATGGTTACCTAAGCTAGTCGCAAGGTCGTCGGATTCTCACGTCTAATTATTCCTTCCTCGGTGGCCTAAATGCTATCTGAGCATAAGTTCTTCACATCTGACGCTAGTAAAGTCGCACGTCACATCGGGCTGATATTTTAGCGGGAATCGTAAGCACTCAACTTATCCCCTTCAATGTGCGCTGCACCCACCTCGCGTCAAACACGATGCATGATGTTGCGCAGCTCCATATTATTTTCTTGTTCTTGGTATTTATTCGTTTTACAATCCTGTGCGCGAAACGTCTTGGGTTGTCCTTGTTTGTCGGTGCCCATCAAACGCGCGCAGTACCAGGAGCTCCAAGACAGGATGAGCATATGGACGGATGAGTGACACCGGCCGTTGGCAGATCCGTTGACCATCAGGGGTGGATATCGCAGCGACGACCCTTCATAAATATTAGTTCCATCGGCCGCGGAGTCTCTAATGATCCTTGAACAACGAGGACTGATGTAATCTTATGGTCTTATGTCAACGTCAACATCAATCTGTTGATAAAGGTAATCGCCGAGCTACGCTGACAAACAACTCAATGTGGAAACACTGCCTTTAGCTTCTAAATTTTGGAAAGCATGATGCTCATTAGAGGCACTTTCGTTCATACACCTGATCTGGGACAGCTGGATATTCTAAAAGATTATCTTATCGGTGTGTCATTTTCATTCATCCCGTTTATCGGTCATCGTCGCCGTGTCCTCCAGACGTTTCATGCTAACCTCCCGATCGAAGCTGTAAATGAACAGGGTTTCATTACGCATGTAGAACCAGCTCTCTCCGCTGCGTCGCAATCGTTGATTGTAAATTCGACGGAAGAAGTATTATCTATTTCTATCGGGAGTTTTCTCCTGCCAACTTTCTGCGATCTGCATCTCCACGCACCTCAGTTTATGTACCAGGGCAATGGGCTCGATCTGCCCCTGATGCAATGGCTCGATAGATACACGTTCAAGGCCGAGGAAAGTCTCGATAATAATGCGGCCCTAGCGAGAAGCGTCTATGAGCATCTCGCTAGACGGCTGATCGAGAATGGAACAGGCGCGGTATTGCTCTTTGGAACAATCAAGGAAGAAACAAAGTGCGCGTTATGGCATTTTGATCACGAGAGGATGCCAAAATTGACGAGCATTTCGCAGCCTCGTACTGGCCCAAGTGATGCAAAATGCTGGGCTCAGAGCATTGGTAGGCAAACTCTCTATGGATATTTCATCTAGACCTTCCTACATCGAACCATCTACGTCTTCATCTCTTGCGTCTGCCTCGTCCTTTGCGGAGGAATGTCGAGGACTCGTTCAGCACCTTCCTGTTCACAGGCGGCTTGTGGAACCCGTCCTCACGCCTAGGTTCGTGCCGACGTGTTCAAACGAGCTGCTTAAAGGACTTGGGAGACTCTCTGAAGAGAAATCTTTGAGGATACAATCTCATCTGGCAGAGGCTGAGGATCAAGTAAAGTGGGTTCGCGGGGAAAGAGGAATGGAGGATATTGACGTATTCTCTCAAGTACGTGTCGTTGTCACCGGTAAGAAGAGCCGGACGACGCTCATGCCGAATATAGGCAGATCTTCTCACTCCGCGCACCGTCCAAGCACACTGCACCTACCTCGATGGTCCAGACTTAGACCTTGTGCGCAAAGCCGGAACCGCCATCGCGCATTGTCCCCTATCAAATGTCTACTTCTCCGCGCGTCCGTTCAAACTCCGCGAGGCCTTGCAGGCCCAAGTCCTAGTCGGGCTAGGAACGGACATAGCGGGAGGGTATAGCGTGGACATCATGTCTGCGATGAGGCAGGCCGTGATCGTGTCTAGGATGAGGGAGAATGACAGGGTGGTAGCGCAGTCATCAGCTACGGAGAAAAAGGAGGATGGCAAAGACAGTCTAGGGATCAATTGGAAGGAGGCTCTATATCTCGCCACTAGGGGCGGAGCCACCGCGTTACGCCTCCCCGAGGGAACGGGCACCTTCGCCGTCGGAGCACCATTCGATGCTCAGCAGAGTAAGTTCATTCACGACGCTCTATATGCGATCACCCTGACTAATAAACCGCATAGTCAACGTCTACGATCCCGCTCGGGAAACTGGCGTTGGTCCACTTGACTTTTTCCATGTCCCGACAGAGATCGAGGAAGATATGATCGAAAAATGGTGGTGCGTAGGTGATACGAGGAACAGAAGCGCGGCATGGGTTCAAGGAACTAGATTGCAGCGTGACATATAAGTGAGTATCACTTGTACAGTAGCTCATACCACAAAAGTTCCATCCTTTTTACCTGGACAACAAACTCCAAGCACCACCTAACGTCTCCGATCCCAAAAGTTTCCAAACTTCCCTTACTCTTACCTTTTCTTTCTCGCTCAAAAACAGCAGAATGGTACTAAACCTCGGCACGTTCTCGAATCCCGTTAAATATACCCTGACAGCGTCCATTGTTGCTTGATCGCCCGCGTTGGCTTTGAGGACTTCGATAAATACGTCAATTACGGATATCAACAACACCGGCTCAAGGGATGCTTTGCACATGGACGGTATATTTTCAGGCGGGATTGACTGTGCCGTCATACTGAACAGAGGCTTCATCATTGTAAGAAAGAAGACGAACCGTAATTAGTTCCCATCGCTCCTCAACAGACTGATTTGCCTCCCACGTCTTATTAAAGCCGAACATTGACATTGTTGATGGCATTGCCCCGCTATTCTTGGGGATGTTGACAGGATACGTTGCGAGACCCGTCCTCGTCGGGCTTTTCGATGTCCGGAGCCCATTGTCGGTTGTCTGCGGTTGTGGGACAGAAACGGGTGACGTAGCTGAAGTCCTGTCGTTTGCAGGGAAGACAGTGTTTCGTCCATTTGCTCGGAATATACCTCCGCCGACTCGGCTTGTTCTAACACTTTCTCTCGCTTCCTTTGCATCCGCGAAAGAAGCAGGTGGCTTAGGGGTGACAGTTGACGAAGGTGAGACGGTTTTGAGGTTCCTCGAAGGTTCGAGAGTCCTGCTGGTGATGGGCGTCATGAGGTCTTCTTTTACATCGGGTTTTGATAATGCGACTAGAATCGTGGAATCTTGCTTAGTTTCGGTGGCGAGCTTTGTTTCAGCATCGGGAGCATGACCCCTTGTCGTCTGACGTTCGCTGGCAGGCTCAATGATCTGTATTGGCACACATCTTCTTCTGGGTGGAGGTCCTGTACTCGTACTACTCGAAGGTGGGCTAGGGCTTGCAAAAGATGCGCGAGCGGATTCCAACTTGGATTTCTGCATCAAGTTGGTTAGATCGTGTATGGGTCAGGGACAGACATGACGCATGCCTTGCTTTTCTCTAAGGCAATGGCTTGTTCCACCTTTTTCAGCTCATCTTGGATGGACGTATTATTCGGTTCCAGTCTAAGCGCACTGTTAAGATCTGCATCTCGGATGTGAACCCCTCCTGTGCGATATAAAGAAGCGGGATGACGTGCGCACCTCGCTGAGCATCCAACAGCCTTCCTAACGCCGACCTCGCCTGGCCTCTCCTGAACAGGGCCTTCACATTAGAAGAGCTCAATTTGAGCACAGCAGAACAATCGCGGTCGGCATCTTCGTTCCTGCAAACGAATTGAGCACACGCGTTGTATAAAAACAAAAGAAGGAAAGTGCAGAGGTTGAATCGTAAACGTACTTGCCTAGCTTTAGATATGCTGCGGCTCGGTTAAGAGGAAGGGTCGGATCGGTCCTGTCGGTGAGGATGGCCTCGGTATATTGCCCTACCGCGTTTGCGTAATCGCCGGCTTTGAACGCTGTGTTTCCCTGATCAAATCACCGCGTTTATGTAAAAGATACGGAACCAGGAAAGTGTGGAACGACCTTTTCTTTTGCTGCTTGGGCTTTGGCGTTGGTCATGGGAGTCGTCGACCAACTTGCTGTAAGTTCAAATTCGATAAACCTTAATTACTCTCTGTTCGGCAACCAAGCGCACGACGTGCGCTTGGGGTTTTGCGCTATTATGTAATACATTTTGTAATACATTTCAAACTCAGCTTCGACGCGCCGTCCAGCATTCCCGAGGCTCTGCTCTGCCCCCACTTGAGCTTATAATCATGCCACCACCCACTGATCAGGATATCTGGAGACGACGCAGGCTCCTTCTACGTGATGCTCTTGTATTCATCCAGATCATGTTTGCCACTATCTTGATCTATGCAGAATCCATTTATAATAGGGAGCCATCATCAGGAAAATGGCAAACTGACAATTATGGGTAATTACCTCTGATTGCCCGTAATTAGGTGCAATCTTTTTTCAGGGCAGTCCCTAACTGCTACCCATATTTTATGTGTAAATTAACATAATTACAGTGAAATACACCAGGTTAATTCATCCTACCTCAGCCCATTCTCACAGGTCATTCAGGTTCATGGCGACAAACTCTCATTGCAGCTTATATAGAGGATACATATATATACATATATATGGTGTATAAAGACTCAGTACGTAGATGCATGGCTTATTAATAAATTAATGAAGCCCTAGGGGAAGTGGCTAATGGTGAGTGGAGAATGCTTGTCAAGTCACTTGACGGGCAGAGAGGGCGCGATTGCAGGGTTATGCAGTTAGGAACGGGCAGAAGGTGGGTGTGTCTGCATTGAGGACCACAGAGAGAGAGAGAGAGAGCTAGGTACGGCAGGGAGCTAACAGGGTGGGCATGTCCACATTGAGGACCACAGAGAGCTAGGTGCGGCAGGGAGAACAGGTGTGTCCACATTGAGGACCAGGTGCAGCAGGGAGCTAACAGGTGGGCACGTCCGCATTGTGGACCACAGAGAGAGCTAGGTGTGGCAGGAATGTTTGTGGGAAGAGACAAGCATGAGGATGCAAAGTCGAACGTTCAACATGTTTATTTAATACCTGAACCGTGCGTGAGAATAACACTGAAGTCCGAGTCCTGCACCTAACCCTACCTAACCATCCGACCGTGTCATCGCCGTCCCACCGAGCTCAATATCATGGATATGGTGGTCTCAGTGTGATGCACTGGCCCCCGCAGCGCTCCACCACTCGACTGTGTAGAAGATTGTGCCAGTGGATGCGGAGAGAGGAGTAGTGTTTTAAAGTCCGGTCTGGTCCAGTCTTTATTGCCTTTTTAGGAAAGACCGAGACCGGACCGGTCCCAGGGTGTCCCTGATATCAAAAAGACTGGAACCGGACCGCTTAAGACCGCTAGACCGGTCTAAATTCAGAAAAAAGACTGGTTAGGACTGGTCTGGACCAGGACCGGTCTTGGACCAGTCTTGGACCAGTCTAGACCAGTCCTTACATTGTTTTCCATGTCCCTATGGCTCCCATACAATTAATTGCAATGTTGAAATTGATGTAAAACTACAAAAGACAACATAAATATCAATATAATAGTATAAGCCATGCCATCACATGTGAAACCCAGTGTTGCTAACCCTCACCCTCTCATATATCACACCCAACTGCACTCCAGGTAAGTCAGGAGAGCGCCAAACATTGCCAAAGAGATCACCAAAGAGATCACCAACTAGTGAG
This sequence comes from Amanita rubescens, assembly GCA_015039365.1. Lineage (NCBI taxonomy): Eukaryota > Fungi > Basidiomycota > Agaricomycetes > Agaricales > Amanitaceae > Amanita > Amanita rubescens. Next base: position 140,530 of record WION01000099.1, on the reverse strand, counting down.
AATGAAACCCATTGTTGCTGACCCTCACCCTCCCACTGATAAACTATACTCCATTGGACCAACTGCACCCTCTCACACTCCCTCTCACACCCACCTGCACTCTAGGGAAGCCACATGAACCACTTTTGACAATACTAGGAGACTGCCAAACATAGCCAAAGAGAGTGCCAAAGAGAGTGCCAAAGAGAGTCCCAAGATCATACTACCTCAAATGTTAGCCATTTCCTATAGCTGATGGGTCAAAAAATAACTTGGATGTACTAGAACATAGTTGGATTAACCATGTTCAGAATTTCTTACTTGGAGTGTTGCAACAACAATATTCACAAATTATATATAGCTTCAAACAAAAGTTACCATTGTAAGCTCAGATCTCAACCGTTTTGGACGTTTGAGTGCTCAAAAAAAAGCTAAAATATGGTAGAATACAACTGTACTGGTCACCCTTTACTATGAGTGGTCTAGACCGGTCTGGACCGGTCTTTTGCGGTTTTTTTGATTTTAAAATTTTAAAAAGACCGGAACCAGACTGCCCTTGGACCTGCCAAGACCTGAGACCGCAGTCCGGTCCAAATCGGTCCTGGTCCGGTCCGGTTCCGGTCTTTTTCGGTCCTGCAGGACTGGAAATAGAAACACTAGAGAGGAGGGTGTTTTTCAGCTGGAGTGCTGGAAGCTTCGAACGGGCCACGCGGGACAGGTAGTGTTACAACACGGTACGGACTCCCGCATTATGCTTACATGATACGTCGGACATGTTTATTTTCTTTATGCATACCTTATCCGTCTCACCCCTTATGCTCGATTCATACGGACAAGCTCGTTTCTTTACTTATACCATCCCTTGTTCCACATATGATGCCGTCCTTGTACTTACTTTCGTACTTACCATTATTCATTAATTAGTACGTCTCATTGTACTTGCTAGTATAAATACCGCATGTATTCTAGAGTCGAACCCTAAGTTCGACTTAGCTGTTTATTGTCGTCAGGCAATATAACCTTACTCTTAACTCATCTACCACAATCGTCCTCAGATCCTAAGTCAACGCCTTGACTTAGTATTGAACTTATAATCTTAACGTTTGACTTAAGACTTGTAATCGTGACTAGAGTTGTCGTTGCAACTTAGGTTGAGATTAACGAGTTCGTAACAATTAAGTCGAACTTATCAATAAGCCTGAACATCGATTCATTGGCATTTGATAACACACACTTTGACGAACTTCCGGAAAGCCAGCCTGTAGGTTACTGGCCATGTTGTCAAAATGGATTGGAGAGCTCCACCAAACAGAGCTACACGAGACCGTAAAGGGAACTACATTCTTGACGGATACTACATCAGACTAAACGGTGCAAAATGAATCTGGGAAGATTTAGGAGGAAATCCAGTTAAAGAACAAGAATTCTGGATACCACAAAAAGAAACTAGACCTCCGAACGAATCATACTATTACTTCGCAGATCTATATCTTCAGGAACAGCACATCAGATTTGATCACCTCACAGAACGTTGGATAGCATCCGAAACACAAGACTTTGTCCCTAACGAATACTTCAACACCCCTACTTGGATAAAAGGGACTGTTGACGCTCTACCAGTAGGCAATGGCACAGATACAGGTAATCTGTACAGATTGCAGATAAGTACCCTTGACAGGACAGATACAGATACTGGTCAGAGGTATCTGTAATCTGTGACTATCTGTTAACCTCAAATCTCATGCTAAAAGCACAGAGATCACCCTAACTGCTAACTCTCTTCACATTTCCTAGCTTTGTTAGTAGGGTGCCTATATATGGCCTGGGTGACCTGAGCCTGGCTGTAGCTGCACAAGTGCATGCATGACAGAAGCATTGTTTTCTTGTTGAAGCTGTTAAGCTGAGGGATAGCTTCTCAAAGATCTACCAGCTGCACATCTTCCAGCATTGTTAGTTTTCCAAATCTTGAACCAAATTCCATGGTTCCACCACCAGAATTTTGCAAAAGTGTCTTAAGCTATGAATGATACAGCCAATCTCATGTGCATCATTTGCAAGGGAAGTGGTGGTGATCATGCCATAGTACACCATTCAAAATTCTTGTCTTCCAATAACTGCTGAAGATGAATCTCAGCTTTGTCATCTGGCTCAGTCTCAAGGTTAAAACCATTGATAGTGCTAACCATCTTCTCATCCTTGAGCTATCACAGATGGATGGCATTCATGCCATAGGTACTGATATAATTTCTGTCCTTCTCCAGGATGTTAACAGGATGCCATGTGCAGTGGTCCTGGCCCAGACCCATGATTGACATAAGGGTTGTCATGGGTATAAATAACTACTTTATTATTCTGTCTGAAGGGTGTGAAACAGCAGGCTTTTCAGCTGTGGGCATCTTGTGCTTTCCCTAACCCATAGTTGGCTTTCAGTTAAGTCAACACATGCACTTCCAGTATGTTTGAGCTTATGGTCATTGTAAGAAATGAAGATGTAGAAGCAGTGGCACATTTAGATGATGTGTAGGTTGAGATAGAGTTAACTAAATACTGTCTGAACACTTAAACTACTATGACATAGCTTACTACTAGTCTAGGTACAAACTTGCTGAATGGCTATAAACCCTTGGGTAATCTGTGGATGTATCTGTGACTGCACAGATACTTACCCTTGAAGGGACAGATACAGATACAGTGGACAGTATCTGTAAAAGTAGTTCATATGATACGCTATGACTCACATATTGTCATATGATGAGTCAATATGACGATAGCTGTGTAATACAATACACACCTTATCATCCAATAGGATAAGGTCCGTAGATAACATAGTTTACACTTATTTGTATCTCAGACAATATATAAGGAGGAACAATTCATCGTTCCCTCCTAACTTCTTACTCTCATCTCCACATCTTATAGTTGAGCCTCAGCTCCTATAAAGTCCCCCACACACACTCCTACCTTCACAGTAAGTCGGTTCCTTACTCAGTCACATGCGCTGCGCTGCTGCGTTGGACTCCATGACGGAGAAACCAACTTCATCAGGTTATGGGCCCCGGACCAACAGCCTTTGGCTGGTCGGTCATGTTGTCTTCACACATGAACGCTCAAGACCGCCGTTGTCGTTACAACGGTTTAAGGTAACAAAGGTATTAGTTCGGGTAGCGCACATGTTACCTACTCTGTATCTTGTATATCTAATATTGGTGCTTGGCTAACCCCCGTTTTGACTCTGCGTCAATGGGTTAAGAGAACAATGATGATGCCCGGTGTAACGTATCGATTCCGGCTATGCTGGAACCGATACTGAAACCCTTCCGACATCCAGACTCGGACCTCCGACACCTCGGACCCCCAACCTCGGCATCAGATACGTCTCGGACCGAGTAGTGCACGTAGTACACGAGGTACACAGTATATATTATGTCGTAGTTAGTTCGGATATACATCTTCTTCTCCCCCGCACTTCGCATCTATGTTCCGAGAGCCAACGAGTGCGACCGAGCTCGGACGAGCACCTTTCGGTGCTGCCGAACTCACCGGCCGCATCGCATCTCGGAGGCTGCACCCAAGTCAGCCTCTCTTGCGTTGTTTCAACTGGAGCCCACCGCTCGGTCCAGCTTGGATCGCACTCAAACACGCTCATTCGTACTTGCTTTCACACTCTCTCTTCTTGCGCACAGCCCCGGAGGCTTTCATTCTATTTGGACGGCCTCATCGGCTCATTCCCAGCTCGGATACGTCTCCTGGTTACCGCCAAACGCGCCGTTTCTGCACCCCAGCCCACCGAGACACGCACAGCACCAAGGCTACCTGCCATCCGTCCCAGCAGCTCTGATCCCTGGCCGATGTAACGAGCCGATTCCGGCTACGTTGGAACCGATCTCCGAAACCTTCCGAAGCTCCCCGAAGCACTCCGAGCCTATACTCGACCCCGGAGGATGATTGTTTGTGTTCGGACGCATGCACAGGCCTCGGACTCGGTGCAGGAATTGTCACATGGTCACCTCGTGCCTCCGTAGTATATATACCATTGTGTACATAGTTGTAGTTAGCGAATTATCACCCCATTACTGCTCCGAGTTTGATTCCTTCGGTTCCCTTCGTTCCTCGGTGCTTCGGACACCTTCCACTCATTCACCTTCATCTTCGGCACCCTCTCTGCACCCGAGACTCCCTTCGGACTGACCTCCGTAGTCCCTTTGGCCGAACGCACTTCCGCATCGGCCTTCTTCTGATCGTTTCACCGACATTCCATCTCAGGTACTCGCACCCTGCTGCAGCCTATCGGATTCCACCAGACCCCATCCACGGCCTACCACAGTGTATCGGATCCCATCCGACTTCATCACGCCATGCCGTGCCCTATCGAATCCCATCGGAAGCCATCACAGCCTGCCGAGCCCGCCACACGACGTCTGCGCCCTGTTGCACCCTTATCGGATGCAATCAGATGCCATTGCAGCTCGCCTGCTCGCACTGTCTCGTAGCATGCGACCTCCTCATGTATCGGATATTCTCGGAGCACAGCCGCCAGCCATACTACCCGACCCTCATTCATCCAGCCGCATTCCCTGCCTCATCACCACGTGTAGACCACGCCGTCCCCTCCCTTCACCTCTCACACTCGCTACAGCCATCCGCCGTCACATTCCATGCTCCTGAACACTGCCAGCACCCCGGCATATACTACCAGCACCCTTGCACGATCCGGTGCCATCTCACCCACGAACGCGAGTCAAAATTCTTTTTTTTCCACTTTTTTTCTTTTCTCCCCAGGATAGGCATACGGCGTAGCCGTATTCGTTCAAACGGCCGACTTCCACGCTCACTGGACCCTCGACATCACCTTTCATCACCACCGGCATCATCTCCACACAGAAACCCTTACCAAGCCGACCTGAAGCATAATCGGAGTGTGGGGGATGTTGGGCCGATTCTGGATAACGGATATTAGTACGCACGACGCAGACTCACCTGAGGACCTTTTCTACCACATGCATAGCACCGCCGAGCCGCCGAACGATTTACTGGAGCGCAAGGTACACCCCTCACCGAGCGGGGGTGGCCGGAAATGTGGGATGCGCACCCACACCTGATTTCAATTTCTATCGCCAACGATGACTACGCTGACATGCTGCTTACTACCCGCACCCTCGACATGCCCCTCCCCTACACTCTGCCGACTGCCACGACCACCACCGATGACCACCGAGACCACCAACGACCTATGAGCCCCCTCGCCACTGCCAATCCACTTCTGAATTCATCGACTACCCACACACGACCCACTGACGCTCGTCTACACCATCACCGACACTATGCCTCATCTCCGACATTCCATCCCCTCCTCGCCGACACTCCTCTCGCTTCCGACGTCCTATCTCGGTCTTCACCAACGCGATGCAGGTTGACGAGGACGTCAATGTTTAAAAGTCCCCAGCGGGTGTAACGTATCGATTCCGGCTATGCTGGAACCGATACTGAAACCCTTCCGACATCCAGACTCGGACCTCCGACACCTCGGACCCCCAACCTCGGCATCGGATACGTCTCGGACCGAGTAGTGCACGTAGTACACGAGGTACACAGTATATATTATGTCGTAGTTAGTTTGGATATACATCTTCTTCTCCCCCGCACTTCGCATCTACGTTCCGAGAGCCAACGAGTGCGACTGAGCTCGGACGAGCACCTTTCGGTGCTGCCGAACTCACCGGCCGCATCGCATCTCGGAGGCTGCACCCAAGTCAGCCTCTCTTGCATTGTTTCACCGGACCCAAGGGCCAATGGGGACCTCTCTACACCCAGAGATAAGGGTATGCCTGTCCAAGGCAGACGCTGAAGAGCGGTTATAATACTTGGACTTGTCCTCCTGATAGGACACCGGTTAGATTCCCTATAATCCGGAGATAAAATAGGGTACTACCATGGGGGAATGATCCCATGGGTTGTTTTCCGAAGTTGAACATAGCAACTTCGGCGTCCCACACTGTATTCACTTGGGCAGTGTGATGTGATTGGACGTATTGAACCATGTTATACCATCATAGGGATTTTCGATCCCTTATTTACATAAATAGAGTACAATAAATTCTAGTATAGCAGTGAGATGATATCCCATTGTGGATAGTACACTCTGCCGAACAGAAACTACCCCTTAAGGAGTTTCTATAGCCAGAATAACTCAGCTGTAACCCAGCGGTTATTAGTATAACTATCGTTAAAATATGTCCGCATACCTAGATACCTAGTTGGGGATTGAGACCCAATAGGTTGTTAGAGAGGGATGATTCATTATAGAGATTATGTTAGAAAGTTATGCTATTATCCCAACTGCTAGGATGTTAGATTCATTACGAATGCGAGTCACGAGTTGGCCATTCGATTAAATGATATAACGACTAGTGGCCAGTGCTATAGGATAGACTTCCTTTTTGATGTCGTCACATAGTGTCCCTAGCAAAGACACGCGACCTAGTTGCACATCAAAATAGTCTTAGCGCTGATGGAGAATATGAAAAACTCATATTATTTGGACCCTTCTATATGGAGAGAGCTAACAGCGTTCAAAATTGATGTCGTGGCATTTGACCTGAAGGTTTTTACCTTGTAGATCTCATTTGCTGGGAATAAATGTTTTGGCGCTGCCTCCATGAGTGTGGACAGATAATATGATAGGCAGATTGACACCTACAATGGTCATTCTACGGACATGTTGATATGATTTCTACATCATGGCATGATCCACCTATATTCTCCTTTGGGCAACACTACATAATGCGGCGCATTCTAACTCTTAAATGAATCATCAACCCCAAACATCATCATCAAGTAATCGAACCAAGACTCATGTGTGTCAAGATAGCTGATTGGCTATAAGCCCAGCATTGGCCTGGTCAAGTCCATACTTGATTGAGTCCTTTTCCTTAATTAGAGAACAACTGCCTTAAAACGCCGTTTTGTTCTTGTTGCTGACACATTTTTCTTTAGAAGTTTTTTATCAAATTTTTACCATGTCCCCCTCCGCAAACTCCAAAGTCGCGTCTGGCTCCAAGGCCAAATCTTTTTCAGCTGTTGCCGTCCAAGCTCCTGAGCTTGGAAAATCTGTTTTGGTTTCCTCTGTGCAGGCCGCTGAGCCTGCTAAATATTCTTTCCATGATTTCGCCAGTGGAAATACGTTCCAGGTCTTCCCTGAAGACCAACTGGTTGATATGCCTAACGATCAATTCGTCCGACTTATGGAGAATATCTTAGGTCAAGGTGATGACAGTTTTACTGTCGTCACCAAAGGAAAGAAAAAAGTTACTTTTGCTGATTCCCCTTCGGATAATAAACCGAAGATTCTGTGTCCCACTGCTCCCCTTCCTCAGATTAAAAATCTGAAGGCTTCTGACCCAATACTATATAATGAAATTAAGCATTATAATAGTATGTTTCCATCTTGGGTAGGATGTTCTGGTCCTAAAACTCTGAATGACCATATTCTTGATGAATTCAGGAATATGGAAAATAAGAGAAGGTCCACACCTTCTCCTTCTCCATTAGGAAAGAATGATGACCCTGTTGTTACTACTTCTGAATCGTCATCGTCGTATCAATCGCCAATTGGGACAACGGCACCTAGGTTGGTACCTAGTGTTCAGAAGGCTACTGTGCCTAATTTTGCACAGATCCTTAAAGAGGGAGGATCTCGTCGAGAATTCCCCAAGGTTCATCATACTCCAACTTGGAGCAAAGTTCAGAGCTGTCCCCATGGATTTAAGTTGGGCGGAACCTCATGCAGTGATTGGAACCTTAGTTCCGAAGATACCATCAAATTGGGGCAATTCACCCCAATTATTATCTTCAGAGTTAGGAAACCAATTACTGAGCAAATGCGTAGAGGATGGAACACCCATTTATGGGAAAGATTCGTCTACAATCCGAACCCAAATGATTCGGATTCCTACAAGCTTTGGAGAGCCTCCTGCGGATTGCCGGTTGCAGAAAGGCCCCAAAGGCATTATGCTAAGGGGAACCAGTACTCGCAGTTTAAGGGGAACAAGAACAAAAGCTTTGTTCCAAAGCAAAATCCGGTACATGCAAAAGAGGCATCTACTAAGGTAAATAAACCTTATAGAGAGACTTATACAAATTCACTAAAGTCTCGTACAGCCGAGCGTCGAAAGGAACCCACCAGATCAAATCCAGATCGGTGGAATCAAATACGACCGACTCCCAGAGAAGGGAAAAAGAATATTCACACTTGCATTCCCAATCCTGAAAAGGTAAGGGAAGAACAAGTGAGGAAGATTCGTTGGGCCTTTATTTTCGTACAAAGTTTAATAAATGAACTTTGATGAAATAAAGGATATTTATATCTTTTGACTCAAGGCCGAATAATTTATAGATACTAAATAGTAGAGAAACTGTAACAGTATCTAGTAAATTAAGCCTTACCTTTTTTGGAAATTTGGATATGGACATAAAAATTGATAAGAAATTTCAAAGAACTTGTCATCAACATAGCGCCAATTGTATAGTATAAATGCTAATTATTTCTATCTTTTAGAAAAATTTTAACAACCGAAGAACTCTTAGCAATACAATGTCAGCTTCTACTTCAACTCATAGCATTGCAGACTCAGTTCCAGTATTCAATGGAACAAACTGGCACACTTTCGAGACAAATATCATCGCATATTTACAGACTCGAGGAATTGATGGAGTCATTTCGACCACCTTCGAAATGGCACCAGCCCCCACGGAATCGGAGGTCATTGCTCTCTCCAATACTGCAACAACAGCAGTCACCAGGGATATTATTAAAGATAAAAAGAAAGATTACGAACAGGATCTTAAAGATGACAAAGAAGCTTTAGGTATAATAACACTTAAGCTCAGTCCGACTTTCCGTCATCTCCAAGATCCTGTTGACAGAGCTAAAACCTTTTGGGCTAAACTTAAAAAACAGTTTGGTACACCAGGATTAGCTGGAATATATGTCAAATTCAAAGAAGTCCTTCAATGGAAATTTGATGATCGACATGATCCTACTATTGCAATCCAAAAATTCCAGGATGCACTTAGTAAACTCTCTACGCATAAAATAACCATCCCAGATGACATGCAATGTATGTTACTCCTTAATGCTCTAGGAAAGCATTGGGATAACATGTCATTGGTATTATTAGCAAGCATTGAACCAAAAGATATTTCAATGGCTAAAATAATACCTAGAATAGTAGAAGAATGGCGCAGAAAGAAATCTTTCAGTAGCAAAACTATTACAGCTAATATGGCTAGAACTAATTTAAACCAAGGTCATCCTCGCCCTAAATGGCAAGGACATAACTATGGTAATAGTTCTAATACAGGAGGATCTTCATCAGGATCCTATAGGCCATATACCGGTAATAGAGGTCACGGATGAGGTCATGGAGGTTTCAAACCAAACTTCCGGCCAAAAAATCGTCAACCTCAACCACCTGTACCTCAGGCTCACGCACAATGGCATGGCCAAATGCCTAATCAAAAGAAAGGGCCTAACAATGAGCGTAATAAAGAAACAAAGTTAAAGCAAAGAATAACTAAAAGAGCTGCAATGGCACAAGCTGCCAGTGGTTCTTCAATGGCATCACCTGCCATAGCTTTACCTTTGAAATCTCGTATAGAACCACCGAATGTTAGGACTTATTATCCTATTCAGGATAATGAAAATCTACCTAACGAATATGAAAATTCTTGGAATGAAGAATTAGGTGATCCTAATTACGCTGATACAGAAAGTGAGTCCAAACCAAAATGGACTTAGAAAGGTACAAGGGTGAAAGTAGTTTGGCCTACTCCACCTCAATCTGACAACGGACAAGTGTCAGATATTAATGCTGACTTGGATGTTAATACACTTCCAATAGTCAACCTTCCTAAGGACAAAGGAAAGGCACACGCAACAGTCGAAGATGATGATGATCAAATATCATTAGGAAATGACCAAGATTTCCAATATGATTACGAACGGTATGTGAAACAATTAGAGGCTCACGCCAAATATTGTAAACAACAGGCTTTATATGATCGAACTAACAAAAATACTATTATAGGGGTAATTGACATGATCAATGCACTCCTTAACGATGAGGTAGTATACCTCACAAACGATGAAGGTAATAGTAATTCTTCTGACGAAATTCAAATTAATTTTGAAAACAGTGATTCTCAAGGATTTTCTGATGAAGAAGATACCTTGGTCGATTCAATAGAACTTTCACCAAGTTCTGAAGAATTTCCTCATTGTAATAGTTTAAGTTATATAGAATTTCCAATTGTAGACGATAGATCTCCAGGATCTATTAGTCCTTTATCTTATATAGATGAAAATTCTATAAATAATGGTTATTCTGCATTTCCAAGTATAAACTTGGGCAAAATGTTCGATCCTGAGCTTACCCTTTGTAAGAAAACATCATCATGCAACTGTTATAAATGCTTTAGCGCATTCAGAAATGATTGTATTTGGATGTGTGATTCCGGTGCATCAGATCACTTTACTTTCAATAAAAGTGATTTTGTAGACTATACAGAGTATGATACTCCACGTATGGCAATAACCGCTGATTCACAATCACAAATACTAGGTGAAGGTACTGTCATACTTTCACATCAACTATCAAATGGCACAGTGAATCAAATTCGATTACATCCTGTTCTCTACATGCCAAGCGCAATACTTAGATTAATAAGCAATGGAACCTTGTGCAAACAAGGATTAATTGCAAGACAAGATAACAAGAAAATTATTTTTAGTCTCAAACGTTCTCCTGATGTTCCTTACATCGAAGGAACACCCGCCTTAGGCGATGACACATTAATGTGGATTAATGGCGATATTTATAAGCCAAAAGCTTGGAGCTTACTAGTCCCGACGCATAATGTGATCAATTGGGAAATTTGGCATCAACATCTAGGACATCCTTCAAAACAAATAATTAAAATGGGCAATAAATCTCTTAAGGGTTTCCCACCCAGGTTACCCTTACCCACCACTAATGATCCTTGTAAAGGATGTGTTAAAGGAAAAGCTGTTTCACAAAGCTTTCCTGATACAGATAAAAGAGCTTCAAAACCATTTGAACTTGTTCATACCGATTTGATGGAAATGCCTGTTCCATCATATAATAAACATAAATATATAATGGTCTTGTTAGACGATTATACATCTCATGTATGGACACTTTTACTTCAAAAGAAGTCAGATGCTTTCACCTCTTTTAAACATTGGTATACTTATATTCAAAATATGTATTCTACTTCAATCGTTTCACTCCGTTCCGATCGAGGGGGGGAGTTTACATCAAAGATGTTTGAAGAATACTTAAAAACCAATGGTATTACACACCAACTTAGCACACCACACATACATCAACAAAATGGTCGTGCAGAAAGGATTAATAGAACACTTAGAGAGAAAAGTGAAGCAATGCGTCTACATGCTTCATGTCCACAGTCTTGGTGGAATTTTGCGATTGAAACCTCCGTACACATTTACAATCGTACTCCACTTAGACGTACAGACTGGTCTACACCAGTACAAAATCTAACAATGGATAAACCTGACGTTTCATACTTCAAAGTATTTGGATGCACTGCTTGGGTCTTTATCCCAAAAGAATTGCACAAACACAAGTTGTCTCCAAAATCAGAAGAGATGACATTTATTGGATATGAACCGAATGCAAAAGCATACCGCTTCATGACACATGATAACAAACTCGTCATATCCACCCAAGCACAATTCAATGAATCTAAATTCCCTAGAGAGAGCAAAACTAAAAATATAGCAACCAAAAATCTTGATAAACTCAGTCCTATTCAGCAGTACTTTGCAGTCCACCCCCCATTCCTCAAGGAATCCATGGAATCCACGGAATTCCGTGGATTCCGCGCGGAATTGTGCGGAATAACACCCTACTTTTAACAAATAATGGTATACAACACCCCTACTATATTGATTATGTAATTTTATGATGTTTTCACACCTAAAAACTCATTTAAAGGGAATATACATGTTTGTATAGGCATTTGAAAGCTCTCTTCTTGCTTGTTTTGATTTTGATGATTACTAATGACATTTTCTACTGTTTGTACATGTATGATGTAGTACACATCTAAAAATATGTTTGTAATGAATGTATATGCATCTGAAAGCTATTTTCTCACTTGTTTCAACTGTGATGCTTATTTGTCATTGTTTGTACTTGTATTGCATGTTGTAAGAATGTCACAAGGAACATGGATGATGTATATTGTACATAAAAGTGAATGTTCACTTCTTGTCCTTTTGAATGTGATGATGTTGCATTGTTATTTAGTGTTAGTATATTAGGATTGTCCTATTCTGCCATATGTAATGTTAGATACCACATTTGGATACCCTTGTGATGGGCATGCATGGTTGTTTGGCATCATTTATATTTTTAATAAAATTCCAAAAAGTTCTTGAAAAATGCAGAAAAACCATGTGATCCAGGTCATATTTGAAGAATTGTGAGGCCAAACTGGACATATTGTATTTGCAAAATACTTTTTAGGATGCAAGTGTGAGAAACTTGCAATGTGTTGCTGCTGCCAGTTGCAATTTGCAAAGTGCAGGGGTGTAGCCAGTGCAGGAGTTGCTGGTGCTCTAGTTGTGTGCCATGGTCCATCTGCACAATCTCACCTTGTGCCAGCAACAACCAGTGACCACTAATCACCTATGACATGTTGTCAGAAGTCATGAATAAATGTGATTGGTGATATCATCAAAGTCAAGGAGGAAGGGGGCTTAGATGATTCCTTGGTAATTTGTCATACTAGTAGTACATAGTGAAGTCAGTGTGCTATGATCATGTCAGTCTCTTCCTATCAAGCTTCAGCCCCATGATAGAGGTGTCTGGCAAACTAAACAGGTTTGAGACAACTGTTGACAGAGGGTGGACAATATTGTTTAGGCAAGACCTTGGTGATGGTATTGGAGAACAGTAAGTCAAATTCTAATGAATATAGGTCTTTAGATACACAGTGTATGGAGGTAAATGTGTAGGGTATCATAGGGCAAAGAGCAGGGAATTGGTAAGTCTGGGCCAACCTTGATAATGTTATATAAATGATGGTAGGGTTGGTAGATTTCATGCTGAGGTAGGTCCAGAATTTGCACTTTCACAAGTATGGATGATGGGACCATCTGGGAAATGAATGTAAAAGGCTACAATATAATGGGTGGATAAGACAGTGCTATCTCAAGCTCATATAGTGCCAGAATGTTTGAGAAATTGTAAGACCTGATAATATCAGGTATCAAATAAAAGTCAGACAAACAGATTGTCACAGATTTTGTAAGACCTTATAATGTCTTGATCACTTCAACACTGTTGTGCAAAATATCACTGGCTGATACTTCAATACAATTCAGATATATCAACTGTAATTCTTTGTAATGTCTGATATTGTGTAGTCTATCATTGCTTGATCTTTCATTATAACTCTTGAAACAGTAGATAAAGCCTGATAATGGCTTACATAGTAATTGTGGAGTAGGAATTGTTGATTGGGACAATCTAGTTATATGCACAAAACCACTTGCAGCTCTGAATGTTGTTTTCAAATCCATGATATCTACTCCTCTATGAGACCAAGTTAGCAATCTACTATGTTCCATATGTTTCCAAGTTTTCAATTATGTTCTCAAGCATTTGATTCTGTCTTCCATGTGTTCTTTATACTTGCTTACATCTATACATAGCACATATAAATACCATGTCCATGCTTGAAGGTATTTGTGAAATCTACCATCCTTTATACATATTACATTATCAATCAATACATATCAAAGTTGTATATATTAGTAACTACTAGTATCCATTGGTCACACTCTGATATCTGTGATGTAATCTGCCATTGCTACTGTCTCTTATCTACCCTGAGACAGCTAGTAGCTTTTGGCAAATCTTATAGCCATTGCCCACAATTGTAATACTTATTTTTCCTGATCATGATATTGTAGCCTTTTATGTACATTCATTTGTCAGATAGTCCCATACTTGTGAAAGTGCCAATTCTGGGCTACCTTGTGAAATCCACCAACCCCACCGTCCTTTATATTAGATTATCAATTGATATATCAGAGTTGTATATATTATAGACTTTTTAGTTGTTATACAGCTTTATATACCCTTATCTATTTTCCACCAATTTCCTGATTAGTATATGCTTTTCAATTGTTGTAAAGCTTTATATACCCTTATCTATTTTCAGCTGTTTTTCTGATATTAGATTAGTTTTCAGAATCCTACTATGTAAGTCCATCATCACATTGTCACCACATCCTTGAGTCATCCCTGCACCTGCTATGTAAGTCTCTCTCTGAACCCACACCTGGTTTGTTTTATCACCTAAGAAGTATTTGCAAATATCTTGGGTTTGGCTCTGTTTTGGAACATAATTATTGTGCCACCTTGATCACATGAATTTTCCAGATTTTTCAAGATTTTTTGGCAGCCTTTCAATTTTCAACCCAAAGTGTTTAAACAAGTATTTTGCAAATATCTCAAGTTTGACCTTGTTTTGGAACATAATTCTTGCACCACCTTGATCACATGATTTTTGCGGATTTTTCAAGATTTTTTGGCAGCCTTTCAATTTTTCAACACGAAGCGTTTAAAACAGTATTTTGCAAATATCTTGAGTTTGGCCTTGTTTGGCATGTTCATTTCCACACCATTCTGATCACATGATTTTTCTGCATTTTTCACAATTTTTTCAATTTTTTTTCCCACGGTCACATAATACTCTTGGCAAATGGTAGTATTACAAATGAGACTACAAAGACTACAAAGACTTCAAAAAGTGCGGACTCATTCCACGGAACAATTCCACACCTGTGGAATCATTCCTCGAGGAATGGATCAGTAAAAAAAACTCTCAAAAATATAGTATTACAAATTAGACTACAAAGACTACATTAAAAAGTGCGGATTCCGCGGAATGAGTCCGCGGATTCCGCGAGGAATAACGCGGAATCCGTGCGGAATTGGGGGGGGATCGCAAAGTGCTCCTATTCAGGAAGAAGAAGATCTTAACCCATTTATCGATTTAGATGAGATTGATAAAAGGAAGACATTTCCAGAAAATAAGTCTTCTGGACCTTACAATAGCGATAATGATGATCCTTCTGATCATGATGGTTCTGATAAAGAATCCTTTAAATCAGTTAAATCAGAAAAAGATGAGGATACCAAATCAAAGGGTGTTGAATCAGATCAACCCATTGACAAACCTCACTTGGATCTTGAAGATGCTTACATAGGACCAAGAAGGAATAAAACTCCTTCTCCACCTCCTAGACCAAAAACTCGTCGAACTAGAACTGTCAGAAACCCTGACATTCCACCTCGTCGATCTGATCGTCTCAAAGTTCCAGTAATTCAACCTGATAATGTTTATGGTGATAAACCTATTCTTGAGATAGAGAAAGAAATCTCAGACAAAAAAGATGTTATGTATGATTTATTAAAAGATTTAGAAGAACAAAAATCTTCCTCTTCTAATAAAGAAGTTGAAGATATTCTAAGATTTCAAATCACACATACTGCTACAAATATACGCATCTTAAAAGAATATCACCAAAAGGCAATGAATACTTGGACACAAAAAATAGTTAAAGAAAATGGTACAGAACTTGTCCATCATTTATTTGCTCAGGCAATATATGCAAAAGATGATGACACTGTTCCATATGACTATAGAGACATTAGTAAAATGCGCATCAATAATCCTTCAAACTATGAGAAATGGAAAGTTTCTATGGATGAAGAGATTAAATCATTAAATGCTAGGAATATATGGGAATTAGCAGATCTTCCTCCTGGTAGAACAGCCATCAGATGTCGATGGGTGTTCGTACTAAAATCCGACGGCAGAAAAAAGGCTCGCTTAGTAGCCAAAGGATTTTCGCAAAGACCTGGGATTGATTACAATGAAACATTTTCACCAGTGGCTCGATATGAGACCATTCGCCTTCTGTTCGCCATTGCAGTGCTAGAAAACTGGGATATAGAAGCACTCGATGTCAAGACTGCCTTCCTTTACGGAGATCTTGAAGCGGATGTATACATGACACAACCTGAAGGCTATGTAATCAAAAATCAAGAAAAGAAGGTATATAGACTTAAAAAGGCTATTTATGGCCTTAAACAAGCCTCATGGGCTTGGAATAAACAAGCAGACAAATCCTTCAAAAGTTTAGGATTTGATCGCTGTTTATCTGATTCTGGTATTTACATCAGAAAAGATAATAAATCTATTATAGTTATAGTACTATATGTAGATGATATACTTTTCATGGGATCTAATTCCTTAGAAGTTAAAAAGGCTAAAGATGCCTTTATGAAACTTTGGGAATGTTCAGATCTTGGTAAAGTAAAAGAATATCTTGGTATGAGAGTCAATTACAATAAGGAAGGAAGAACCCTTATTATTGACCAAGAAGATTATGCCAAGAAAATTGTTAAGTGTTTTGGTCAAGAAAACGCAAAGCCAACTCGTACAGCACTCCCTGCTGGTTATGTACCAGTACCTAATGATAAACAAGCTTCACCTGAAACAATATCCTTATTTCAACAAATAATAGGATCATTGTTATATCTTGCATTAGGAACTAGACCAGATATTACTTACCAAGTAATATTAATGTCTCAATTTTGTGCAAACCCTAGTGAAATTCATATTCACATGGCCCTTTACATTATACGCCATGTTAATACAACTGATAAAGCTAAAATAGTTTTTAATGGAATTTCAAAATTAGGATTTCTCGCCTTTGCTGATGCAGACTGGGCAGCAGATAAAACATCAAGAAAATCTGTTACTGGATATGTTATGCTATTAGCTGGAGGAGCCATATCATGGGTTTCACGAAAACAGAAGACGGTCGCACTTTCCTCAACTGAAGCTGAATATATGTGTATGTCTGATTGTTCACGTCAGATTGCTTGGATTGAATCATTAATGAAAGAATTTTCATTTGATATCAAAACAATTGATCTCTGTTGTGACAATCAAGGAGCTATGTTTCTTGCATCCAATCCGGCTCAAGAACATAGAAGTAAACATATAGATATACGCTATCATTACATTAGAGAATGTGTTGAAGATAACAAAGTTTGACTTACATACATTCCAACTAATGAACAAGTAGCAGATATCATGACAAAAAATTTATGTTATGATAAAGTAGTTCAGTTCAGACAAAGAATGGGAATTATCTTTGATGATTCCCAAATATTCTTAAAAAGACACCAAAATAATATGTCACAAGTTGATAAGAAATGGCTTGAAGAATTCCGCCAATCCAAGGCAGATGATCACCATGACAGAATGCTTAAACGCATTCGTGATGTTGATGCTACCAGCTATTTTCAAGAACTTGTACAATATTATGAAAAAGAATTAAAGAAGCAGCATTAAGTTAAGTACCTATGTACTTAGCGAAGGGGTGTGATGAAAATATATAAAACCATATATTATAATGATAATATATCGTAGATATTTCTTATCTTATCAGATTATCTTATCTTATCTGAAGATAAGATAGTATGATCTTATCTATCTCCATTAGTATAGATTAAGTAGATATAAATACGCTTCCGTCATAGTTACTAGATATGATTCCTTGTGAATCATATATCGTCATTCTACAGCAATCTGTCAAGAATGAACTCTATAATATCTGTCATACAGCAATATGTCAGATATGACAGAACCCTATAATTTCTGTCAATCATTATGACTAGGAATAAATCATATGATACGTTATGACGATAGCTGTGTAATACAATATACACCTTATCATCCAATAGGATAAGGTCCGTAGATAGCATAGTTTACACTTATTTGTATCTCAGACAATATATAAGGAGGAACAATTCATCGTATCCTCCTAACTTCTTACTCTCATCTTCACATCTTATAGTTGAGCCTCAGCTCCTATAAAGTCCCTCAACACACTCACCAACCTTCTTAGTAAGTAGGTTCCTTACTCAGTACCATGCGCTGCGCTGCTGCGTTGGACTCCATGACGGGAGAAACCAACTTCATCATCTGGGACTCTGAAGTGGCTTCCACTTTAAATAATAAGGTTGCAATTATTAAGGTCAAAAAGTGAATCATTGGATTTTCACCAGTTTATGACTATATTTACAGACCAAGTGAATTGGAGGACTTATGTTTGTATGACTGGGTTAGAAGATGTGAACGAAAGCGTATTACAACAAAAGACCTAAAGACAAAAGAAAGTAAAAGGAATGATACATGTATTGAAGATGATATTGAAGAATGTGATGAATTGGCATTTGCTTCAGAGCAAGAGATGATTGAAGAGGATATCAAAGAGGACAATAATGAATGTGAAAATGATACAAAATCTCACAAACTGCAAAAAAATAGATACTATTTCAACAAGTTACATCCACTGTCTGAAACTCATGTAACTCAATTGCGTCCTGAAAAAGAAGATTTTGTGGTTAACTTTATAGGAGGAGCATTACCTAGATGTGATCAAGGAAACCGAGAATACTATTGCATGACAATGCTGACCTTATTCAAACCATGGAGAACAGGTAACTCCTTAAAGAATTGTGAAGTTTCATGGGATGAAACTTTTATAAAGCATGACTTTACAGGAAGACAGTCTCAATTGATGAAAAACTTTAATATTAAATATGAATGCCTTGATGCTCGAGATGACTATCGTGCCCAAATTAAAGCTGGGAAGGGAACACCATTGTTCATGTATGGTGATGAATATGTAGGTAAACCTGAAGAAGAGATGATAAAGGACTGTTATGTTGATGAGAATTACTTGAATGTAATTGAGACAAATGCAAGTGTACTGGGAACAAGGGAATTAAAGCTGCAAAGGGATATGACAGAAATTAGGGCAATAATGTGACAAACAGGTTGGACAAATGAAATATCATCTCATGTTGATTCCTGTGCAATAAAGCCTATAAATGCTGCTAACTTAGAGGGATCTGAATGGAGAGCAATTGTACAATTGGAAAAGCAAAAAGTTATTGATGAGAGAAACAACTGCAGATGAAAATGTGTCCTTTGATATGAATTGTGAACCAAATGTTGTCAAAGTAATTGACAAATCATATCTAGACAAAAAATATTACACAACTACTCATGAAGGATCTATCAACTCTTTATGTACTGATTTCAAACTAAATAATGAACAGGAACGTGCATTCAAGATAATTGCCCACCACGTCACTATGGTAAATTCAGGTCAACTGAAGATGTACATTGGTGGAATGGGAGGAACAGGAAAATCTCAAGTAATTAAAGCAGTTACAGCTTTCTTCTTTGCACAAAATGAAGCACATTGCTTGATTGCTGTTGCACCAACTGGTTCAGCAGCTGCACTGTTGTCTGGATCAACTTATCATTCAGTTTTGGGAATACATGACCTGAGTGAAAATGCATCTGAAAAGATGTTATCTCAGGTGCGTACACGGTTACAAGGTGTTGATTATGTATTTTTGGATGAGGTGTCAATGCTTTCATGCCATGATTTATACAGGATCAGCACACAGCTTGCAAGGGTGAATAACCATTTAGATATGCCTTTTGGAGGTATAAACATAATATTTGCAGGAGATTTTGCACAACTGCCACCACCCATAGGTGGTGAAAATGTTTCATTATATAGTCGGTCTATAGGTCAATTTGGAACATCACTTAGATCACAAGAAGAAGCAATGGGAAGAGCAGTTTGGCACCAGGTAACAACTGTGGTCATTCTGCGGCAGAATATGAGACAGCAACAAAATTCTGAAGATGATGATTGTTACGTTTGTTCGTTCACTGATAGGTCAAGCCTATCAGGTACCGTAGGTTCCTTAAGGGAATTCCGGCACTTAAGAACGTCCAAAGAATAAGAGTGTTATCGGATAAGTCCTCAAGGGAGCTTAGACGATAACGAGACAGATTTTGACTGTTAAAACTAGACTGAGGTCTAGTCGTATATTTGCGTAGTTTATATAGTACAAGGTATATACGCAAATATAGTAAGTAAGAATACATGTGATAACGAAATGGTTGCATGTGTTACAAACGTACGTCATGGCCTATCTTTTTCATCTTATCATTTCCGTTATCTCTCCTACGTCACTGTTTGCATATGCATTCCTTCTGGAACATTCATCGTTTATCATATGCTATTCCGTTTATCACATGCATATCGATTATCACATGTAAACTGTTTCATTATCACATGCAATCATTTCGTTATCACATGCATTCTTACTTACTATATTTGCATATATACCTTGTACTATATAAACTACGCAAATATACGACTAGACCTCAGTCTAGTTTTAACAGTCAAAATCTGTCTCGTTATCGTCTAAGCTCCCTTGAGGACTTATCCGATAACACTCTTATTCTTTGAACGTTCTTAAGTGCCGGAACTCCTTTGAGGAACCTACGGTACCTGATAAGCTTGACTTATCAGTGAACGAACAAACATAACAATAAAACTAGACTCCTCTCCAAGCACGATAGCTTTAACGCTCTCACCTCCCATTACTCACCATTGCTCCACGACAATCTAAAAGTACCCCTCCAAATAACGCCAAACGAAACCCCCTTAACCATCTCTATTATCTCGACGAACATTCCATTCATTGGGATAAACGAGAAAACGGCTGGTGTTATACCGCTTCAGGAAAACCCGTACCAGGTCACCAGTTTTGGGTAAAACAAAAACTTGGAAGACCGCCAAATCAGTCCTTCCCATTTGAAGGAGGATTATACCTAAACGAACGCAAACTTGCCTTCCACGAAGGCAGTAAACGTTGGTACGCCACCGAATCGGAAACAGGAGAAGAACCGTACTTTATTAGAGACGAATATTTCGAAGGAGAACCCTTCGTAGGAGGAAAAGAGGAGTTATCACGAACCGCGCTACAACGTTGGAAGAAAGCGAACGAACCAGAGACCCTAACCACTAGTCAAGAAACTCCCGTCGCCTCACTACACATTCATTACAGAGAAAGCGCCGAACCATCAGGAGAGTCCGATAAAGAAGACGATAAAGATCCCCTCTCTGAACAAGAGAAAGAAGAAGAATCCCAGGATAAACTCGAATACTCACCTGGAACCGAAGACGTTGTTATACCCACAGTTGAACAACGAGTTGAAGACGAAACCTCAGCTCAACTTATCGCTTCCTTATCCCTTGTAACCGAATCAAAACTCGAAGCTACACGACCTGCACCATTACCCCCCGTTACTTTCCCATATTTGTTTACCCCACCAATCAATCCATTTCCCTCTAGGAAAGGAAAAGAACGAGATATGAGTGGATCAGGACCCCGGACCGAACCAAGGTCAGATCTACCGAAGATCAAACCTCCTAAACTGTTTGAAGGAGATTGAAAATATCTCAATCCGTTCATAGCAAAAGCCGAATTATTCATGAAAATGAATAAAATGACGGATGCCCAAGATAAGATACAGTTCATTATGTATCATATTGACGGCAACGCTCAACAATGGCGCGACAACAAAATAACTGAATACGACGCCGAAACGACAAAATAAGCCGACTATAATGCTTTTATTAAAGAACTGAAAGAAGATTGGGGACAAGTAGACGAAGCAGGACTAGCCATGCACAGATTACTCACATGGAGAAAACTCCCGAAGCAATCAATTAATCAATATATCGCACGCATCAATCAAGATATCAATTTAGCCAAAATCACTGATGATATGATGAAATGTCATCTCCTAGTTTTGGGATTGCCAAACACCTTACGAGAAAAACTACGACTAGGAGGTGCCCCGACAACCTATAAATCATTACGAACTCGTATCCTTGATATAGAAGTGGCGAACACTTTATTCTCCACTTTTGGCCAAGCCAAAGAAATTGACGATAAAATGGAAGTCGACGAGGCTATATTAGAATTAAATCAACAAGCACGACGGATGCAAATTGCAGAAACCTCCATGGAATGGGTAAAAACCGCTGTATGTTATGGATGCGGAAATACAGGACACTTAATATCCGACTGCCCTAATCCCAAGAAGAAACGACAAAACCTTGGGAACTCACGAGGAAGGGCAGCGCCGAAAGGACAATTTCGAGGAAAACCACGCGGACGAAACAATAACCGCAACAAAGGGAAAGGAAAAGGAAAAAGAATCAGAACGCTGGATGCAGATAGTGGTGAAAACGACAGTGGATCGTCAAGTGAAGAATCCGACAGTGAAAACGATGAAGACCAGAGAATCGCCGTCATACGAGAAATGGCAAAAACATTACCACGCAGCGCCCGCCGAAAACTGAACAAGAAGGGTTTTTAGAACGAGACGATGATGAATCAGTGTCCGTCGTCTCCGAAGACGAACAATTATGTATAAATGGTGTAACAGTATCCTCTATATCCAGGAATAAAATCACCATTCCCATTACCAAATGTTCGAATCTGAAAACCGCTGAAACCAAAGCCCTTATCGACTCAGGCACGCAAGGAAAATTCGTCGATAGCTCGCTCATCAATTGGAATGAAATCACTCGCTTAAAGAAACCCATCCCAGTGTGAAATGTGGACGGAACAAATAACAAGTCTGGAGATATACGGTATAAAATCCAGATAAGCTATAACATCGAAGACAACCGGTTTAAAGACTGGTTTTATGTCACACGACTAGGCGATCAACGACTGATACTAGGATTACCTTGGCTCCGAGAAATCAACCCCAGAATAGATTGGTCTGAAGGAACAGTTAGATTCCCCGACGAAAGGAAGATCGATCCAGAAGAAGAAACTACGTTTGATTACGACGAAGAAACCGAAATGTATCTTCAGTATATCCAAAAAGAAGAAGAATTGGACGCAGATGAGGACGAAGATCTCGAGACTGATCACCTTTGGATCCAAGCGAAAACATCAGCGTCTCAAGCGCTCGCACATGAACACGAAGATAAATCTACGAAAGTAGAATTACCCCCTGAATATGACAAATGGAGAAAAGTTTTTGATAAACAGACGTCAGAACGATTTCCCATCTCACGACAATGGGATCATGCGATAGATCTGAAAGAAGGGTTTAAACCTAAAGTGGCGAAGAATTATCCGTTATCAATCCACGAGGAACAGCTAATGAATAAATGGGTCGACGAACAGCTCAAAAAAGGTTATATTCAACCGTCACAATCCCCGCAGGCATCTCCTTTCTTTTACGTTGCAAAGAAAGAAAAAGGAGAGTTGAGACCCTGCCAAGATTACCGATACATCAATAGCTGGACGAAACGGAATGCCTATCCCCTTCCTTTAGTATCCGACTTATTATTAAAACTAAGAAAAGCGAAATACTTCTCCAAATTAGACCTCCGATGGGGTTACAATAATGTGCGAATAAAGAAAGGCGACGAATGGAAGGCCGCATTCACAACGAACCGTGGTCTCTTTGAGCCTACCGTAATTAGGCAATGGCGCAGATACTTTTACAGATACTGTCCACTGTATCTGTATCTGTCCCTTCAAGGGTAAGTATCTGTGCAGTCACAGATAATCCATGGATAATCCACAGATACATCCACAGATTACCCAAGGGTTTATAGCCATTCAGCAAGTTTGTACCTAGACTAGTAGTAAGCTATATCGCAGTAGTTTAAGTGTTCAGACAGTCTTTAGTTAACTCTATCTCAACCTACACATCATCTAAATGTGCCACTGCTTCTACATCTTCATTTCTTACAATGACCATAAGCTCAAACATACTGGAAGTGCATGTGTTGACTTAACTGAAAGCCAACTATGGGTTAGGGAAAGCACAAGATGCCCACAGCTGAAAAGCCTGCTGTTTCACACCCTTCAGACAGAATAATAAAGTAGTTATTTATACCCATGACAACCCTTATGTCAATCATAGGTCTGGGCCAGGACCACTGCACACTGTGGCATCCTGTTAACATCCTGGAGAAGGACAGAAATTATATCAGTACCTATGGCATGAATGCCATCCATCTGTGATAGCTCAAGGATGAGAAGATGGTTAGCACTATCAATGGTTTTAACCTTGAGACTGAGCCAGATGACAAAGCTGAGATTACAGCCAGGCTCAGGTCACCCAGGCCATATATAGGCACCCTACTAACAAAGCTAGGAAATGTGAAGAGAGTTAGCAGTTAGGGTGATCTCTGTGCTTTTAGCATGAGATTTGAGGTTAACAGATAGTCACAGATTACAGATACCTCTGACCAGTATCTGTATCTGTCCTGTCAAGGGTACTTATCTGCAATCTGTACAGATTACCTGTATCTGTGCCATTGCCTAACCGTAATGCTCTTTGGATTATGCAATTCACCGTCAACATTTCAAACGATGATGAACGAATACTTCCGTGACATGATAGCCGAAGGATGGCTAGTCGTCTACATTGACGACATGTTGATATATGGAGCAAACGAGGAAGAAACGAGGGAGCGCACTAAGCAAGTCTTGCAACGGCTGAAAGAAAAGGATCTGTTCCTGAAACTGGAAAAATGTAAATTTGTCGCCAAGGAAGTCGAATTCCTTGGGATGATCGTTAAAGAAGGAAAGATCATGATGGACCCCGTAAAACTTGCTGGAATCAGCAAATGGCCTGAACCGAAAACTGTTAAACAAATACGGTCATTTCTAGGGTTTGCAAACTTTTACAGGAAATTTATAGGAAACTACACCGAAATAGGAGCGCTTTACTCTCCCCCCCCTAAGATTCTCGGAGTCCGAGCTCAATCCGAGCAGTCCTAGGACTCCACTCGGAGTGAGCTCGGAGTCCGAGCTCAGTCCTCGGACTGAGGAAGTGGCAGGGATGCCACTCAAATCCTCAAGTCCGAGTCCGAGCTCAGTCCGAGCTCAATCCGAGTGGAGTCCGAGCTCAGCTCGGACTTGGGCTCTCAGTCCTCGGACTGGGAAGCTCAGAGTCCGAGTGGAGTCCGAGCAGTCCGAGCACCCCCAAGCAAGAGCAGGGGGGCCAGTGCCGACATTGGCAGGGCCTTATATACATATGGCCAGTCAGTTTGGCACTATTTGGCACTATTTGGAATTGTCTATATAAAATCCCAAAAAATATTTAAAAAATGCAGAAAAATCATGTGATTCCAGTCATACAAAAATGGTAAAGCCAAACAAGCCCAAACTTGAGATATTTGCAAAATACTTTTTCAGACGCTTCATGTGAGAAATTTGAAAAGTCTGCAAAAAATCTTGAAAAATGCGGAAAAATCATGTGATCCAGGTCATATAAGAATGGTGAAGCTAAATAAACTCAAACTTGAGATATTTGCAAAATACCTAAGTTTGACTGGGACACTGGCATACAAAATGTTGAGGCTAGTATAGTACAATGAGGATCATTATGAAGTTTTAATGCTGATGTGACCTGCCTTCCACAATTCTTTGATCTTATAGTACATACATATCTGACTGTGCAGCTTTCTTTACTGCACAAATCACCACTGTATCTTTCAAGATAGCAATTGCTTCTCTCCAGCCTTACAACCTCTTAGATCAAACAGTTCATCAACCATCAAGTTCAAGGCTTGTGTGCTTCCATATACTGAGCACTAGTGATTCAAGGTCCGGTCCGGTCCGGTTTTTTTTCCTTTTTTGGAAAGACCGAAACTGGACCGGTCTCACGGTGTCCCTGATATCGAAAAGACCGGAACCGGACCGCTTAAGACCGCAAGACCGGTCTTAATTTAAAAAAAAGACCGGTTAAGACTGGTCCTGGACTGGTCCTGGTCTGGACCGGTCTTGGACTGGTCTGGACTGGTCTGGACTGGTCTTGGACTGGTCTAGACTAATCCTTACATTAGTTTCTATGTCCCTATGTCTCCCATACAACAATTTAAAACTACAAAACTTCATAAATATCAATATGTTCCTAACCCTCACCCTCTCACACCCTCTCACACCCAGCTGCACTCAGATGAGACACATAAAACCATTTTTGATGATGCCAGGAGACTGCCAAACATTGCCAAAGAGATTGCCAAAGAGATCACCAAAGAGAGAATGAAGCCCAGTGTTGCTGACCCTCACCCTCCCACTGTTCAATTATGTTCCATTGGATGTACTAGAGCATACCTAGATTAGTTAATTTCAGAATACCTTACCTGGAGTGTTGCAACAACAGATGTTTTCAAAATTCACATGTTATATATAACTTTAGACAAACTTTACTACTGTGAACTCAAATCTCAACCGTTTTTTATGTTTCAATACTCAAAAAAAAGCTAAAATATAGGAGAACATGACTGTGTTGGTCACATGTGACAATTAGCGGTCTAGGACCGGTCTAGACCGGTCTTTTGCGGTTTTTTTGATTTTAAAAATTTAAAAAGACCGGAACTGGACTGCCCTTGGACCTCCTAAGACCTGAGACTGCAGTCCGGTCCAAATCGGTCCTGGTCCGGTCCGGTTCCGGTCTTTTTCGGTCCTGAGAGACTGGAAATGGAAACACTAATCTTAAGAAGTGTACAAAAATTATGTGATCTGCATATGATACACCTGTCATTCCATACTGGTGGTTATGAATGTCACCTCTGCTGCATGCCCACAGCAGACTTGTTGCAGTTCAGCATCCACTTGTTTCCACTTGTTTCACAGTCAACTTCCACAATCTCACCTGTTACCAACAACCAATGACCGTTTGCAGAGAATTGTTAGAGCTCATGAATAAATGTGAGAGGGTTGGAGATGTGACTCATGTGAGGGGTCTGTGAATATATTATCTCAAGGGAGAAGGGGGTGGATATGAGTTCTTGATGATTCTTTGGTGATGGTACATGGTACTAGTGAGTAGTTGTTAACAGCATATTGTGTTATGATGATGATGATGTTCAACTAGCATTTGCAGCCTACCAAAGCCACTTCCACACTAGTAGAAGCATCCTGAGAGCCTCACCTTGCACAACTTTGGTCATGTATACCTCCAGCAACCACATCTGTTGGTGGGGAAGATTGGACATCCTAGCAGTATAAGACCCTCATGCTCCACCACAATCATCATCCATAGGGGACCAGAGCTTTACGGTTTATGACAGCCTGGGTAAGGTAATAAGGAAAGTGGAGATGAACAGGATTCAGTGATTCTGATGCCATCTTTATTGTATATTAACTTGGAACTTGAAGATCATCTTATGTACAAACTTTTGCACACCAAGTTCACAAAGTCCTTCCTTCACTTAATTTATACTTATTAAGGATGCTACATATATATATTGGATGAAGAAACTATCAGGGCAATGCAAATAACACCCTTGGACAATTTCTCACTGAGAAGTTGGAATCAGCATTGCTGGTGACTCTATTTCAGATGTGCTCAGTAGTGTTTCCATTTCCAGTCTCTCAGGACCGAAAAAGACCGGAACCAGACCGGACCAGGACCGATTTGGACCGGACTGCAGTCTCAGGTCTTAGGAGGTCCAAGGGCAGTCCAGTTCCGGTCTTTTTAAATTTTTAAAATCAAAAAAACCGCAAAAGACCGGTCTAGACCGGTCCTAGACCGCTAATTGTCACATGTGACCAACACAGTCATGTTCTCCTATATTTTAGCTTTTTTTTGAGTATTGAAACATAAAAAACGGTTGAGATTTGAGTTCACAGTAGTAAAGTTTGTCTAAAGTTATATATAACATGTGAATTTTGAAAACATCTGTTGTTGCAACACTCCAGGTAAGGTATTCTGAAATTAACTAATCTAGGTATGCTCTAGTACATCCAATGGAACATAATTGAACAGTGGGAGGGTGAGGGTCAGCAACACTGGGCTTCATTCTCTCTTTGGTGATCTCTTTGGCAATCTCTTTGGCAATGTTTGGCAGTCTCCTGGCATCATCAAAAATGGTTTTATGTGTCTCATCTGAGTGCAGCTGGGTGTGAGAGGGTGTGAGAGGGTGAGGGTTAGGAACATATTGATATTTATGAAGTTTTGTAGTTTTAAATTGTTGTATGGGAGACATAGGGACATAGAAACTAATGTAAGGATTAGTCTAGACCAGTCCAAGACCAGTCCAGACCAGTCCAGACCAGTCCAAGACCGGTCCAGACCAGGACCAGTCCAGGACCAGTCTTAACCGGTCTTTTTTTTAAATTAAGACCGGTCTTGCGGTCTTAAGCGGTCCGGTTCCGGTCTTTTCGATATCAGGGACACCATGAGACCGGTCCAGTTTCGGTCTTTCCAAAAAAGGAAAAAAAACCGGACCGGACCGGACCTTGAATCACTACATATTACAAACATCTGCAAAAGATGACCGCCAGACAGTCACGCTGGTGGCAAGAAATCACGGAGTTTGATATCAAGTTAGAACACGTCCCTGGATCAAAACTTATTCAGGCAGATGCTTTCGAGACGCCCTGACCATATTAACGAAGAAGAGGCAAAAGCAAAAGAAATCCCGCAAACCATGATCACTGATGACATGGTTATCACCGCGATCAATGTATCTTGGGCAGATAAAATCACTGAATTATTGCCACAAGACAAATTCACTAAAGTTGTAATCGACGGTCTTAAACATGGAAAACTACCCCTCCGATCAAAGTTTAATGACTGGAAGAACGACGACAACATCATTCGTTATCAAGGACGCGTTTATGTTCCTCAAAACGAAGAATTACGAAACGAAATAATCAAATCACATCACGACCCCGTAGTTATGGGTCACCCTGGACGATTAAAGACACTAGAGCTTATCCGCCGTGACTATTATTGGCCTGGAATGACAACGACCGTATCTAAATGGGTCGAAGGCTGTGCCTTATGTCAACAAATGAAGGTTAATACACACCCGATCACACCGGGTTTGATGCCTATTAAATCCCACACCACACGCCCATTCGAACAAGTTTCGATGGACTTCATCACAGATCTGCCAATTATCGACGGTTTTGATTCTGTTTTGACCGTGGTCGATCAAGGCTTAACAAAGGGCGTAATATTCATACCATGCAAAAAATCTTTTACCGCTATGGATACCGCCAATTCTTACATTAACGACATTTACAAACGTTACGGGTTACCGACAACCCTCATCTCTGATAGAGGACCACAATTTACCTCCAAAGTTTTCGAAGAAATCTGCAAAATCTTCGGAATTGATCATAGAAAGTCAACCGCCTTTCTGTTACGAACTCGTTAATCTCAACCTAAGTTGCAGCGGCAACTCTAGTCACGATTACAAGTCTTAAGTCAAACGTTAAGATTACAAGTTCAATACTAAGTCAAGACATTGACTTAGGATCTGAGGACGATTGTGGTAGATGAGTTAAGAGTACGGTTGTATTGCCAGACGACAATAAACAGCTAAGTCGAACTTAGGGTTCGACTCTAGAATACATGTGGTACTTATACTAGCAAGTACAATGAGACGTACTAATTAATGAATAAAGGTAAGTACAAATGTAGGTATAAGGACGGCGTCATATGTGGAATAAGGGGAGTGGTATAGAAGTGAACGAGTTAGTCCGTATGAATCGAGCATAAAGGGTGAGACGGATAAGGTATGCATAAAGAAAATAAACATGTCCGACGTGTCATGTAAGCATAATGCGGGAGTCCGTACCGTGTTGTAACACTAGCTCTCCCCTACGTTGTTGACCGCAACAACAAACCATCTAAGTGTTCATGTTGTGGGTCGCGTCGTCTCCGTAGTCGTAGCCGTAAGTGCCGTAGTCGTAACAGGCGTTGTCGTCGGCTCCGTCGCATTGTCGTCCATTGACGCATGCCTGACACTGTGACGCGTGGTGTGCCTTCTTCTTTCCCTTCTTCTTCGGCTGATGAGGGCGGCGGCTAGTGGAAGCGGGGGTATTGGCGGTAGCTGTGGTAACTCGAGAACGTCCTTTCTTCTTAATGGAAGGACCGGGCGTCGGATCGTGTCGGCGCGTGGGAGCGCGTGTAGATAGAGAAGACACAGGAGGAATTGTAGTAGTGAGATGGTGATCCTCAGAGGCATGTTTACCTCGGCAGTGGATGCAGCGGTTGTAACGGTGGGGGCGGTTGTTGGCGGCATTGGTCATACTGCGGGTCTGAGGTCGTCGAGAAGGCGGAGTTGACGAAAGGGAAACGCCCAGTAGCGCAGCGTCGAGGAGTTAAAGCAATAGCTTACCCGATGTGTACAGTAGCTGACCACTCAGCTGAGAAGATGGTGGTAGGAGGTTAAGAGAGCTTGTTCCTATTCTACGGTACATGGCAGGTTTATATACTGTCTGTGTCCTAATAGGTAACAACATAGGTAAATATATGTAACTACATATGTCATACTCATATATGGAAATATGGAGCTGCGCTGATGTCATGCGCAGCTATGGTGTCATATGGCGCCATCCGCAGTAAGGATGACGCAAGCGTACTAGAACCTTCTCCAAGGTTCTATCTATATATATCCTGATCTGCTTAGTAAGCAGATAAGATAAGATCTCCTTGTTATCTTAGATTAGATAAGATAACTTCGTCAGGAGTGTCGTTTCGTCGAGTAGTGGGGACAGGAATATTCCAGATTCCGTGCCGAATAACGGTGGTGATGGGGGGTGATGGGGATCGACGAGTAGCAGGAGCCTTCTTATCTCGTTTCGGTTTCTCCGTAGTGAGATCGCTTGTTGTACGGATTCGGCGATGAAGATCGAGATCGCTGATCGCATCATTGATCTGCGAAACGTTGTCACTAGTGAGCTCGAAGAGGGGAACTCCATCTGCAAACTCGTTTGTTGTCCACTCGGTGTCTCCCTGGATACTTGACAAGAGATCTCGGATCTTTCCGGTGAGGCACCAGATTTCTCTTGATTTACGATCTGTCTCCATAATGCATCTAGTTGCTCGGTGTCTGTCTGGTGTAGCTTCGGTAGCGCGAAACCAATGGTTGACAAGGATACGGTTATTCTCGTCTTGAGGTTGTATCTTGACTCCGAATCTTGGGTCCTTGATGCTATCTATAGCGAGGATAATGTAGCGCTCGATGTCGGCCGTGAGAAGTCGTCGTAATAGATCTATCGCCAGTTGATCTAAGTTTCCTCCTTTCGGATGGATGTCTTCCCAGTAAAGTGCTGTAACATTAACAAACGTTTCGATTAAATCGGCGCAGTGGTAGTTGTACTGATCTCGGGCTTGACCGGCAAGGGTAGTGGCGGTCCGGAAATCCATGAGGAGTCGCCAGACTCGAGCTATCCTTTCTTGGTCAAAAACGTCGACCTGGAGTCTAGCGGCGTTACAGATCAGAGTGACGCGGTCTCTAACCTTGGTGTAAGTAGTAATTCCGTGATAACTGAGATAGAGATCGGGGGTGGTTCGTATGATGGAGCCAGCCATATCGCGGTTAGTCCCATCTGTACCGTGACTCTGGTCGTTGCCTCGAATAGATTCATTATAAGATTGAGTCGAAGCGTGACCGGCAAGTACCGTCTCTCTATGTAAGGTAACGCTAATGTCTTCAGCGTTTCTAGGTGGGATCGGTCGGCTATTGCGATCTTCCATAATTCGTCCAGGTATAGCCAGAGTTTCTGATGTTCCGACTTGGGTTTCCTCGGCTTCGGTGGGAGTGACCGGGATCGTCTGAGACGTGGTTTGATCGGGAGATCCGTGGGGAACATCAACGAAGTCGTTCGGGTCAACGTCCTCTTCGTCGGTGTTGGTGGTATGAAGAACGAGTCGGGGTCGGTAGGAGTTAGGGGAAGTGGGGAGTCGGGCGTTGGTAGTCTCTCCAGCATAAAATTCGGACCAGGGAAAGTGCTGAACGGCGTCGGTGGTGTCGTTTCCATTCTGCATAGTAACTTGGTATGTGAATGACATCTCAAAGTTTCCTTCGTCTTTTATATTCTAGAAGGAGGTCTTCCATATGCGTCAAGTTATTTTCTGGTTCCCATGTGTTTTCGCTGGTATCATAGCCTTTCCACTTTACAAGAAATTGTAATTTCCCTCTAAACTTGCGATGTGCAAGCAGTGCTTCTACTTCGTATTCTTGTTCTCCTTCGATTAGATCGGGAGGGGGCCTTGTTTCCGTTGTTCCATGAAAGGAAGTTTCTTTGAACGGCGTTAGTAAGGCGGCGTGGAATACGTTATGAATTTTCCATTGTCTTGGTAGCGTGAGACGATATGTCACTGGTCCTAAGACTTCTTTAATGGAAAAGGGACCTTCTCATTTAGGTGCAAGCTTTCTGCTCTGATAAGGAATCTTCAGGTTCCTAGACTCTAACCATACTTTGTCATTGACTTTGAACGGTTTAGTCTTTCTCGTTGTTCTTTCCATCATCTTAGCTCGTGCTAGATCATGTGTGGCGAGTGCTTCTTCTCGTGCGCGGAACAAGGAGTTGATGCGGTTATCGGCGGTTGGTGTATTTGTCTTATTTGAGACAAGGGGAAGTGCAACCGGGGACGTTCCATACATCAATTGAAAGGGCGATTGTTTCAATGCTTCATGAGTGCGTGAATTATGCGCGAATTGTGCTATTGGTATCATCTTGTTCCAAGTATCTGGTTCATAGGCACAGAATATTCGGAGATAAGCTTCTAATTCGGCGTTATATCGCTCCGTTTGTCCATCAGTCTGTGGATGGAAGGCGGTACTCATTTTATGTTTGATCTTTAATGAGTCCATTATGCCGTTAAAGACATGTGATGCGAACTGTGGTCCTCGATCGGAGATCATGACATCGGGTAAACCGAAGTTTTTGAATACATTCCGAATGTAGAGGTCGGCGGTTTCGTCGGCGGTAATAGTTTTGTTACAAGGCATGAGAATTACTCCCTTTGTAAGTCCTTGATCGACCACGATAAAGATAGAATCAAAACCGTTACTTGTGGGTAAATCGGTTATGAAATCCATGGTTATTTGTTGAAAGGGTCGGTGTGCGTGAGACTTGATTGGCATCAGAGGTGCGGCGGTAGGGTGAGTATTTGATTTCATTTGTTGACATGCCGTGCATCCGTCAATAAACTGTTTAACCATTTTGGACATTAATGGCCACCAGTAATATTCCTTTAATAAGGCTAGTGTTTTGAAGAAACCGGGGTGTCCGCTTGTTGGTGATTCATGAAAATCTCTAATAATATCTCGGCGAAGATCGGCGTCAGGGGGAATAAAGGATTTCCCTTTGTGAGGTCTTTACCTTCCCCCACGCGTTCCTTGTAGACTCCTGAGGACTCCTGGCTCACTCCCGGGAATTCCTGGGAATTCCTGGGACTCCAGAGGGACTCCCACCTCCCTGGAAGACCCCTCATCCCAGCCAAAATGTACCGGGAGTGAGCTGGGACTCCTGGTAGACTCCTGGTAGACTCCCGGGACTCCTCTGGACTCCCTGTATGAGGAGTCCACAAGGAGTGTAAGGACTCCTTGTTTCATTCCTGTTTATGTGGTCATGTGACATGACCAGTTGGTCTGTGCGCAGGCCCACAGGTATATAAGGAGGGGGCATCTGGCACATATCCCCCAGCACCCCCTCGGGAAAAGGGGGGGTAGTGGAGATAAGATTAGATAGATAGATAGATGATAGGCAGCTTAAGTAATATGATGGCCTAGATAAGATAAGATAAAATATAACAAAATTAAAATTTCCTTTTATAGAAGTGTGACATTATGTAATATGTGACTGTGACAAAAAAGATGCGCCTAGCTTTTGTGATTCAGAATATGCAACAATCATAATGCCAAATAAAGTCAAACATGAGATATTTGCAAAATACATTTTCAAACATAGCTTTGAAAAAAATCAAAAAAATCAAAAAAATTCTCAAAAATCCCAAAAAATCATGTGATCACATCTGTGCAAGAATTGCAGTGCCAAATGCTGCCAAACTCAAGATACTTGCAAAGTACTGTTTTGAACACCAGTCTTTTGAACCTGATCTGATTTTCTGATTGCCTGACTTGTGCTGGAACACTGGTTGTCTGATGGTGATGGTCTGACAGTGTCTGAAACACTGGTTGTCTGTTGTCTGATATTAACTGATGACATCTGATTGTCAGACAATCAAACAACCAGTTCCAAGGCTGAATGAAATGATGCTCCATCTTATAACGGAGCTGAGCCCTGTGATGTTTTGTAACACAACTTTAAGATGGCAGCAATTTCCATGTACAAACACCATGCACATAACAAAGATGATCAGGAAGGAATCAGACACCATCAGATGTCAGATTTTTGGCATGTTTTCTGATGCTACTCCAAACCATTGCACATTGAAGTCACTGCAACTGACTTCCAGCACTTCCAGTCACTCATAGCCACCAGCAACCCCAACTTCCTAAAACTGACCAAACTTGATCATCACCAGACACCCCTCCTAAATTGACTTTGCAGGTGGTCACACATGGAGTGGCAAAACCAAAAGACAAACAGACTTTTTGCATTCACATTTTAGCTTATTTAGTTTGGCATCATAATTCTTGCATGTCCTTGATCACATGGGACATTTTCAAGATTATTTTCAGACTTTACAATTTCCTCACACTCACATCTGAAAAGGTCTTTTGCAAACATTTCAAGTACTCGGCATTATTTGGTCTTACAATAAGTCCTATATGACCTGGATCATATGAATTTTCAGGATTTTATTGCAAGTATAAACATTGCCAAACAACATGCATGCCCACCTGAAATTTGGAAAGCAGCATGAAATTGCACATGAGTGTAAAGTACTGGTGATGTCAGTCTTACTTACATAGGATGCAATAGGAATGGCTGGGAATGAGTAGGAATCCTGATGGATTAAGTTTCAATGAAGATATGACTCAGTTACATGTGTGCCTTCAATACACAGGCATGTGAACATTGAATGCCTTACTAGGTGGTTATGAGCAAATACTGAAAAGGATGATTAGCAGCAATTTTAACTGGTTCCTGCATATTACATCAACAAACAATCAGAGCAGGAAAAAAGTGGGCCACAGGTGGATGGTGATGATGATAGTGGTGGTGATGGTGTTGGTATTGATTGGCACAGATGATGTTTTTAAATGGTTTGTACTAAGTTATTTAGATTCACTGTTATGTAGCATTGTAGTGCAACAGATTTCTGTTGCCATTGTTACAGTAATGACAAGTGAGCAGGGAGTGAGCAGGACTCCACAGGGACTCCTGTCCAGTCCTTGCAATTTTACTTACTACTTTTTTGCTTTGAACCAGGAGTGAGCAGGACTCCACAGGGACTCCTGGTCCACTCCTTGTGGGATGACTCCTGGCATTTTTTGCTTTTTTGCAGTCAATGAGGAGTGAACAGGGAGTGAACAAGGAGTCCACAAGGAGTCCTTGTCCACTCCTGGCATTTTATGTCAATTTATCAGGAGTCTACAGGGAGTCCTGAGGAGTCCTGAGGAGTCCGGGAGTCCACAAGGAGTCCACAAGGACATGTGGGGGAGGGTAAAGTGTTGCCCTTTGTACAGGATTAATTCATCGTCAAGGGTCCAATCAGAAAGGGCAGTGCGTAAAGGTGGTGTCCCTTTTTCTTTTAGACATTTCTTGATTGATTGAGCAAATTCGTCTTTGACAGTTATTTCTATTGCTCTGTCACGGAGATCTTCGGCGATTGTGCGAACAAAGAGTTCTTTTGGGAGCATCGTTATTAACTCTTCTGGTTCGTCTTTTGTCATATGATCGGGTCGGCGGGATAGAGCGTCCGCTATTATTAGTTTTGCTCCAGGGACGTGGGTTAATTTAATATTAAATCGAGACAAGTCGTTCCACCATCGTGCTTGGCGGTTCGTAAGACGTTGTGGTTCTCGATAGTAGAGTAGATTCTTGTGGTCGCAATGAATAATGACAGGGTGTTCTGCTCCTTCAAGCAGGTATCTCCATTCGTTATAAAGAGCGTAGTAAATGGCGAATAACTCTCGGTCGTAGATTTGCCATCGTGTTTCAGTCGGTGTTAAAGCGTGGGATAGGTATCCGCATGGGTGTAAGTCGCCATTGTCATCTTTCTGCATAAGAACTGCTCCGATAGCGTGGTCTGATGCATCCGTTTGTAGAATAAAGGGTTTGTTAACATCGGGCATCATTAAGACAGGTGCGGATGTGAAGCGTTCTTTTAATAGATCGAATGCGACTTGGCATTCTGCGGTCCATGTCCATAATTTGTTTTTCTTTGTTAGGTCGTGCAGGGGTCGTGCAAGGTGGGCGAATCCGAAAATAAACCTTCGATAGTAATTTCCGAATCCTAAGAAGGATCTAACTTGTTTAACGGTAGAAGGGGTTGGCCAGTCCCTGATTCCGGCAAGTTTGATCGGGTCCATTTTTATTGTATTTTTGGATATGACGGTGCCTAGAAAATCAACTTCTTTGGCAGCGAATTTACACTTTTCAAGCTTGAGGTAAAGATCGTGTTTCTGTAATCGTTCAAGTACTTGTTTTGTTCGAATCTCGAGTTCTTCTTTAGTGCGCGCGTGTATTAGCATGTCATCCATGTAGATGACAAGCCATCCTTTTTCTGTAAAATCCCTAAAATAATCGTCCATCATAGCTTGAAATGTTGCTGGTGAATTTCGTAATCCAAAGAACATGACGTTGGGTTCAAATAAACCTCGATTGGTGATAAAGGTGGCTTTCCATCTGTCAGATTCCTTGATTTGAACGTTATTATATCCCCAACGGATATCCAATTTCGTAAAGTATTCCGAATCTTTGAGTTTGATCATAAGATCGGAGATAAGAGGTAGTGGATATGCGTTTGGTTTAGTGTATTCGTTCAAATATCGATAATCTTGGCAGGGTCGTAATTTTTGTGCTTCTTTCTTTTCTACGAAGAAGAAAGGTGATGCCTGTGGTGATTTCGATGGTCTGATGTAGCCTTTTTCGACGTGTTCTTTAATCCATTCATCCAGTGTGTTCTGCTGTTTTGGAGATAAGGGATAGATTTTTCCTCTTTTTGGTATGAAATCATCACGAAGTTCTATCTGGTGATCCCAAGATCGGCTTTCTGGGAATCGTTCACTTGCTTTTTTCTCGAATACATCTTTCCATGCCGAGTATTCAGGAGGGAGCGTGTAAACCTCCTCTGTTTGATGGTATTTGTGTTCCATTTGTTGAGCTGGTGTGTATCGTGCGATAGTTACTTGGTCGTATTCGTCTTCTGACCAGCTTCCTATATCCTCAAATGTATGTGCGTTCCATCCGTGATCTGTCGTCTGTGATCCTTTGTGTGACATCAAATATCCGATGACGAGATCTTCTTCCCATTCAGGCATAGCTATTCTGTCAATCTGTTGACAGATGCTCCGAAGTGATGCCTTGATCTTGTCCTGTTCAGAGTCTCGGAACTCTAGAGTCTTTTCTCTCCAATTTACGTCAGGGTTATGCTTCTCTAGCCAAGGAAGCCCCAGTATCATTGTTTGTTTTCCTATTGCTGATACGTAAAACCATTCGGTCATGCGTTTTCCGTTCATTTCGAAGGTGATTAGACATTGTTCATCAATTTCTCCTTCTTTGTTTATAGTGCCATCGACGTTATAAACTCTGATTGGTCGTGGAGTTTTTCGTTTTCTCCATTTGTGTGCTATCCTTTTGTCGATGAATATCCCTTCGGCTCCGCAGTCGATAAGGGCAACGAGGTTTTCAGTGTTATTTTCAGTTTCAACTTTGATAGGGACGGATAATCTTTGTTTTGAAATAGATTGTACTGTTACATGAGATATATCGAGAGTTGAATCTGACGTTTCTGGAACTTCATCCACTGTCATGAGTCCCACTGTTAAAAATCCTCGTTTTCGTCGGCAAGAGATAGTAATAGATCATTCTTTTCGTCGGTTGACATCCCTTTCATCAGTGCTCGGATGTTCTTGGTGTAATTTGGTTTAGACTCTCGGACTTCTTCTTCTTCCCAATTTCCGTCACCATCATCTGATGTGGCTCGAATGTGACGTTTGGGCGTGAATCCTCTCTTCTTTCCTCCTTTAAATCGGCCTTTCCCTTTGTTTCTTTTCTTCTTTGGGCATTGCCCTGACATGTGTCCTTTGATTCCGCAGATGAAACATAAACCTTCTCTGATATAGCGTTCTCTTTCTTCTTTGGACATAGATCTGATCATAAGTTCCAATTCTGGATCTTCATCTTTTTCTAGATATTTATGATCAATCTGCATTGCCCAGGATTCGTCGTTGTGGGAGGATGATGAATGACCGTTTCCAGATCGAGGTGAATAGGCATATGAACGGGTTCGGATATTGTCGAGTTTGATAGCAATGTCGTACCAATCTTGTAACGTTTTTGGGTTCATGAGCATTGCTTTTTCGAACTCTGGTGCTGTAAGTCCTTTTCCGAACATATGGAATGCTGCTTCTCCTTCGATTCCGGCTTTCGTGATTTGTTCCTTGAACTGATTCACGTAATTAGGTAAGGTCATCTGTTTCTTTCCTTTCATAGACGATCTGTTCTGTAGATTGAGAATTTTCGTGTATGCGTTTCCACTCGGATCAACTTCTCCCCAATCTGTCAAGAATGACAGTTTAAATGCTTCCCAATCATCGAATAAAGCAGGTCTCGTGATGCCTCCTTCGGTGGTGGCGCGAGATTTTCGTAGTTCTGCTAATTTATTCTTTTTCCATTGTCTGGCTCCATCTGAGATCTTATTCAGGGCGGCAAGGATTTTTAAACGGTCTGTGTTCATCCGTTCAGGGTTCATATCAAAGAAGATTTCGATGTCTTCTATGAACGTGTTGGCATCCTTTCGCTTCCCTTTGAATTCAGGGAGATCTCCGATGAGACTAGGGGTTCGTGGGTTGGGTATAGGGTCTGTACTTCCTCCAGACATTCTTGGTGATGGTGGGGGTGATGGATCTCTACGTGGTGGAGTTGGGTCGGGTTTAGGTTCGTCTACTTCGATTCTGTCAGGGTCAAACGGGTCTTCGTCGTCCTTTTCTTCTTTAGGGTTCGAAGGACCTGGTTCGGGATTGGTCGGTTGTTGGGCAGGTGTTGGTGTCGTTCCAAACTGAAAGGTCACTGAGAAAATCAAGGGATAGATCGGGTTCTTGATCTGTATCTCCTTCTTTCTCGGATTCACTATCGTTTAGGCCAAAGTTTGCTTTCTTTTTGCCTTTTGTAGTTGTCGGTGTGGGAAGGAGAGTTCTCGGTCTTAAGTTTTCTGGTAGAGCGTCAACAGTCCCTTTTATCCAAGTAGGGGTGTTGAAGTATTCGTTAGGGACAAATTCTTGTGTTTCGGATGCTATCCAACGTTCTGTGAGGTGATCGAATCTGATGTGCTGTTCCTGAAGATATAGATCTGCGAAATAATAATATGATTCGTTCGGAGGTCTAGTTTCTTTTTGTGGTATCCAGAATTCTTGTTCTTTAACTGGATTTCCTCCTAAATCTTCCCAGATTCGTTTTGCACCGTTTAGTCTGACGTAGTATCCGTCAAGAACGTAGTTCCCTTTGCGATCTCGTGTAGCTCTATTTGGTGGAGCTCTCCAATCCGTTTTGACAACGTGGCCAGTAACCTACGGGCTGGCTTTCCGGAAGTTCGTCGAAGTGTGTGTTATCAAATGCCAATGAATCGATGTTCAGGCTTATTGATAAGTTCGACTTAATTGTTACGAACTCGTTAATCTCAACCTAAGTTGCAGCGGCAACTCTAGTCACGATTACAAGTCTTAAGTCAAACGTTAAGATTACAAGTTCAATACTAAGTCAAGACGTTGACTTAGGATCTGAGGACGATTGTGGTAGATGAGTTAAGAGTACGGTTGTATTGCCAGATGACAATAAACAGCTAAGTCGAACTTAGGGTTCGACTCTAGAATACATGTGGTACTTATACTAGCAAGTACAATGAGACGTACTAATTAATGAATAAAGGTAAGTACAAATGTAGGTATAAGGACGGCGTCATATGTGGAATAAGGGGAGTGGTATAGAAGTGAACGAGTTAGTCCGTATGAATCGAGCATAAAGGGTGAGACGGATAAGGTATGCATAAAGAAAATAAACATGTCCGACGTGTCATGTAAGCATAATGCGGGAGTCCGTACTAGTGTTTCCATTTCCAGTCTCTCAGGACCGAAAAAGACCGGAACCGGACCGGACCAGGACCGATTTGGACCAGACTGCAGTCTCAGGTCTTAGGAGGTCCAAGGGCAGTCCAGTTCCGGTCTTTTTAAATTTTTAAAATCAAAAAAACCGCAAAAGACCGGTCTAGACCGGTCCTAGACCGCTAATTGTCAC
This sequence comes from Amanita rubescens, assembly GCA_015039365.1. Taxonomy (NCBI): domain Eukaryota; kingdom Fungi; phylum Basidiomycota; class Agaricomycetes; order Agaricales; family Amanitaceae; genus Amanita; species Amanita rubescens. The sequence goes on along the minus strand of WION01000099.1, from coordinate 100,328 downwards.
ATGTGACCAACACAGTCATGTTCTCCTATATTTTAGCTTTTTTTTGAGTATTGAAACATAAAAAACGGTTGAGATTTGAGTTCACAGTAGTAAAGTTTGTCTAAAGTTATATATAACATGTGAATTTTGAAAACATCTGTTGTTGCAACACTCCAGGTAAGGTATTCTGAAATTAACTAATCTAGGTATGCTCTAGTACATCCAATGGAACATAATTGAACAGTGGGAGGGTGAGGGTCAGCAACACTGGGCTTCATTCTCTCTTTGGTGATCTCTTTGGCAATCTCTTTGGCAATGTTTGGCAGTCTCCTGGCATCATCAAAAATGGTTTTATGTGTCTCATCTGAGTGCAGCTGGGTGTGAGAGGGTGTGAGAGGGTGAGGGTTAGGAACATATTGATATTTATGAAGTTTTGTAGTTTTAAATTGTTGTATGGGAGACATAGGGACATAGAAACTAATGTAAGGATTAGTCTAGACCAGTCCAAGACCAGTCCAGACCAGTCCAGACCAGTCCAAGACCGGTCCAGACCAGGACCAGTCCAGGACCAGTCTTAACCGGTCTTTTTTTTAAATTAAGACCGGTCTTGCGGTCTTAAGCGGTCCGGTTCCGGTCTTTTCGATATCAGGGACACCGTGAGACCGGTCCAGTTTCGGTCTTTCCAAAAAAGGAAAAAAAACCAGACCGGACCGGACCTTGAATCACTAGTCCGTACCGTGTTGTAACACTTTCATCTGCAAACTGACGGAGAATCGGAACGACTCAATCAGGAGCTAGAAACCTACCTCCAGTTATACTGTGTTGATCATCCAAAACAGTGGAAAGATCATCTGCCATTAGCAGAATTCGCGCACAATCAACGGATACATCAATCTACCAAGATGACGCCGTTTGAAATCATGTTTGGAATAGAGCCTGTGGCTATCCCCACAGCATTCCCACGAATCAACGTACCCGCTGCTGAAGACCGCTTCAAGGTCTTAACACAAATACGAGATGAAGCTCTCGCCGCACACGAATTAGCTAGACAGCTAATGACTCAACGAGTCAAAGGGAAATCTCCCGCATTCAAAGAAGGAGATTTAGTATGGCTAGACTCACGAAACCTGAAAACAGGACAAATAAGAAAGTTCTCACCTAGACGAGAAGGACCGTTCAAGATCAAGAAGATCTTAGGACCTGTCACCGTTAAACTTGAACTTCCCCCAAGATGGAAGATTCACCCCGTTTTTCATGTTTCACTCCTTACTCCTTACCACGAGAACGAAACACATGGTCCAAACTTTACTAGACCAACCCCAGACCTTATAGATAACAAAGAAGAATACAAAATTGAGACAATTGTCTCACACCAAAGAAAAGGAAACCAATGGCGATTTTTAGTCAAATGGAAAGGCTATCCGACATCTGACAATTCATGGGAAACTGAGGAAAACCTGGAACACTCCGAGGAGACCTTAAACGAATATAAGGAACAACATGGAATCACAGCAATTATCCCCACTACTCGTAAACCACGAAAACGCCGTTCTTGAAACCATGTCCTCCCCCATTAACAACCTGTCGCCGCTGCTACTCCAGCCGCTTCAACAGTCGTCGAGGAAACCGTCCCTCCGACCCCTTCTAGAGAGGAATCGCCCGCGCCATTGCCAATTCCTCCTCCCGTCTGTATGTTACATTATACATCCATTGGAACAGAATGGTTCCCTATAATTCCTTCTGACGAGGAATTCATACCACAAAATGAAGATTCTTTATCTTCTGACTCATCTTATACCTTCCCACCATCGAACGCTTCTACGATAGAAGAACTAATGCGAAACATCACAGATATGGGGAACGCTATTCTCCCTGATGCCCCTGTGTCGCCTGAGATGCAGGAAATGGTAGCTCAAGTATTCGCCACCAGAGACCAAATGGTCATCACCTACGCACGCAGACCACGTCCCGATACTACCCCTGAAGATATCCGGATCATGCGAGAAGGACTACTCATGTTCAACACCACCGCCTTTACTATGGGAATTCCTCCCATCGACGAAGAACTTGTCGACAACTACCTTGAAAGAGCAAGGACTATTGCCGCCACTAATGCTGCAACCACTGCCGCCATCTCTGCTGCCGCTAACGCTGTCACCGCCGAACTCGATGTTGTCACCGCTAACGCCATCACCGACGACGAGATCAATGAAAGACTCGTCAATCCCATCTCAATCCCTATTGTCTTCCCGGAAAACACCCCATCACCAAGACACGACGACAATTTTAATGTGCCTGCACCTGATATCCCTGCTATTGACGTCATCCTGATGCACTACGCTATCCCTTCCTTCGTCGATCCGATAATTCGACGAGCCTTTTATCGAATCTGGATGTTATTCACGTCCTGGACCTTTGCCAACAACTATCTGTTCATCTTGAATAGATATGTTCGCCCTGATCTGATGGCCCTCATTAACGTCATCATTAATCTCACCCGCCGGTTCCGAGAACCGCAACGCAACCGCTGGATCACCCTGATGATCTGGAACAATATTCATTGGTTTTGTGACTTACGAGGAGACGTATACCTCGAAGAAGCAACCCGTCTTACCACTGCCGGACATCGTCACCATTTCATCCAACCAACACGACAACCTGCCTTAGACACTGGCATGGCCTGGATGCACGGACGCCCTGTATTTCCCCGCACTCCCGTCAATGCTATGTTTGAATGTATTCGAACCCTTAGCGACCGTCTCAACCCAATAATGACTCCTGATGGTTGGGATGTAACTATACTACGACAACTACAAACAACAATTAACAATCTCGTATGGAGGCACGATCGTAACCCTAACAGACCTAATGCCAGTAACGAATACCAAGACGCCGCCGTCATCGCACTTCAAACAGGACATACAATTGAAGGACGCGATGTCCCTATCCCTGAAAATCTGACACGTCACTGAAACGTGTGAGAAGGGCATGCGATGTACTTGTCCGCCCAAAGGGGTCCGAAGGAAAGGCTAACAAAGGGGAACCGTACAGAGTACGGAGACGGAGGGTTCGACGGTGACGGAGTAAACCCGCAATGCAAATGGACACAAGTCCGACGAAGATGCGTCGCGACGGAACGAAGTCGGACAAGTGCGAAGATGTACGACGGTGACGGAGTGAACCCACGATGTAAAGGAACATGAGTGCAACGAAGTTGCGACGGAGAGATATCAAACGGATGCGGAGGAGTGAAGGGCAGTATATTCGATGTCCATACAGTACAATGAAGCCGTATATAAACTAATATGCACGAGGCGCACTCACCGCAATCATCCTGAGCTCCTCCGATGGTCCGTGCGCGTATATGGATTGCCTTGCTGTATGAATATGTCGAGTCGGCGGGTTGGGCCCTTGGCATCGTGTATGCGTGTCGAGGCGCGAAGGTTTAGGTGTGTCGGAATATCGGGCCGCGGATGCCTGCTGCACAATGTAACCGGAATCGGTACGTTACATCGCACTATCTTTCACCTGCACGGACCTGACCCCTCAGCTGAACGATTGGTATCATTCGAACCGAATAACTTAGCCTTCAAAGGAGAAGATATCCCTGGAACTCAAGGCTGTTACATGTGCGGAGCCCCACATCACACTACCGAGCACCATCAACGACGAGAAATACGCCGAGGACCGATACATGAGGAAACCCCGCCTCCCACTTATCCAGACGCTATAACACAATCGTCACTGCCCACGCCGTTTGAACAAATCCCTGAACGACGAATTTCTACCGCTTCACCCGCTACTACTATTGATTCCGCCCAACTCGAACAAGGCGAACCTTCCTTGCTTATCGAAAGAAGACGACGAGGAACAAATACTCACCCTCTGGGCAACCGCTTCACCACTACTACCACCGGACCCCCACCGTCACGACGAAACCTTGGAAACCGCCGAGGCCAATCGACACGAGGACAGTCATGTCCTGTCGCCACTATGACTGTCTCCAATACACGAGAAGAACGACCAACTCTTCAAGAACGTCTTACCGATAACCGCTGTCGCCGCCGTCATCCTTGGCAAGGAAACGAAGACTCTTACACCTATGACAGCGACGCCGAACACAATCGTGACACGTAGTCACAAATTATTTCAATATTCGGTGAATATTGGACTTCGTATGTAGGAGAAGGGCTATGTTACAAATGTACGTCATGGCCTATCTTTTTCATCTTATCACTTCCATTATCTCTCCTATGTCACTGTTTGCATATGCGTTCCTTCTGGAACATTCATCGTTTATCATATGCTATTCCGTTTATCACATGCATGTCGATTATCACATGTAAACCGTTTCATTATCACATGCTGTTACGTTTGTTCGTCCACTGATAAGTCAAGCTTATCAGGTACCGTAGGTTCCTCAAAGGAGTTCTGGCACTTAAGAACGTTCAAAGAATAAGAGTGTTATCGGATAAGTCCTCAAGGGAGCTTAGACGATGTAACAACTCAAAAGAGGCTGTGTTGCGCACAACCCCCGAGTGTTTCGGCGTGTGCCGAATGAGTTCGGTGGACGGGGCAGTCGCACCCAACCTCGGCCACACTGTCGGACGATGGAACTAAAGTGGTCGGAAGGAAAGAAGGTGTATAAAACTAAACTACGACACGTTTATATAATGTCTACCTCATGTACTACATGCGTCCGACGATCCGATGCGTCCGATGTTGGGTTTCGGGGTCCGCAGTGTCGGAGGTCGGAGCCCGCCATGTGTCGGGTTTGAGCACTGAGTACAACGTAGCCGGTATCGGCACGTTACACCCGCTCACCAGTTTTGAATGTTGACGTCACCGTCAACCTGCATCGGGTCGGTGGATGAACAAGGTGAAGTGTCGGAAGCGGAGTGTCCGAGTCGGAAGGGCAGCGGAAGTCCGTGATTGAACGAGACGGAATGTCGGCGTCGACGGAAGAGGCTTCGGAGGTGAGACGTAGTGTCAACGGCGTCTGATTGTGCGTAGGTAGTTGCAAGCAAGGGAGTCGGGGATGGCAATAGGGTTCAGGAAGTGTTGGAGGTCTCAGTGGCAGTCGGCGTGCTGCGGATGTTGTCGGGATGTGGAGGAGGGGCGTGTCGAGGTGCAGATAGCAGATGGCGTGTCGGCGGATGTCGTCGTAGGCGGTAGAAAGTGTTGGCGAGGTGGGGCGCTACTTCCCGCGATCGCGGTCATCCCAGTAATCCGAATCAATAGCACAGACCCCTGTAAGGCTGCTATGATGTTTCCTGAGACGCCGTCGGCGCAATACGGTGTTAAAGAGTGGTGTCGGAGTCGGTAGTGCTAGTCAAATGATAAAGGGCCTAAGGTGAGTCCTGCGTTGTGCGTACTGATATCCGTTATCCTGATTCTGTTCCAACATCCCCCACACTCTGTTAGGGCCTGTACGGAAACTGTGGGTTGATGCCGCACAAGATGAAACCTTGAGATTTGATCTCGGTTGCGGCCTCGAAACCGAATTTTGGAATAGTGGTCACACCCTGTCACATACTAGATTAGATAACATGTTTCGTTGAGTGAACACGTCGCAATGGTCAACTTACGTTCCGCTGGTGCCAATGCCGCGCAAAAGCAACGCCAAAGGTGCCGAAAGGCTGCTTTTCTCCATGCTGTCTTTGCGGCTACCACTGTTGTTTGTCACTACACATCGTGCATCTCCCCTACTCCACAACACACTTCAGTGCTGACAGGTCAAGCATGGGTCACGGAGCTCTTATGTGGACACCCAGCTCGCTTTTACAACATGTTTGGCATGCACAAATCCGTTTTTCGCCAGCTATGCAGGGAACTGATCATCTTTACCGGATTGGGACCAACACGACACGTTTCGGGCGAAGAACAACTTGCTATCTTTCTCCGGATGGCACGCTCAGGTGCAAGCAATCGAGAGATGCAAGAAAGATTTCAACGGAGTGGGGATACCATTTCAAAGTAAGTGTCAGTATTTCTTACAGCCTGAAAACATCTCATTTTTCATGTAGAGCCTTTCATCGTGTTTTGAGTTATCTTACATCGCCTTCATTCTACAACCGCTATATTAAACTCCCTCCCAAAAACACAACACCACCTGAAATCCGCACCAACAAGAAACTTTTCCCATTCTTCCAAAATTGTCTCGGCGCCATCGACGGTTCCCACATAGATGCACACATTGATTCGTTGCAAGCTGCAGCATACCGAAACCGGAAGGGACGATTATCAACAAATATTCTCGCTGCATGTACCTTTGACCTCCGCTTCTGCTATCTCCTCGTTGGCTGGGAAGGAAGTGCCACTGACAGCCGCATTTTCAAAGATGCACGAGAGCATGGACTGGCTATACCTCCAGGGAAGTTTTATCTGGCAGATGCAGGTTTCCCGAGCTGTGATGCTTTGTTGGTACCCTACCGAGGGGTCCGATACCATTTGAAAGAGTGGGGGCGTGCACCTGAGAAGTACGTCACAATCTTTTCTACTCAGATGATATCAGAATTGACAAACTACTATAGGCCACGCAATTACAAAGAATTATACAACCTCCGACACTCACAAGCTCGGAATGCGGTTGAACGCATTTTCGGCATGGTGAAACACCGCTATCCATTGATGACAAGTATCCCCGAGTACAGCATACGCATCCAATCCCAGATCATTCTCGCAATCTGTGTTCTTCATAACTTCATTCGTGTACATGACCCTGATGATCTTGATCTAGAGAGCCTTCATGACTGGGATGAGGAGTTGAATCGCAGGCCTTGTCGTTACGGGCCTGAGAGTTATGGACATCATGTTTCACAAGCAGAAAGTGATCGGGCCACTTCATTTCGTGACGAAATTGCCAAAGCTATGTGGCAGCAGTACCAAGATCATTTACAGTCTACTACAATTCCTTCGACATAGCTTTTTCGACCTCTTCTTGTATGTAAAGAGTACGTAGATGCTTTGTAGGTATAACTTGAAATGTGTCTCCAATGTCACGATGCTCACGAAAGAGTCGGAATGCCTTGACGGCATCACTCGGAGACAGGTCACCATCTTCTGTGAGCAGTTCAATGGCTCGCTTGCGGCGAACGGGAGTGGCTAAGATACTGTTTGTGGTTGTCGCTGCCTCCGTCTCTTGAGCAAAAGAGCTGGCCATTTCACGCAATGCGCTTGCCACGTCAGAGACAGCAGCAGGACCACTCAGCCCACGACTAGTGTTTCCATTTCCAGTCTCTCAGGACCGAAAAAGACCGGAACCGGACCGGACCAGGACCGATTTGGACCGGACTGCAGTCTCAGGTCTTAGGAGGTCCAAGGGCAGTCCAGTTCCGGTCTTTTTAAATTTTTAAAATCAAAAAAACCGCAAAAGACCGGTCTAGACCGGTCCTAGACCGCTAATTGTCACATGTGACCAACACAGTCATGTTCTCCTATATTTTAGCTTTTTTTTGAGTATTGAAACATAAAAAACGGTTGAGATTTGAGTTCACAGTAGTAAAGTTTGTCTAAAGTTATATATAACATGTGAATTTTGAAAACATCTGTTGTTGCAACACTCCAGGTAAGGTATTCTGAAATTAACTAATCTAGGTATGCTCTAGTACATCCAATGGAACATAATTGAACAGTGGGAGGGTGAGGGTCAGCAACACTGGGCTTCATTCTCTCTTTGGTGATCTCTTTGGCAATCTCTTTGGCAATGTTTGGCAGTCTCCTGGCATCATCAAAAATGGTTTTATGTGTCTCATCTGAGTGCAGCTGGGTGTGAGAGGGTGTGAGAGGGTGAGGGTTAGGAACATATTGATATTTATGAAGTTTTGTAGTTTTAAATTGTTGTATGGGAGACATAGGGACATAGAAACTAATGTAAGGATTAGTCTAGACCAGTCCAAGACCAGTCCAGACCAGTCCAGACCAGTCCAAGACCGGTCCAGACCAGGACCAGTCCAGGACCAGTCTTAACCAGTCTTTTTTTTAAATTAAGACTGGTCTTGCGGTCTTAAGCGGTCCGGTTCCGGTCTTTTCGATATCAGGGACACCGTGAGACCGGTCCAGTTTCGGTCTTTCCAAAAAAGGAAAAAAAACCGGACCGGACCGGACCTTGAATCACTACCCACGACGCTTCTTCTGCGTAGATGGCACACCGGAGAGTGAATCCCAAGATGAATCTTTGCTCAATTTTTGGGAAGTCTTGGTGACTGCGGTGGCAGGGCGATGAGGCGTCTTCAATTCGGCCTCCTAGTCATCGGCGAAGTGAGACAAGTGTCAAACATCATAATCCACTGCTTTACTGACCTTTGACCTGTCGTTTTCACCCTCACTCTCCTCCGAATAGATTTCATCTTCCTTTGTACCCAGCAGAAATCTCTCGTTGGGATCCTGAGGTGGGGAGGATGAAAACAACTCCGGCATGTGGATTGCATGATCACCTGTGGCAGTGCGGCCTTTGATGAGCGCAAGAATGTCCTTGTACAGTGGAAAAGGACGGTCTCGCCAGTACGCAGCTTCTTCATGGTGCTGGGTCCCAATTTGGTCAGTACAACAATTGCATGTTAAGACACTAGTACGCACCGCAATACTATAAGTGGCCCATTGTTCATCAGAAGCGACAACAACACCACGTTCATCATCCCAGCCCCAGCCGGACAGATTGCGCAAAGTCTTGACCTCTAAGCACTGAGTTCGGAGCTGTGGGAGAAACGAGTCTGAGCACGGAGAGTGTGAGATAGAAAATGAATGGACCAAAGACCAGTGGTCACGACATCCAACAGCCTTTTTTGGTGCACCACCACTTCTGACTTCACTTCCGGCAAGAGCCTTCTCGCAAGCAGTCCAGGTGGTCGCTTTCCAGCTGTTATCAGCCTGATTACCCTTGGCTCGCTCGGCATGCAGAGTGGCAGTAAGAGTTGCATCATCAGAGGATGACCATCTGGCTTTCTTGGGAGGGCCTTTGGGAGTGCTTGTATTCTTTTTCGGAGGCATGGTTTGCTTGTAAAATGTGTCATTGCAGCTTTTATATGACAAAAGTATTTTCAAATGGTACATAAACGTGCGATACATTCCAACAAGGGTATCTGAATTGCCTCAGTGCCGTCTCCGAGTCGCGCGATGTGCGCTATGTTTGAGGGTGTTTTGTGCAACGTGACAGGTTACTGCAGTTGTGCCGAACAGGTACGTGCGGGTTCAGGCTGTTGAAACTAGGGGTAACAAGTCCCTAGCGAGCAGCGCAGTCTAGTACATGGAATGTACTACTTACCGAGTGTGGTGTGGAGTTGTTAAGAGCTTACTGGAGCTGGGGCTCAACAGTAGACAGTAGAGAGGATAATAGGATAAGGATTGACGCTATTAGAGTACAGTTTATATACTACTAAACTACAAATAAGTACAAAGAGTCTTATCAGTATGAGTCAAAGGTATTTGACTCATAAGGCGTCATTCCACAGCAATGCACAGCTATTGTACAGCAATGCATAGCTTTGCGCAGCACTTGACTCATCAATTATATTGACTGACTCATCACATTATCAATCTTCAATGTGATAGGTCGATAACCATAACGTATATATGTCTTCTATTCTCATGTCAACATATATTCACATCATCAATAGTTCCACTATTATGATTGGATGATCTTATGAGAATATCGCTAGGATATTCTCATGTCAGAATATGTTCTCATCATCAATCATCCACTATTATGATTGGTAGATGAGTATGAGAATATGTCGAATATATTCTCATGTCAATATATTATCTCACACTCAATCATCCACTATTATGATTGGTTGAGAGACGAGTAAGTAACTGAGCGTTATTACATTAGTTAGTGTAAACTAATGATATCACTTATATTTACTATATACTGTATGTATATCGTATATTATAAGTTCAACACTCCCCTTCGCTAAGTTATTTATTAGCTTTCAAAAGGGTAGTCAATTTATCATTTTCTCTTTCATAGTATTTAAAGATTTCTTCAAGATATCCTCGCACTTCAAGATCTTGAATTCTTTCAAATATTTTACTATGTTGTCCTGGGGACTTATTAAGGGTTTTACTTTTAATATAATTAGCAAAAGTTTGTGATGCCTTAATATGATTAGTTAATGATATTTGACTATCATCTAGGATTAATCCCATCTTCATTCGGAATATTACAAATTTTGAATATGGTAGATTTTTGGTCATTATATCCGCAACTTGTTCATTGGTAGGAATGTATGTGAGTTTAACTTTCTCACTTTCGACACATTCTCTAATGTAGTGGAATCTTATATCAATATGTTTTGAACGATGTTCTTGTGCAGGATTACTGGCTAAGAACATTGCTCCTTGATTGTCACAACATAAGAAAATAGTTTTAATTGGAAAATCAAGTTCACTCATAAGTGATTCAATCCAAACTATTTGTCTTGATGTATCAGACATTGACATATATTCTGCTTCAGTTGAAGACAGTGCCACTACTTTTTGTTTTCGTGAAACCCATGATATAGCACCTCCTGCGAGTTTTACTATATATCCAGTGACAGATTTTCTTGTAATCTTGTCAGCACCCCAGTCAGCATCAGTAAAAGCTACAAAGCCTTCTTTGTTTAAACCATTATAAACTATTTTAGTTTGTACAGTGGTATTAACATAGCGTACTATGTATAATGCTTTCTGTATGTGTTCTTCATTTGGGTTTGCACAAAACTGAGACATTAATATTACTTGATAAGTAATATCAGGTCTTGTTCCTAATGCAAGATATAACAACGATCCTATTATTTGTTGAAAATAAGATCGCATTTCTGCTGTACATTCTTTTGTAGCAGCAGTTGGAATATATCCTGTTGGTAAAGGTGTACGAGTTGGTTTACAATTTTCTAAACCAAATCTTGTTACAACCTTCTTAGCGTATGCATGTTGATCAATAATAAGAGTACCCATGTTCTTATTGTAATTGATTTGCATACCTAAGTATTCTTTAACTTTTCCAAGATCATGACATTCCCATTTCTTCATAAAAGTAGTGATTCAAGGTCCGGTCTGGTCCGGTTTTTTTTCCTTTTTTGGAAAGACCGAAACCGGACCGGTCTCACGGTGTCCCTGATATCGAAAAGACCGGAACTGGACCGCTTAAGACCGCAAGACCGGTCTTAATTTAAAAAAAAAGACCGGTTAAGACTGGTCCTGGACTGGTCCTGGTCTGGACCGGTCTTGGACTGGTCTGGACTGGTCTGGACTGGTCTTGGACTGGTCTAGACTAATCCTTACATTAGTTTCTATGTCCCTATGTCTCCCATACAACAATTTAAAACTACAAAACTTCATAAATATCAATATGTTCCTAACCCTCACCCTCTCACACCCTCTCACACCCAGCTGCACTCAGATGAGACACATAAAACCATTTTTGATGATGCCAGGAGACTGCCAAACATTGCCAAAGAGATTGCCAAAGAGATCACCAAAGAGAGAATGAAGCCCAGTGTTGCTGACCCTCACCCTCCCACTGTTCAATTATGTTCCATTGGATGTACTAGAGCATACCTAGATTAGTTAATTTCAGAATACCTTACCTGGAGTGTTGCAACAACAGATGTTTTCAAAATTCACATGTTATATATAACTTTAGACAAACTTTACTACTGTGAACTCAAATCTCAACCGTTTTTTATGTTTCAATACTCAAAAAAAAGCTAAAATATAGGAGAACATGACTGTGTTGGTCACATGTGACAATTAGCGGTCTAGGACCGGTCTAGACCGGTCTTTTGCGGTTTTTTTGATTTTAAAAATTTAAAAAGACCGGAACTGGACTGCCCTTGGACCTCCTAAGACCTGAGACTGCAGTCCGGTCCAAATCGGTCCTGGTCCGGTCCGGTTCCGGTCTTTTTCGGTCCTGAGAGACTGGAAATGGAAACACTACATAAAAGCATTTTTAACTTTATGAATTTCTGGTGTATTGTCACCCATGAAAAGCATATCATCGACATATACTATACACACTATTATAGTGTTGTCTTCTCTTCTGACGTATACGCCAGAATCAGATAAACAGCGTATAAATCCTAAATCCTCTAAGGATTTATTAGCTTGTTTATTCCAGGCATATGAGGCTTGTTTAAGTCCATATATTGCCTTTTTAAGTTGGTAAACTTTTTGTTCTTGGCCTTTGACTACATAACCTTCTGGTTGTTGCATATAGATATCCGCTTCGAGATCTCCGTACAAAAAGGCTGTTTTAACATCTAGTGCTTCAATATCCCATTTTTCTAGCACAGATATTGCTAACAGAAGGCGAATCGTTTCATATCTTGCCACTGGCGAAAACGTTTCATCATAGTCAAGTCCAGGTCTTTGAGAAAATCCTTTGGCGACAAGTCGAGCCTTCTTTCGACCGTCAGATTTAATATCGTATACCCATCTACATTTAATAGGTGTACGATTATGAGGTAATTCTGTAAGCTCCCAGATTTTTCTATCATTCAATGATTTCATTTCATCATTCATTGCTGTCTCCCATTGTTCATAAGATTTGGGATCAGCAATTTTGACTTTTTGAATATCTTTGTATTGATATTCTCTGATATTATCTCTTGAAATATCAATGGCAGGAATTGCTTGTGCGAGTAAGTAATTTAGAAAACCATTACCTTGCTCTTTAATAAGACATGACATTTCATTAATTTGAGCATTGTGTAATGTTGAATAAAGTAATTTAACTTTATCAATATGTTGTTGTATTTTAGATCTAAGAGAATATCTGATTGTAACGTCAAGTCTTGGATCAGATTTATCTTTTTCTTTAAGATCTTGAATTAATTCTCGAACAACATCTTGTTCTTCTGTAATTTCTTTTTCAATTTCTAATGGTGTTTTATTACCATAAGCATTGTCTTTCTGTATAACCGGTTTTCTAGATCTTTCAGATCTTCAAGTAGGTTCTACAGGTTTTTTAGCAGTTCCTTTGCCTTTTCCTTTAGTAGGTTTATCTTTAAGACTTTGTACAGGTAGATCTAATTCAACGCCTGTAGGTTGATCTAATTCAGCACCTTTGTCTTTTGAAGATGTATCTTTCTTTTCAAAGAAAGATTCTAATTTATCATCCCATTTAGTGTTATCATCATCATCATCTGATGAATCAGAACTAGGATGATTTTCAAAATTGAAATCAAAGAAATCATCATCTGAATGCTGCTGTTCAGATGAAATATCTCCTTCATTATCTGGTTGAGCACTTCGCGATCCCCCCCCAATTCCGTGCGGATTCCGTGCTCATATATTTTCAGTGAGCTTTGGCTAGTCCGCCCTATACACATTCCGCGCGGAACGCGGAATGAGCGCGGAATGTGAGCGCGGAATATTCCGCACGGCAATGTCCGAGCCGCGACTTCTCACGCCTCAGCTGGGAGCTGGGCATTGCCCAGGTTTTCCCACATCGTGAAAAGCACGCCGCCATCGTCCTGCTCGCTCTCCACCGCCTCATCCTCACAAACACGCCAATCAACCTCAATCCACGCCCCAAGACCCCAGCACTACCCTCAATCCACCTCAAACACCCACACGCACCTTCAATCCGCGTGCTTGGCCAGCCCTTACCCCGGCACCTTGCTTCTCCCATTGGCCACCATCCCACGCATTCCACAGCGCGTAGTCACTCTAACGTACCATATACATACCTTCAAACCCCTTCTATGTGCCCAATTCGGAGTTGGTGACTGGTAAGCCCCCCAGTCTCTCGTTTTTTTATACTGACGGTTTCACACCTTCTCTACCACCCTCGACGACCCCACCATGCCTCAAACACGCCCGCTACTCCTCCCGAACTTGCAAGAGCCCAACTGCGCCCAAGGAGACGGCTACAATAGTAAGTCGATCCACCACCCGTATTTTCCCGTACTCACAACCCTATACCCTGCGCTCTGTGCCATATCACTCCACCGTGCCCCGAGAACACGCTACACCCTTCCACCGCATCCCTCGAACGTGCCACATGCCTCCGAGACAAGTACATGGTAAGATACCCGCCCCACACCCGTATTCTGTGCACTAACGGCCCGGCTTCCCCCACTCCTTCAATTCCCGCTGTACCACGCCTCTCCAGCTTACCCCGAAGACATGCCATGCCCCTCCGGCCTACTGCTGCGCCCCTCCATGGCTCTCTGCAAACAGGAGCCCGATACCCGGTGAGCACGAGCCATCACCACCTGTATCTTCCCCACTAACGACCCCCACTCCCTCTCTGCCTTGCCCATTGCGCCACGCAACTCCACCGCACCTCAGAAACACGCTGCATCCCTCAACCACCACCACAAACGTGCCGGACCCCTCGACTGCCTCTACAAACGCGCCGGACCCCTCGACTGCCTCCACAAACGCGCTGGACCCCTTCGCTGACCTGCAAAACGTGCTGGACCCCTTCGGGACACCCTTTAACAACACCAGCGCCCACACGCACCCAAATAGACGCGGTCGCACCCCCAGGAGACAACTACGTGGTAAGACCATCCACCCGCCCTTCTCATTCGCGCTAACGATGCTACACCTCTCGCTGCCCACTGCCAACATGCCACACCCCTCCAACTATCTCCCCTGTTCCCTCGACATGTCACACTCCGGCGAGACAATGCACCGGGTAAGCAAACAATTCCCGCCCCCACTTTTTTGGTTTACTGATGCTTCTCTGCACACGTAGTTCCCACCTGTAGGCTATTCGGTACTTAGTCGTGTAATGTACTAGTCAGTTTTAATGTAATAGTACCTCCCTGTCCTCGTCTGCCAAACCCTTGACCCTGGGTTGAATGTAACATGTCACATAGTCACACGCGAGATCAGATACTGTCATGGCCCGCACCCGAGCACAATCTAACTCCAATGGCTCACCCCCCAAGTCAAGAACTGGCCGAAAACGTGGGGCATCAGAGGCATCAGAACGATCCACCAAGAAGAGAGCAGCAAAGAAACAGCGAAAAGCAACAGAGGGAGATGAGCCTGAGGATAAGGGTTCAAAGAGGCGTGGAGGGGCAAGGTGCGTGGCCTTGTTTTTGTACCCATTCACTTTCAACTGATATTCCTTCTAGGAAAACATCAGCAGCACGTTCTCGTGAGGATGCTACAGCTGAGGCTACCCAAGAAACTCGGGTGGCTACAGGGTGAGTTGCTACACCACTTCCCTTTTGTTTACATATTGACTTGTGGTCTTTCTTGTTCTCCTGTGATGTCCACACATCCACAGAGCTGAATTGGTATTAAGACAGAGTAAGACAACAGTTGCACCACCAGAACACATCCGACCTGCAAATATTTGTCTTATCTCATCAAAACCTAGTCAATCAACATCACGTCTTCGACGCTCTGATGCTCAAAGTGATTGGGAGGATGCAGTGAACAGTGGGAGTGAGTATGAGAGTGGCAGTTCTGATCATAGTGAGGATGAAGAGAGTGGGGATGAGGAGAGTGAGAGTGGGGATGGGGATGGTTCAGATAAGGGTGGTGATGACTCAGATGAGGGGAAAGAGAGCAAGGGAAAGGAAAGGGGCAAGAACAACAAGGGAGATGACTTATCACCCCAGGTGTGTTTTATGTATATTGGGCTGGAAATTATTAACATGCTCTAGGCTGACCTTTCAGCTGCCCTTGGTGAAAAGGAGGATAAATGTGATGAAGAGAAAAATGTTGAGGATGGGAACATGCTTGATGAATCTGGTAAATCTGAAAAGGTATTATTCTTATACTTCAATTTCAATTATTACCCTAACATGATCTAGACAAAGACTTCAGCTGGGCCTCTTGTTGGGGCAAAGAGTGAAATCTTGAGAGAGGTAAGCAATACTACTTATAAGTTTATATCAAGAGATTTACCTGGCATAATAGGAAGATGCAACTGCAAATTTCTTTGATCAGGATGAAGGTAAGTGAAGTATATTTTGTGCAAATCAGCTCTCAAACACTGTGTAAAAGATGTTCCCATGGAGTCTTCAGGTCTTCAAGGTGCTTCCCGCACCACAGGAGGGATTTTTCGTGGAAAAGCACAAGGAAATGTTTTCAACATTGGGGATGCTAAGGAAGTTATTGAGGTTCACAGCCCAAAGACTGGCAAGTTGAAGGTTTTCAAAGCTGGACAGGACCCTTCTTCCCAGAAGCCTCAGATGACAGTAAATGTAAAAGTTGGTGCCAAACTGGCTCCTGTGCTGAATGAGCTAGCAAAGCGTTTTTCCCCTATCAAAAGTAAGCATGTTCAGCTACTTATTTTAAATGGGATAATTTATACTTCCTTGGTAGACAAGAATAAGAGGGTCTTTGTTTATGAAGAAGGTAACTGGTCTGTCAAAGGCCGCTTTGACATGGCACTGGAGATAGATGATCCTGTTACCTGGGCCAATGAAGCTGGGGAGTATTGTTTGTTTGTTGCCTTGGTAAATTTTGTGTTGTTTTTCTGACAATTTCTGATATTGATTAGGAGGATGACTTGGAGGGAATATCTGGAGGCTCTACATCTATACCTACTCCAAAGGCTCCTCAAAAATTGGGGAAATCAACTGGTGCTCTGGCCCAACCCATTCAGGCTCACATTCAATCAGATACCAATGATTACAAAGATGAACTTATTCTCATTTTTTGCATTCCTAAGCACTTGGTCAGGGATGCCAGGGATGGAGAAGTAAAACTGTATTATCAGAAATACAAGGCATGCATCCAAGCCTTCTCAACTGCTGAGGATATGGCAAATGCAGATGAATGGGCTATAAGGAGGCCTACAGAGACTGAAATAATACATTTGTTCATTGGGAAAACAATGTGGCATAAAGACTTCACTAAACTTTTCCCTCTAGTGTCAAAATATCCAGAGATGAAAAAGTGGTTGAATGATGATGAAGGTGCAATGACTACTCTTGACATCTGGGGGAGAGAGAAAACATCATTCAATTTCCAAGATTTCAGGAGGTGGATGGATGAGGAGGATGACAGAGTTGCAAGGAAGGGAAAGGGAAAGGCACATGAAGTATACAAGCCCAAGGGGAAAAAGAAAGGTGGAAAGGATGGTTCTGATGATTCTGACTCTGATGACTCTGATGACTCTGATGGAGATAAGAAGAAGAAGAAGAAGAAGAAGAAGAAGAAGAAGGCAAATGAGGAAGGAAGCTCCAAGAAGCATTTCACAAGGAGCAAGGGAAAGATGTAAGCCTAGCCTAAACTGTAAATCATTGAAATCTGTAGTTTATTGTGATAGCTCTTGTTTTATGTTTGCAATCTTCAGGTTGATGTCTATGGTCCAAAGTCACCAAATACTGAGACTGCTCTTTCTGTTATTAGTATTCATTCCCTTGGTCTCAGCAGCACCAGTGAATGAGCAACCATTCCCAGACATATCTTTCAAAGTGTTTAGCACTTTCATTGAGCAAAACTTCAAGTCATCAATTTCATTGACAAGTGTGCTTGTCATCTTGTTCAGCATAACAGAAAATGTGCAGCTGCTGAGTTTACATGGCCGCCAGCAAAAAAAGCAGTTTGATGGAGAAAAATCTACACTTGCCACCTCATGGATAAGAGCCCTTGCTCGGCCACTTAGGAAAAGACTTGAATATAATAACAACTATTTCTTGAAGGAGAAAGATCTCCCAGTCAACCAGAAAGATGAACAAATTACAATTTCAGTTGCTTCAAAGCTTGATCAGTTGGCAAAGTTGCTGAAGCTTTTTCCATACAATACAGCTGGAAGGTTTACTGGCAAACTCAAACCAGTATCACATAAGGATGTGCAACCCATTCAGATCATATGTCCCAATGCTGTTGTCTGTGAGACCATAAAATGCAAACCACGATCCCTTCCCATGTCTACCAAGATAAGGGATATACCATTGGTGACTTTGATTAAAGGCTTTTCTGTCTATGAAAATGTGCAAGTGTTGGCAGGGTATTGTGATGGCTGTAAAACAACATACTATGCTGATCATGAACGCACACCTTCTGATCAATCAAGTGAATATGACAAGGTGTACCTGAATTCAGCAAAGTACCTGAAAATTGGTCAGAATTTATGGGTTGATCGCAAGTTCACTTCTGCAGTAATGAATGGTGTATATCACTTCCATGCATCCACTGCAGCATATACTGCATTTTGGAATGGTGTCTTTGGTGATGAAGTATCTAAGTCTGGAAAAGTGGGCCACAGGCAAATATGGCAGGCCTTTGTTCAGGAATCAATAAGGTTTATGGCATCCATGGCTGGTATCAACCTGATTTTGAGGGACAACCTTGCTATTGATGAAGTGACAAAAGGTGCATACCAGACACTAGGAGAGGGTGGCTTGATCAGAGCTGCTGATGGACATGCCTGTGAGGAATGCACACAAAAGTTCAGAAGGAGGTCAAACCAACCAGTAGCAGATGATGGATCAGGTACTGTTGGAATGGATCCTGCAAATAATATCATTGCAGAAGATGAATTTGAAGAAAGTATGGCACCAGTCAAGATGGTTGTAGTGGATGGAATTGTCATGGGACACACCATATGTGCATATCCAGAGTGCACCTCAGAGCTTGTGAATGCAAGAGGAGGTGTGTACTGTGCCCTACATGAAGATCAGTATGGAGGAATGTGTCATGCTGCTAATTGCCCAAATGTTATTGTTCAGGGCACACTAGCCTGTCAGGTTCATCAAGATAAATGGACCAGATTTTTGCAAAACCATAGACAGAGGGCTTTGAATGGATATAAGAGGGCACTTAGAAGGCAGGATGATAATTGGCCTTGGATGCATGTAAATCAACAAGTGCAACAGCCACATGATGTTGAAGCTGGCACAAACAGAGCCAAAGATGCATTTGTACCAGATAAAATTTATTGTGTGGAAACTATTTGTGCCCCATGTGGTGTTGTGAGCACTTAGCACTGAGCCACCTAAGAATCTCGGATTACGAGGATTACGAGTAATCAGCTCGGATTCCGAGCTGATTACTAGTAGCAAAAGAAATGGCAGACGACTCACCAAAACATGAACTCGTATTCCGAGCTCACTCCGAGCTCAGTCCGAGTAGAATCCGAGTTGAGCTCGGAATATAGTAGGATTGTCTCTGCTCGGACGGAGCTCGGAATCCGAGCTCAGTCCGAGTGTTCCATATAGAGTCCTACTGCTAGCCCAGCTCGGACTCAACTCGGAATACGAGTCAAGTCCGAATAGTCCAAGCTCAATTCTCGTGCACAATTCCGAGCAGCAGGGGGGGCAATGGCAACATTGGCATGGCCCTATATACATATGACCATTATGTTTGGCACTATTTGGTACTATTTGGAATTCTTTACATGTCCAATAAAATCCCAAAAAATATGTAAAAAATGCGGAAAATTCACATGATTCAGGTCATATAAAAATGATGAAACCAAACAAAGCCAAACTTGAGATATTTGCAAAATACTTTTTCAGACGCTTTGTGTAAAAAAATGGCAAAGTCTGCAAAAAATCTTGAAAAATGCGGAAAAATCATGTGATCCAGGTCATATAAGAATGGTGAAGCCAAACAAAACCAAGCTTGAGATATTTGCAAAACACTTTTGCAATGCAAGTGAGAAAATTTCAAAAATGTAGAAAAATCATGTGGTCCAGATTCCACTGGTCATAGAAGAATTGTGAAGCCAAACAAGGCCATTGTTCTGAGTAGCTATGCAGATCAACATGAAAATTTGATACTGCTTCAATCTTTAAATGTATGTATGTACCTGCTCTCCTTCCCTTGTGGCACTGCATGAATTACCACATCCATGAAACAGATTCACCAGCAATAGTGATTTCCAACTTCTTGTGAAATTATCTGAGGGTGCCATTTGATATTCCCATGATAGTTGAGTCTTTATCCAATATAGCATCCTTCAAACAAGTGCAGACATGTACCCTCATAAAATAAAGGAGATTGGTGGTAATAAACACCAGAAACTGGCTTTTTCAACTCCTCTCAGATTATAATTTGGCTTGACAATCTCAAAGATTCAACCACAGAGTCATGCTCAACTTGTTCCAGGTTAATATACAATAAAATCTGAATCACTAAATCCTGCTCATCTGATGTGGAACTGGAACACTATTAAATGGAGTATTTGCAGCAATGGAATCTGGCAGAAATCTGGTTACTGGTATAAAATTCTAAAATGATAGAGACAGAGACAACCTGAGTCCATCACAGGCTCACAGAGAGCTGTCCAAAAACCAGCCACCTGGACCAGGTTGCACCCCATCCAAAGATTCCATGGAACAATGTTCTGGCCAGGTGATAAAGTGTGGTGGGTTATTCATGTCTACTGAGTGCTTTCCAAGTCACAGGTAGGAAAGATATTCAGTCCCAGTCCATGCCAACAGACTGTGGTTACTACTGGACTACTAGTAGTAGCTGTGCCAGGTGGGGCTTTCTAGATGCTTCTGGTGTGGAAGCTTTCTGGGCAGGCAAAGGTTCCAAACATGATCATAACACACTGAGTATCAATATGGTGTAACTGATAGGGCTAGTAAGGAACGACAGGGGTATACCCCAGACATTCCCTGATGGTGTTAAAAACCAGTACTCATAATCATGTACCATCATTAAATTACCAAGAACTCATATCCACCCCCCTTCTCTCCTTGACTTCAATACAAACACCTCACAATCTCCAACCCTAGGTTATCATTTATTCATGAGCTCTAAAACTGTCTGCAATGTCATACTAGGTGATTGGTTGCTGTTGTCAACAGGCAGTGGGATTGTAGAAGTTGACTGTGACACTGTACACAACCAGATCATCTGAGTAAGACCTCAACTGGTACTGACCATTGCAAGTCACTGCAACTGACTTCTACTACTGACAGCCATTCATAACCACCAGTAGGGAATGACAGGTGTACACCTCTGGTCATCATTTACTAACCACCAGCAACTCTGCATGTCCTTGATCACATCATGAATTTTGTTCATTTTCTAAGATTACACTCTGAACATCTGAAGAAGTATTTTGCAAATATCTCAAGTTTGGGTGTGTTTGGTCTCATAATTCCTATATGGCCTGGATCACATGATTTTTCTGCATTTTTTCAGGATTTATTTGGAATTTTATTGCAATGATAAACAACTGAGAATAAGCTCAGATTGGGTTCAGAGTCTGACTTGAACTCAGCTCGGACTCCACTCGGACTCCACTCGGACTGAGCTCAGAGTCCGAGTGCACTCCGAGTTTGCACTCGGATTCACCTCAACTCAGACTGGGCTCGGACTCAGCTCGGATTCTACTCGGATTACTAGTACTCCTTGGACCCTACTCGGAATGGGCTCGGACTCTACTCGTATTCCTCGTAATCAGCTCGGATTCTACTAGGATAGGTGGCTCAGTGTTAACTGCTGGGTGTTGTAGTAGCATGGGCAAAGTTTGCAAAATCAGAGTCTCCAACAAATATTCTCCAATTTTTAGAGCATGTTTACCCAACCAATGAATCAAAGCCTAATTATATCTGCATTGATAAAGCATGCCTTGTCCTGAGGAGTAGTATTGCCAATGGTAGTTGGAACAGATGGGAGAAGACAAGATTCATTGTGGATTCCTATCACTACACAAATCATCGGGCCACAGACATTCTTTGCCGAGACTTTTGCAATCCTGCACCATTGAATGGTTCAGCACCAAACTTGGTCATCACAGGGAGAAATGCTGATGGAGAGACTTATCAAAGACGTGCATTTAACACTCAAGCCTGTGAACAATTGAATGCTTGGTTGGGTGGCTTTGAATCAATTCTGAAAAGGATGAAACCAGGAAATTTCAATTGGTTGTTGCACACAATGCTATCTTATCATACAGTGCAAGTACTGAAAAGGCACAAACATTCAAAGGAGGGCTCTGATAGCTCTGATAGTTCTGATAGTTCTGATAGCTCTGATAGTGAGTAGCCAGCTGTAGTATATGTACTTGGTAACTGCCTTCAGTTAGAAATACATTTATCTTATATCTGTAATTTTTAGTTCCTTGTAACAGTTTGTAATATGCAATACATGTCCAAACAATGACAAATAACCATCACAGTTGAAACAAGCAAGAAAATAACTTTCAGATGCATGTACATTCACTGCTAGTCTATTTTTGATGTGTAGCATGTGTACAAGCAGTGAAAAACAGCATTGGTGATTATAGTTCCCTGTAACAGTCATGTAATATGTAATCCATGTACAAACAATGACAAATAACCATTGCAGTTGAAACAAGTGAGAAAATAGTTCTCAGATACATATACATTCATTACAAGCCTGTTTTTAGATATGTACTACATGTACAAACATTAGGAAATGTCATTAATAGTCATCAGGATCAAAACAAGCAAGAAAAGAGCTTATAAATGCCTATACACATGTATATTCCCTTTAAATGAGGTTTTAGGTGTGAAAACATCATAAAATTACATAATCAATATAGTAGGGGTGTTGTATACCATTATTTGTTAAAAGTAGGGTGTTATTCCGCAAAATTCCGCATGGAATCCATGGAATTCCGTGGAATCCATGGATTCCTCGAGGAATGGGGGGTGGACTGCAAAGTACTGATCTGGTTTACCATTAGAGATATTTTTATCTGAGTTTTCAGAATTATCCTGCTCAATAGGCCTGATAGGGTCCAAGTTTTTTGTATAATTTTCATCTTGAGGTTTGGCTCTTGGAAATTTGGTTTCATCAAATTCAGCTTGGGTGGATACTCGAAGTTGATTTGTATTTGTCATGAAGCGGTATGCTTTTGCATTCAGTTCGTATCCAATAAAGGTCATTATTTCAGACCTTGGTGTTAATTTATTTTCGCGCGATTCATGTGGGATAAATACCCAAGCTTTAGATCCAAATATCTTAAAGTAAGAAACATCAGGTTTCTTTCCAGTAAGATTTTCAACAGGGGTCTTCCATTTGGTTCGTCTAAGTGGAGTACGATTATAAACATGTACGGCAGTTTCGATCGCAAAGTTCCACCAAGATTGAGGGCATGAAGCATGTAGTCTCAATGCTTCACTCTTCTCCCAAAGTGTTCTATTCATGCGTTCAACCTTTCCATTTTGTTGATGTATATCATATCAGGAAAACGGTGGGGGCTTGGTATATATAGATAGTTCTGATCAACCATTCCCACACTGCAATTAGTATATAAGACATTATCAGGGCTTATCTGCTGTTCAAAGAGTTGTAACAAAGGATCAGGCAATGATACACTACCAGTCATTATTGTAGGATGTGATAAATGAATTCCAGTCTATAATTACTGTATAAGACATTGCCAGGGCTTACAGCTGATATATCTGAATTGCATTGAGGGATTTCCACTGATAAATTGCACAACATTCTTGTAAAATGTGATCAAGAATTCTCATTCTGCTGCTGTTGCATATGATATGATCAGGTCTTAAAGTCTTTTTATCTGAATGTTATTGAATGGTACATTCCTTGACATTCTTGTGAGATGTGATCAATGAATTCCACTCTGCAGCTTCTATGTTAAGACATTATCAGGTCATAAAATATGTATATACTAAACCCGGGTGGGTCACATACCCACACCCGTAGAGGGTACGGGTGGGGGTCTACACTTTGTAGACCCTTGCTCAAACCCGTACCCTTGTCTCTGGTTCGGGTAAAGCAGGAAAACCAGTACGTACCTAACCCGCATCCATGCTAGGATAGGGAGGGGTGCAGGCAGTCTACCATACTATTCCAAGTCATTGTACACTATGTTTTCGAATGTGAATCCGACCCTTTGTGCATTCTACTGCTCCCTTGTTGTCACAGTTGCCATCTCCTTCGGAACGGGGGGTGCCGCCCATCTGCAATCAACCAACATCAGTCCTAAACTTAAGTATGCCTTGAATCCGAGTGTGTACAAACCACGTGCAATTCGTGCTGCCTTGTTTGTATTCTTACAAACCGAACATCATCCTAATAGCGAACACATCAGCCAAGTGCCAGCTTATATTAGGTAGACCCAAAGCAAGCTTACCCCATCTGTCTCCCCCTGCGTGTATCTCATCCAACCCGCATTGTTCCCTAGGCTGGCCTGCTGCGATCGACTGGTGCGCTGACTACCGTCAAGACCGATCAGTGAAACAGCGAGGAGAGAGAGAAACGAGGGACGTATCTTCGACTGAGCTGTGCTCGCATGGCTGGTGAGTCTCTCTCACTGCCACCAGTCTCCCCCAAGACAACATCAAACGCGCTTACTGCCGCCTCGCCATCATTCAAACACCACACCCAGATAAGAACCTACATGACCCCACCACCGCTGAACGATCACCATCGCTTACTAAACTTTGTCAGATCCTGAGCAGAGGAGGCGTTATAACGAGTTGGGCACTAAAGCTGGGATGCCGGAGGGAGGGTATGTTGATCCAGAACAGGTGTTTAGCATGTTGTTTGGTGGGGAGAAGTTTGTGCTGATCATTGGGAGTATTAGTTTAGCGAAGGAGATGAAGGCAGCAATGCAAGAGGCTGGGGGAGACCGTTGTAGTGATGACAAAAGTTAAGGCTGGCTCCGGCTAGCTGAGTCGCCGGAGCCTATTTTTAGGCTCCAGCTACGGAGCCAGAGCTATTTTGGTCGGCTCGTGAGCAGCTCTGGGCGAGCTCAGAGCCGCTTTGTTACTCCTTGCTCTGCCACCCCATTTGCGTCAGTCTTCATCCTTTGAGATCCTGTGTGGCAGTGTGCCCCACGCTCACCCTTGTTCTGCCCTGCGAGGGATTTAGGCAGAGTGATCGAGGCATTCCCAGACGTGGCAAGGGTCCGGAGCCCAAAAGGGGAAAGTCGGTACATGCCCCTTCCTCATTTAGTTTAGACTGTTCCTGGGCCAAAGAGAGCATCAAGAGACCATAAAGAGAGGGACAAATAAAGATCACCCCTCGAGGCTCGCTCGGGACGAAATTGCTCGCGTTCTACTCGATACATTATCCAGTTACTATTACTAATATATTATTATATATGACAAATGTGTGACCTATTGCCATCAATGTAAAGTCGATAGTAGTACTGGTGAAACACGACGTGGAGATCACGGCGATGTGAGCACAACAGGGATGAGGTGCACGCGTGGGGTGGATGTGAGCATAAGAGCGGGAGGGTCGCAGGTGGGTGTAGAGGATCCCGCGTGGACCGTGGTTGTCAGGGGTGCCGATTGGCGGGATTAGGGTGGTGGCGGGCATTGAGGGTAGCTGGGTAGCACAAATAGATGGTCAGCACCGTCAAATGGGAGCGAGGGAGCACATACCTGGTGTAGAGGGATTGTCGGTACTGGCGGTACTCGCACTGGACACAGCAGCAGCCATTTCCGGGGCAGATGTGGCACGGTGAGCAGTTTGGGTTTGAATATCGGATTCCACATTCGATCCACTCGCAGGAGCAACTTTAGACTCGGTGTCAAACGCAGCGCGGGACGTAGAGGCAGCAGCAGCAGTGGCGGACATGGCAGAAGACGATCCCTCGCCCGCGGAAGCCCGACAAGCACGAACAGTCTGCAAACCACCCGCAGACATCAGCACCATATTGGGCAAATCCGCCACACCAGCTCTCGGCGTCGAATTCGAGTCCAACAACCCACCGAGAGGTCCATATCATGGCTGACGATTGGCATTACGCATCCCCGCGGGCGCAGTATGTTCCGGAGACGGAGATGCGGATGCTGACGCGGGTGTAGATCCCGAGCTCAACACGTGGCTATGAGGGTATACGGGCAAATCCAGCTGAGGTCTCTGGCTAGCGTTCAGGGCAGCGTTGATATGCAGGTGTCGATCGCCGCGGCGGGGGTGGCAGTACTGGTGCTACGATTTGCAAGGCGTGATCGGGAGATGCGGTTCGTGTTGATGTCGCCATCTGCGTCGTGTTCGGGCTCATCCTCAATTTCCGTCTCAGCATGGGAAGTGTTGGTGGAAGCGGAAGGGGAGGGGGTGTCGCGTCTGTATTCTGGCGCGGGGGGAGCCCGCTGAGGTCAGGTCTCATTGGGGAGACCGTAAAGGTGACGGTGGGCAAGATTGGGCGTGAAGGGGTGTGGAGGGGTCAGGTGAGGTGTAGATGGGTTACGGGTGGGCATAGAGAAATTCTGTGGGCGGGATTGGGCACGGTGGGATGTGGAGGGGTTGCAGATGGATGTAGAGGGGTTCCACGTCATTGTAAGCGATGACGGTGGGCGCGATTGGGCGTGGAGGGGTGTAGAGGGGTCGGGTGGGGCATAGATGGGTTACAGGTGGGCATAGAGGAATTCCATGGGCGGGATTGGGCACGGTGGGGTATGGAGGTTGCAGATGGATGTAGAGGGGTTCCGCATCGTTGTGAGCGACGCCGGTGGGCGGGATTGGGCGTGGAAGGGTGTAGAGGGGTCATGGTGGGCATAGGTAGCCATTGAGGGATTCCGCGTGGTTGCAAGAGTTACCGGTGGGCGCATAGATGGATTCTGCGTGGTTGTAAGAGTCGTCGGTGGACACGGTAGGGTATAGATTGGTCGTGGGTGGGCATACAGGTGTTCTGCGTGATTGTAAGAGACACCGGCGGGCGGGATTGGGCACGATGGGGTGTAGGTGGGTCATGGGTGGGGCCGGTGGGCGTACAGAGGTTCCATGTCGCTGTAAGGGGTGCCGGTGGGTACAATCGAGGCAGGAAGGTGGCGGCCGGATGGTAGTTGGGTAGCATGGTCAGCACAATCGAACAGGAGCAAGCGAGCACATACCTGGCACTGTAGAGGGGTCACGGATGCTGGGAATGCGAGAGCAATAGAATAACTAAGGCCGGCAGCAAGATATTAGTTGGCCGGGACTGTGGGCGAAACTTGAAAGTGCGGCTGGGTGCTGGGAATGTGTGTGCAAGAGCTTAGAGAACGGACTGGCACTATCCTGCCACATCCACAGCCAGCGGATCACTCTGGGATCCGCCTGGCATCGTTGGCCAAGGCGAAGAAGAAGTCCGGGAAAGGCGAGGAAGAAGGGGCTTAAGGCCGCTCAGAGCCGCACCTGAGCGGCCGCCGAAAGGAGCTAAACCAATGAGAGCCGGCTCCAAATTTAGGCTCCGGCTGAGCTCCAAATAGGCTTGGCTCCGGCTCACAGCCGGCTGTGGCGAAGCCGATGTCAACACTACGGGGGAGAGGATGATGATAATGAAGAGGATGTCAGTGCTGCTGCTGCTGTTGCTGCGGGTGGAGGTGCGAAGTTGGATGTTAGCAAACAGGCGGGGGGGAGGAATTCGAAACGCGATTCAAAGGTGTTGTCTCCAGAGGAAAGAGCGGCGCGGGATGAAAAGGCGAAGAAAGAAGTCGGCGGATCCTTCTCCTCGGATCGTCGTCGTGGGAGTGGGTAGCCATTACTGTCATGGAGAGCTCTCGCTGGTGAGGGCTCTTATTGCTGTTATAACTGGGTGTGCAGCTGGCTGAACTCGGCGAAATTGCTGAGTGGCTGTGTCAGCTCCGAAGACAGCGGCGGATGGGTGCAACCCGTGCGGGTACGGGTACGGGTACGGGTTAGCCTGTCTTGTACCCACTTCTAAACCCGTACCCGGGCTGAGGGCATAGACGTGAGCCTGCCCCAGTCCGAATATGGCTATTGGTGATGAAGAACGTTCTGAGGCTCCCCGTGTTACTCATCGTGGTTTTCCTCCTTGGAACAGTATCTGCGGGACTTCGTTCGATGCCTATCATCAAGGAAGGTGAAGAGGAACATACCTGTATCATCTTCAACATCCAAGTATCCCTTGGTTGGCCTGATTTTGTCGTTGCGCTGCTTTACGGCTTTATCGTGGATCCCGATCCTTATCCGTTTGAAAACGGACGCTTTGGATCATTCGAAACGTTCGCATTCACTGTAAAGAAGACTTACCTTGAAGCCTTTGACGTGGAGCGACGTGCCTCGCGTAGTACACGTTTTGGTGGTCGTGGAGTTAGAGCGGTCAACGTGGGAGAAGAACGGTTTATCTTGATACCGTTGGAGATTCGGCCTGTCGCTCTGATGAGTTATCGAGCTTATGGTGAATGATGAATCGAGGACTTACCTGCAAGAGACGAGCGATTTGGATCGCTCCGTGCCGATGAAGAATTTTTGAAGCGTGTCGCGCGGGAACTTTTGCTTCCCAGCTTTGTTTTGATGATGAAGACGCTTGACCGCATTCTTGAAGTTATTCTGGGCACTCTCGTGATTAAGGGGGAGTGTTATAATATGGATTTTTCACGTTTCGTTGTTACAGATAGGGCAGATGGCATCACTGCTGTCTCGTGGCACGTCGAGGGGGCGCCATTCAAGTTCGTCGTTGTCGTAGAGGGAGGAAATGAGGGGGCAATCATGATGCAAATCGAGTCACTGTCATCGGATAATGATAGTGATCAAGACAGCATTCAAGTTGATCACAAACCAGCTCATGAGTCATTCGAAATTTCTGCCACAAACAGCACCAAAGAGAGCAAAGGGCCGCCAAAGAGACCGCCAAAGAGAGCGAGCACTGGGCTTGGCCCGGGGCTCCGAGTCCACCGCGCTTGCGGACAAGGGTCCACTAAGCTCATCACGCCGGGGCCCGTCGCGATCTGGATCAAGACTCTACTACAAAGTAAGGCTAACCTCCCGTGATTTGGAAGAGGATGAGTGACGAGTCCTGATATCATTGCGTCAAGTTTGAGATGCGCCATGACTTCGACGGCATATGGGTACGCTTTGGCAACAGCTGCCAGGTTGAGGGTGGGCTGATGCTATCAAAGTCATCAGTCCTGTCCGTGATCGCCGTTGCGGGAGACGATGCACGTACAGAGTTTAAACATGCGAGGGCGTTTGTGTGTGGGCTGGAACACTCCAGAATAGTAACAACCTCGAGTCCTGTCCGTGAGGGAGGAAGCAGCTGAGCAGTGAGCAGACATACATACTACATGATACGTGGCTCGACACTTCCCGCATGTAGCGTACTCCGTAACTCCCCGTTTCCACATGCGCGCAAACGAAAGACTGAGACTGGAGGAAACACGCACTAAGAGATATTCCGTACCAATGAGACAAACGCGAGAGATGAAGCACGTACCGGGCCCAAATAATAACCAATGAAGAACCATCCTACATTGTCACCGAGCCATAGAACCTCCAACTCCAGGCAACTCATCTCCTGCAATCCTGTCTTAATGCGTCTTGAGTCGTTGACAAATGCTTTGTTATTACTCGAAACGCCGACGATGTTGAGGTCGAATTTGGATGTGCTATGTCGGCGAGCGCATCAATTCCCGTGCCCCTGTGCTTCGCGAACCGTGTCTTCGTTCTTTGCAAACCCAACTCGCCCTTACTCCCGCTCGACCGTTATTCATCCTCTCAGGCGTCAACCGGTCACAATGTCCAACCATCACATCTACGCGTTCAATAACTTGAACCCCCAATGGGACTTATCAACTTCGGAAGAGAGGGAAGCGGTGGAGAGGACTATACAGGCGCTGAGGGAAAATGCGAGCGCGATTGGAGAGGAGTTTCGAAAGGATCTGGACGTGTACTGGGTTATCATGTGAGTTAAGAGTCTCGTTCCCCTCGGCTGATGGATACGACGACGAGTAGGGGAGGAGCGTACGCGCACGACCAGGAGGGTGCGAGGCACTGGTCCGTCCGCGGGGTCCAGGACGACTATTCGCGTTATACTCTCCATGTTTTCCCTGGTACGAAGCCGGCAGAGCCGTTTGACAATGGAGGCCGTCGATGGGCTTTCACAATTCTCGACCTTAAACAATGCCGGCGGCTGGACATAGCTGACGAAGGCGAAGATTAACCAGCGTCCGAGGGAGATACAGCGGTGCAGAATGTGGAAGGGGGAGAGGAGCCCAACACGACAAGATGGAGGAATAGGACTGCAGAATATGCGACCGAATCTATGAATATCAAATTTTATCATGTACCATATCCAACCATAACATACCATACTATGTTCACCGTTATTTATTAAACTTCATCTTGTTCTTTGAGGACGCGTATCAAGTTGTAATTGAACTATGACATTCGAGACGCCTGTAAAATAACATATACCTCTCTTCACGTGAAATATAATTGGAGAACCTAGTGATTCACGACATAGCAATTTATAACACACGCGCGCAGCATCAGTGAAACCAATATTTAAAGCAAAGGACGCACACAACGTTTCGACGTGGCGGGAGTTTAAAATAGATACCACACCACAGTAGGATCACATCAAGATCGTCGATCACGCATCAATGACGTCGATCACGCGTCAATTCCAAGAGAACTACGACGCCTTCAACTCTGATCTTTTCCGCATTCGCATCTTCCAGCGATGGGTAACCTAAATCATCATTCGAAGGAAACGGAGAATGGCAAGTACATTGCGGAATCTGCTATGGAGAAGGAGGTTGTCTGGCGTGAGTTGTTGACTCAAAAGAGACGTATCTTCGCTGTGATTGGAAGGCAAGTCGCAGCTTTGATGGTCGCCTCGGAAGGAAACAAGCTCGTCATGCATCATCCCGCACCCCTAATTGCCACCCTCTGAACCTTCTCCTCATCCTCTGAGCCTTCTTCACTCAGGCAATCATCCTCTGAGCTTTCTTCAGTCGGGCAATCATCCAAGTCACTGCCACTGTCCGAGGTCTCCACGTCGTCCCAACCATCCGGGTCTCGATCATCCAGGCACAATTCCGAATTATCTGACTCGTACGCGTCGCTGACATTTTCGGAATCTGAAGAGTTGTCCGGCTCAAGATCCGCATATTGATCATTTTCTGTATCACTTGATTCACCAGAGGTACTGGAGCTTTCGAAAGTATTGCGTGCATAACAATGTCCGACACCTAGGCCCCAGTGATAGCGCATCAGCATATCCCGGTCAGAAAAGCTAAGTGTTTAGATGAGTACGTTAAAATCACCACGTCAAGTTTGAACGCACCGGCCAACATAATATAACCGGTAATCTTCACCATCTTTAGCACAAGGTGACACATTGACCCCATCTGCTTGTCGTTTTCCTTGAGCAGAAGCTGGAAGGATATGACATCCCCGCAACACATCTCTCGGATCCACGAAGCCGAAAGAGCTGTTTTGGTGCATGGGAGGAAACTGAACCAAGTCCAATCCGGACTTACTCCACCCAGAAGATGCTGGATCGACAACTTCGAACCAGCGTACCCACAAAAAATGGATGCGGCGTGGTTTCTGGTCCCGTGCCCCAGGCCCTGTATAAATCACATTCGCATGATATGCGCCTAGGACCCGCGCATACAAAAAGTGGTGAGGACTCGAAGACCTCTTGGAGTCGCTTGCAAGGAGCATGACATCGCGACGCGACGTCCTTGCATTAACAATGTCTGTCCCACGTCGCACATCGTAAGTGGTAAAGTGAAATCGAACACGTTTGTGGTGGTATATGGTGTCGTTCTTTAAGAATATAAAATGAGACAAATTTTCATCCAGAGATCTATTTGAGATTTCTGTGGCACGGAGATCCTCGGGATGTGAATCGGTCTCCCGCTGGTGCTGCGCTTGAATAAGAGGAAGAAGATATTGTCTCAACTTAAGGTAAAAGTTCTATGGCAGTTGATATATTAGCAAGGTTCGGTGGAGGGGAACAAATCGTTCACATTGATGGCGAGATCACCCTCATTTCGTTGGAGAAATGTTGGAACGTGCAAAGGGAAATTTTCTGACTCTCCCATCTCGTATTGAATGCCAGGATCATTAGCAATAATGGGCTCTGGTTCTATTTGAGAGTGACGTCCATCAAGATTCTGGCGGATGGTCCTGACACGACGCTGTCTCCGTTCAATTCCAGATAGTTGCTTCGGTATTGACCGGCCGCTAGTCCGAAGGAAGCGTGCTTTTGAAGTTCGATGCTCCCGTTCACTCTGGTGGTCCCCATATGAGTCAAAGAGTCAAATACGCCCAACGCCAAGAAGAACTTACAGGCTGGGTTGAGTATGAGTCCGTCGTACCAAACTGTCGAATAGTCCGGACGTAGTCGCCGAGCGCATGAAACTTGTAAGTTTTCAGATTCAGTTGCTTTGGTTGCCTTGCGCTGCTATTGTGTTTCTGATGCGTTGATGTTTTGGCCAGTGCTTTTTTCCTGACGTCGCATTCGGGCGGCACGCTCGCGTTCTAACTCCCGAGTGGTGTACGTCTTACACGTTTTCTCCTTGAATGCCCGAAGACTGTTGCCCAAAGATGTTGTCACCTGGGAAAAAAGAGCAAGAGTTGTGTCCGTGTGCATATGGAGCTTGGCAAGACCATGCCAGTGGGCCATGTCAAAAAGAACTTTGAGAATATAGGTGTTGTGGGGCTCGGGCAAGAGACCATCAAAAACGGGTATAGCACACTAGTTGAGTGCGTCAGATTGAAGCCAGCCAATGAATGATTCTACCTACTTGAAGCATGTCCTCGTAATCACGAGCAGTCATCTTCTTCAGTTCTGACCTGTTCGTTTTCATTTTCCTTATGCCATCAGCCCCAAAGGGCGGAATTTCTCGAAAGCTAATCATCAGTCAGTACCTGGTCGCAGGCTCCAATCGATACTTGCCGTCGGTCCATTTCATGTTTCAAACTTTCATTGTGGCAGTCCAGGAGGCGTAGCAGGTGAATAAACACCGCCTTCCAGACGCCGAGCTCGACCTCATGCATCAAGTCCACAACAAGCATGTCAAACATTTTGAAGCCGAGTGGCGTTAGTTTCTCTGAAAATGCATTCTGATGCAAAAGAATGTCATGATATATCTCATCGCAGAAATGAGCACCCACCGCTGTCGGAACAAGGGAGTCCTTTTGCAGGAGATCCTCTACTGCCTTGGTGTCTGTCTTAAGATTCTTTGCGTAGATGATCTCACGTGCAGCCTTAACACGACCACGCCTATCAAGGCCATCAACACGTGCGAGAGAAATGCGCTGCGCCATGTCCCGTTTCTTTCCCATATTGGGTACACGTTTCAACGGAATGAGACAACGAGGGCAAGGGCAACTGCCAAGGTTTCGTATGCCGGCAATAAGTACTCTATAAGGGTTGTCTGAGTTTTGCGAACGGTGGAGTGCAATAGGTAAAAAATACTTCTCTGGGTAGTCCGCAGAATACGTAAAGATGCGAGGGTAGAAACGACGCCTGATGCCGTCACAGCACTTGATTGCTATGCCGTGCTTATATGCTTTCAGGAAGTCGTCATCGAGAAGGATTGCCCATTGGGCGTGGTACATTTCTCGTTGGCAATGTGCCATGAAGGCAGATTGGATTCCTTTCTGGCCGATGTTTTCTGCCGCGAAAGATTTGAAAGCGTCAGGAAGCTACCATTGAAGGAAATTGAGGGTTTGCATCGCAACTCAGAAAGGAACCTCGCGTACCGTCTCCAAATAAGCGATATGTTCAAATGCCCAACAAGAAGGCTTCGATCTTCGATCTTTTGATTCATTTCCGAACACAAGATAGATAGGCCATAGTTTTGCAGTGCTAAAGGTCGTCAGCAGAGTGCCATCCGAGGAAAACATAAGGCCCAGTACGACCCGCGGAAGGTCGCATCCTGATTCTCCGGGAGAATCCTGGAGCATACGGTGGGCTTCAAAGAATGCTTCTGAGGTATAAAGTTCGCCATAAACTCGGACTGGTTCAGTAGCATCGTTCGGTTTCCAAAAAAATTCGTAAGGTTCAAAATGAAGGTGGGTAGTTCGGGCGACCTTTTCTTTGATTACAGATATCAACTTGCGATGATGAAGAATTCCCGCGTCGAAATCTTTTGGTCCTGGATGCAACATTCGACCATGGAAAGGGACACTGATCTTAACCGGTGTTCTGATCCAGTCTGTGTCATCCTTTTTATTCGCCGCTCTGTCCTCCTTTTTATTCGCCGCTCTGTCCTCCATTTTACTCGCCGCTCTGTCCTCCTTTTTACTCGCCGCTCTGACATGCTCTCCGCTCAACTGGGCATCGATAAGCCGCCAGTTCTTTCCAGAAACATCTTCTGGACGAAAGGAAGGGTGTCCGACTATTTGAAGGAGATTCTGAAAGCTGGACTGTGATTTCTTTTCACCACCGTTCCAATACCATTCTCCGAGTAGAAATGAAGATTGGTTCGGGTAAGGATGGTAGATGTTGACTGGAACGGGAGGAGACGTATCGATTGAACTGTTCGAAGATGAATCCTGCGAGGTATCATGTTCAGGTAGGCAAGTAGCATAATATTGCCGGAAAAGCCCGAATCCATCGCATGCGGATTGGAGGACCTGTTTGACCTGACATAAGGGGATAGAGGATTGCTGCTGCGGACACTGAGATGCGTCTGGCTCCGCTTGGATGCATTCAGGTAGGATCTGCGAAGATGTAGAAGGAAGAAGTGTTGGAGGCTCAGGTTCCAGATCTCGATAGCGCTTTGGCAGTCGCCGGTGTTCCCTGCGATTCCTTCGCTGTGCCAATGGTTGATCCAGGTCATCCTCGTCCACAATATCCTCGTCCACAACATCCTCATCCACATTTTCCTCGTCCACAATATTCTCGTCCACAGCATCCTTGTCCACGATTGTAGAGGTCTTAACAGTCTAAGGAACCGTTAATAAGCAATACAGCCAAGTGGGCATGGAATCTAACCTGTCGATGAACCGGTAAAACAAAATCACCGTTCGATTGTAGTTCGGCTGCTTCACTTGAGCTTGAAGTGTATTCCATAGCTTGACACCTGTCAATCCTTTGACGCTTCTTCGCCCGCCAGACTTCATTAGCCTTTGCAAGCGCAGTTGATAGCCGTTTCTTCGTCTTCGGACAACTGCGCCTGTGGTAACTATATGCTTGCGGGAGCGAGAATACTCGTCCACAAACACAAGCTTGAGACCAAGCCGACTCTGGAAAATTCATTGTGTACGGTGTACAGGGCGATTCAGCTATTGAGAAAGGGTACAGCTAGAACCCGCTCCTTCGAATCAGTGACTTCAAGTCTTGGAACTCTCTGTAAATGAAAGTTGCGATGCAAACACGAAATAGTGTGGACTCGTACTCGGAACGTGGCGAGCAAAGCTGTTTTCACGTAAAGGGTCCAAGTCACTAGTATTGAACAAGTGAGTCATTCGCATTGCCGCGGCACGATACGGCATCAACGACCCTGGCGGCTGTCGCTGGTCATCAGTTCACATCTGCCAAGTCGATGGTGGTCGTATTTCAGTAGATGTGGTATTATATGGCGTACTATTTAGCCACATGCCAAGATACCAAGAGGGCAGATAGCGTGCATTCGGCAACTGTCCCTGACTCTTGCTAAAAATCTAATGCAAAACAAAAGACGAGGAAAGTGACTTACCGAGAAAAGTGGCAGCTCATTGGACGACTCGGAAGTGCTGATGAGGCTGAGAGGCCTTCTGAAAGGCCCGGTACCACGCAAGGCCAACCAGGCAACTTGTAGATCCGATCGAAATAGTGTGCGTGCCATTCGATTGAGAAAGGGTGACCCGAGAGTCTAGCCCATGGGAGCGACGTACTAACGTCTAACTCCTGCCATACTTTCCGCGGTGGTCTTGAGGAGGACAAAAGATGGAGGGAGATGACTCCTAGTTGGTACTAAGAGGAAAGAATGCTTCCAGCAACTTGATGTTAAGTTGTTCATCTGGTAGTAGCCGCATCATGGCCCGGCGCGGGCACGGCGGAGCTCTCTCTTTGGCTCTCTCTTTTTGTCTCTCTCTCTCTCTCTTTGGTGATATTTGGCACTCTCCTCTTTCAGAAGTGATGGTGACTTTTGACTTGGGGATAATATTGAATAAACATAAAGTAAAATAAGCCGCAAATCCGTGACCATATGCAGTATTTGGTGATTAAAGGTAACAAACGATAGGTACTTAGGGAGAAGATGGACTGTGCTGGTGCTGGTGTTGAAACGTTGACAGGTGATGCGGATCCGACGTGTAGCAGACATCATGCATCATGCATTCATGTGCCAGCCAGGTGACGGACCGCATCTTGTCGGTGAACAGGGGATATGCTTGAGCTAGATGCAAAATCAGAATCAATCAATCAAAGAGCGAGAAAGAAGTACTCAGTCAAATCTGCCTGGACGGCGGCGGCGTGGCATTGCGTCGAGCGGGCATGAAATATAACCAGTGGATGAATCGGTAAAAGAGGTTCATCCCTCGATTCAGTAATTCTTGATGAGAAAAGCACGCAAAACAAAATGACGAGGAAACATGAGTCCGACAGTCCCAGATCATCACAAGTCGGCCCGTGGGACGCCGCGTTCTTCGGCCTTGCAGCTGGCTGGCGTGGTTGGAACTCAGGAGCTCTACGGAACGTACTCGGCGGCCAGATCAAGTAAAACGAAAAGCAAAGCTTACCATTTGCACATTGCCTAGCTACCCCACCTCAACTATCCACCTGTACAGCCGGCAAAGTCCGGCTAATTAGCCGGGGTCACGGGATGAGTGTCCCTGGCAAGTTAGCGAGGATTTTTGGCTTTTCCCTTCACTTTCAATAGCTCCCAATTCCCGCTACGTAAGTAGTGGGTTCAGTACGACGCTTCTGCCTGTGATCAGGATCACGCAATCACATTTGTGACCTTTACTCGTTTTGGCAAGCCGTGTGGAGCTTTTTTTTAAACCCTTTCTTTTCCGCTATTCCGTGATCGACAATCGGTCAAGTTCCATAACGCGTGGTTGAGGATTGAGATCGAACCCGCCCCCTTTTCATTTCACAGTTTATAAAACTATCGCTCGGATCTTAGCAGGTAATCGACGTTCCCGAATATGTCTGCAACTCACCTGATCGCTTTCAACGAGGTTGCTGCTAAAATCAACACAATCCATGCGAAATTCAAAAAAGAAGAACAACAAGGAATGTCTATCCGGAGAAAAGTAAGTTCAAGTTCTCTTTATTTGCCGGGTGCTGAGTAATGATGTGAAGTATTGGAATTGCCTCTACATAACCAACACGTTGCGAACGGCGCATGTTGTTCCTGTACCCGTCGTGCCAATGGGTATCGAAAACCCGGATGACGATGCCTTGAACGCGACTGTCGCATACCGACTTGACGTTAAGACGTGGATAAAGCCGCCCCCTATTGCCCAAGATGCATCAGGAGATTTGTTGGAATGGCGGCACGTCTCCAAGGATGCGAATGCCTACGCCGTGTTTTACTACGCTGCGAAGGCAGCGGTGCATAAGAATACTTGTCTTCACCGTGAATATGCTGAAATGGTCGGCGATATTCTTTTTGTCAAAAAGAAGGACGACGTGCTTCTCGACGTTGAAGAAGAAGACATTTTGGAGGTTCTCAAAAACGTGGAATGTCTTTTGTAAAAAAATGTATTGTATAACAGTGATGGTTGGTCATAAATGATTGTTTCTCGTGAATAGGGTTTCACATATTTACCCATGTCAATATCGGGTAATCGAGCGGAGGAAAGAAAGGAGTGTGCGGGACAATTGCACGGCACCGTGAACTAGGAGGCCGCTCCTTTTTTGCACGTAGACATTGCTATAAATCGCTCTAAAGCACAGCTATCGGTATTTGTCTTCCAAGCATGTCACAGTCGGTTTTCTTTGTTGATGATTTCTCGTGCAGGTTGTTGTCCGACATAATACGGCGAGAAAATGTACGTGTGCATGCTTTAAAAAGTGCCATAAATTAAGCATTGGACGACAGCATTACTTTAGTGCCCTCTTTTACGGAGTTGAATGTTCGAAGCCTTCTATAGTTCCGGTTCCGTTGGCCAGCTCCGCAGATAATGGCTTGTGGGATTTCTCCGCCTGGTTGGGAGAATCCAATGACATACACACCAAGGATTTTGTCATGTTGCATAAAGGGCGGCGGTTGCATTGTGTTGTCCATTATCTCAGGCAAGCAGGTGGTGCGCTCCATGGGGTGAATGGGCTTTTGAGTGACAAACATCACTCATGGTATGGAAACATATTGGTTGAGTGGGCAAATCACAGTTGGCCGGACGGCGTATTTCTGGATAGAAAGTGTTTCCTTGATATGCTCTATTGTACGTAGTTATTGAAGTTATTACGTCAAAAAATAACGTTTAGGCCCCCACCTAAAGTCCCTTCCTTCCATCACCACCCTTCTACCTGGCAAGTCGGCCTGTTGAAAGCCGTTGTTCGATAGGGCAGGGGTCACCGCCCTGGATGCCGCTCTTGAAGCGACACGCCGCGAAGGAGCCACTGAGCGAGGCCATTTTCTATTTTTTCCGCATTGCCCTTTCCTGAGTCATTAGTTTAAAAGTGAGCATCCGTATATGCTTGGCCGATCAAACTGTTTCAATCGAAAGGAGGTTAGCCCCTGTTCGGTCTTTTTATAAAAAGATTGGAGTGCCGAGCGCAACCCCATAATCTCCCACATCTTCCCAGCTTTTGTGCATTGTGATGGACCGACATTTGCCCACAGGGATAATCGATATCGACGTGCAAGGCGTCGTTTTGCGCGGTGTAGTCGATGCGTCGACCTCTACATCGTCTCTGATGCCTTCCAGTCGACTGCTGTTGGGAAATGCTATCGGTGACGAGCTAATGGTGACAGTATCGACTAGATATGGCTTATTTGGATGCCACGTTCGTCTCCGGGATGGAGAGCATCCTAGTACGGCGTGCGTTTTGGGAAGAGATTGGATTGCGTATTTTCGTGAATACCTGATCAACTATGGTGTAATTCAGCCTATCGATCACGAAGGTATGTCAGTCCAAGAAAACATCATTGACATACGGAGATACAGACTGCCTATCTTTCCCAGGTGTTATGACTGGTACGACATGTTTATCAGAAACATTTACCGAGTCCATGGCACGTAGAGTGGAGGATCAACTTGTGCCCACTGTTGGCAATGTGGACCCAGAGTCCGTGCGCATCGCTTATGATGCAGAGATTGTCAGAGTCGATGACGACGTCGATAATAACAACGTGTACCGATTGCGTACACAGCTTAGCCTTTTGGTCAAGCTTCACATTGAATGTCTACCGTCGTCGTTGGGGCGTCCACTTGACATAATAAAATCACATTTGACCAACCACGGTCTTGCATTTTCAGAACCACTTGATTTGAAGTGTGGTCACAATTTATTGTACTTTCACATCATCAATGGCTTGTGCGTATGTGGGCATGGATTGACATGCCAATCTATTCGAGGGTTTGACATGCACTTTGTCCAAAAAGAAGTTATGGACATTATAGTAGCTCGGATTAACCAAGGGTGTATAGATTTGCCACAATTACGGGGCATCTGTGAATCATTGGGCAAAAGACTCAATGATGTACAGAATTTTGACGTGCAAGTTATTATTGAACAACTGAAAAAGCGGATAACTAGTGCTATCAACGTATTTGATCTATCTTCAATCTTTCGATCCGTTGACCATATGACACGTGAAGATCTTCTAAGAGTGGCCGCAATGCATGGAATCAACACAGTTGCCACTAATCCCGTCGTTCGATTGCAAATTCTAGAACATATAATAGCAGGAGAGTGTCGATCAGAATCTAATTTGAATGGTCAACTATGCCAATTGACGTGCTGCCAGTGGCCAGATGTAATATCGGGTAGCAACGATCAGACGGTTCTACTGGCATTATTATATGTGGGACGCCTTGCGACGTCCCGTGTAATGGGGATGATTTTTTCCATTATAAAAGTGGAGCACACCACTGCTAATAGAATTGAGCAGCAGTATAAAATTTTACGCGACTATCTTATGTCTTGTTCCAAAGGCCCCTCTGTTCTGCAAACAATTTCTCAGTTGTTTTCTACGTATGAAAACCCATTGGAAATAGTTCAAGCTCGGAAAATGTGGCCTGAGTGCGCGACGCAAACCGAAAAAGAGGAGATATTGCACCGCTTTGATGAGCGAATTAGTAGCGCAACTCTGGAGGAGAGTGTCTGTGCGTCGTGCGATGCTCGCATTTTGCGTACAGAGTCAATTGATGCTGACGAGAATGAAATAGATTTGGATTTGCTTGCTCCTCCTTTTGATTTGTCAGATATAGACATTGAGATGAGCGACCGCTTGTTGGCCCCCTCAGGTATTACTGAGACTGAGAATCGCACAGTGATTACATTATGTAAGAACTGTCACGCGGCGTTGTCTGCTGGACGTGTACCAAAATTCGCGATGGCTAATCATTTGTTCATGGGAGATGTTCCAGAAACGCTCCGCGATTTGACTGTGGTGGAAGAATCTATGGTTGCTTTGACACGCCAAAAAGGCATTATACTACAGTTGAAAGAATCAATTGGCAGTAGGCAATCAAATATCATGGCTCAGCGGGCATATAGAGGCCATACAATTTATTTTCCACAGGACACGCAGTTTGTTGCCACAGTCCTACCCCCACCTGTGGAGGACATCGTGAATCACATTTGTGTATTGTTTGTCGGCTCCGAGCCACCCACCACAGATTACCTCCGGCAAAATGCTAGGCCATTGGCTGTTCGCCCCGATCGAGTGCGGCATGCATTACTCTGGCTCAAAGAAAATAATCATCTCTATCGAGACATCACTTTGAATGAAGAAGTGTTGGAATCAATTGAACAGAACGGTGGAATAAAATTCAGTGTCACACAGGTCGACAAATCAGTTGTACACGATGATGCTACGACGGGGTATTTTGATCAATATTCCATCCCAAACTTGAATGGGGACGTAACACGCGACAACAATAATGATTCAAATAATACAATACCATTTCAAACCTTGGTGATTACAGATCTAGATGCCTCTCCTACGGCCGCGCAAATGCGTAGTGCGGCCATACGGCATCTACAGCAGGGAAAACCTTTCTTGCAGATCGGTCATGGCAGAACACCCAAACCTGACCATCATAATCACAATTTGTTCCCTTCTATGTATCCCACACTGTATCCATATGGCGTTGGAGGATTCGAGGATCCATCTCGCTTGATCAGAGTAGGATTTGCTGCTCATTTACAACACCTGATTTCTTTGTCAGATAGACGTTTTCAGACACATCCTAGTTTTCTCTACACTGCTTTCAATGTTCTCCAACGACGCGAAGTACTACGGCGTACGAACATACACGTTAAGCGAGCCGATTTTGCTCAAAAAGCAGACATGTACGCACGTCTTTCTCCTGAAGTCGTTCAGCGTGTCGCTGAGAAGATTGACAATGGTGATCATTCCCATGATCCAAGCTCTGATGAGGGTGTTGTTCATAAACTCATGCAGGACGTTCAATCAATCAATACCTCGGTCATGGGTTCCAATTCAGCACGTGCTGCTAACCGAGAAGAAATAAAATCCATGATTGCTCAACATGGTGTACCTTCTTTGTTTATAACTATAAACCCTGCAGACGTTTATAATCCTTTGGTAACGTTTCTGGCGGGAGGAGATATAGACCTCGATGATCTCCCGCTGACATACAAGGCGGATTATTTGTCCCAATCATTTCTAATCGCAGACAATCCAGTCATTGCCGCTAAGTTTTTTGATATATATCTGACAAACTTTTTTGAAACGATACTTGGGTACTGTCCAGGAAGGCTAAAAAAGAAAGGGTTATTCGGATATACAAAAGCATACTATGGTTGTGTGGAAGCGCAAGGGCGAGGATCTCTTCATTGCCACATGGTCGTTTGGCTCGAAGGCGCCCTGAATCCGAATGAAATTCGGGAAAAGCTTATACGGCCGACGGATATTTCATTTGAAAAAAAAATCAAACAATTTTTGGAATCGACAATTTCAACCCATCTGCCCGATAATCCTGGTGATGTGCCGAATGTATTATCATCTGTCAATCATGCTTGCTCGGTGCGACGAGTGTCTCCTTTGCCCGACGAAAATGATAAATCGTTTCAGAAACGTCGTTTAAAAGATATGCACAATCTAGTTAAAAAATGTCAATTCCATTCACATACCTCAACATGTTTCAAATACTGCAAAGACCCCAATAACCTTGTATGTCGTTTTAATATTGACGCTTGTAATGTTTCGCCCGAAACTATTGTTGATTACGAAACGGGTGAAATTCATTATCAACAGTTGGACGGTTTGATCAATAATTATAATGAAACTATTATTGAAGCGTTGCGATGCAATATGGATATAAAATTCATTGGTTCTGGCACATCAGCCAAAGCAATTCTTTACTACATCACGGACTATATATCGAAAAGTCAGTTGAGAATGCACGTTGTTTATAATGCCTTGGAAATTGCGATCAATAAACTTCAGAATCCATTGCGAGGTATCGCACCAGCCGGTGGCTCGCAGGAAGAACAAAACAGAGCCTACTCTATTCTACGTAAAGCTGCCAATTCCATTATTGCATTGCAGGAACTGTCTGCACAACAGGTGGCTCTGTTCGCCTTGCGTGGTGCAGATTTTTACACAAGCCACTGTTTTCGTCGGCTTTATTGGCGACATATTGAAGAATATGTCGATCGGATCTTACCTTTATCGTCAAATTTATCTTCAGATACGGACGGTGCAGAACTTTCCGGTGAACAAATGAATCCCGATAGCGCCGGTGATACAGCCAGGGTGGGCGTAAATCGAACTGAGGGCTTCGTGCGTAAAGGGTCACAATTGTCCGACTACCTTTACCGTCCTCGTGAACTTGAATCTCTTTCTTTGTGGGATTTCACTGCGCATTGTGAAAAGGTTCTGCTGTCATCCAGCAGAAAGGGTACTGTGTCTGCAACCGTTCCTGTGAATGACACAAATGACTTAATACCCTTTGAGGCAATTGTGAATGCTTGTCAAAAACGCCATAATCTTTTATTCATGGCCGATCACCTGGAATCCTCTAGTCATTGTGTACGCGTATTTGATTACCCAAACCGTTCGGTTCCGGTGCTCGTTGGAGGTGCCATTCCACGTAGAAATCAAATTAATTCAGATGAACGGTTCTGCCGTTTGATGTTAATATTTTTCCGACCATGGAGAAAACCTGAAGACTTGCTGAATGGGTGTCATTCGTGGACCAATTCTTACAATAATTCTGTTCAAGGCCATTCATTTGCTCAAGAACATCTAAACGTTATCAACAACATTCAGCTGTTACATGAATGCAAGGACAGCCGTGATGCAGATTTCCGTCGTCGTCGCGCAGCCGTCGTTGTGCTTGGAAAATCAACTGACAAGTCATCAATCGTAACTTCTGCCCCTACTGATCCAGACCCGGATTTTGAAATGAGTAACGTGGATCGAGAACATTCTTCGGCGGAAATTTCTGGTATTGCCTTGAATTTACAAGAACAGCGTCATAACACTGTGGACAGTATGCTGCGAACCGGCTTTAAAGCCGGTCTGTTCTCTTTGAATTACGATCATGATGAGGAAAACATCCAAATTGAGAACATACGCACATCTACCGATGATGATCGGAACCACTTTGCTTCGTGGGATTCTGAGTATGACCTGAGAAAACAAGAATGGAAAGCAAACCATGTGGCCAACACCCAACTCGTTTCCGCTACGTCCCAAGCCTCTCGGACGTCCCGTGTTGCTTCTTTGGAGTCTCTGGTACCGTCAGTTGACACAAATATTTCACGCATACAAGCAATCCCCTCTGCTTCATCTGCAGATGACTTGATTGGCCAAATCGCTACACAATGGACTCTGGATCACGACCAATTGCGCGCGTTCTCGATCATTGGAAAACACGCCTGCGGTGGTCAATCGAACCAATTGAAAATGTTGATTTCAGGGCCAGCGGGTTCTGGAAAATCTCGCATACTTCACGCTCTCTGCCAGCTGTTTGCCGCTAGGCACGAATCGCATAGACTTCGGCTGACGGCCTATACTGGCATCGCCGCCAATAACATTGGTGGCGTCACTCTTCATTCTGCGCTGAACTTGAACAATTCTAGAAAACCTTCTGCGAAAGCCATCAACGAACTTCGGAAACTGTGGGCTGGGGTTGATTATCTCTTCATTGACGAAATTTCAATGATTGGCAGTGAATTTTTGGCCAAAATACATGATGCTCTCGTTCTTGCAACCGGCGTTCCGTCTCCATTTGGAGGCATTAACGTTATATCTGCTGGGGACATGGCCCAATTACCACCTGTAACTGAAACTCGCCTGTCATCGCGCTTGAATAACTCTTCACCCTTATCCCACACGGCTCAAAACAGGATGCGCGGCCGTGCCTTATGGTTAGATGTCGACACCGTTGTTTTACTAACTAATAATAACAGGCAAACGGAAGGCGAGGACCAGCCATTCCGTGACCTTCTGACCAGGTTGCGCGTCGGTAACTGCAACGACGCCGACTATGCTCTTCTTTGTTCTCGTATCATGAGCAATTGCACATCCCGCAAATCTCTAAATGAATTTACGAACGCACCGGTCATCGTGTGTGACAACGCCACGAAGGATTCACTGAACAATAGGTTTGCTCAACAGTTCGCATTATCTACCAATCAAGAGCTGCATTATTATTGGGCTGAAGATTATATGGAAAACGCACCCGTCGAGCACAATTCTCCTCATGCGGACGTGTTGAATGCCCTTCACAGCGGGATCAGTAATGGCGTTTTACGCAAACTACCATTGGTTATCGGGATGCCGGTCATGATCACGAGCAACATAAACGTGGAATCTGGCGTGGTGAACGGATCTGTAGGCACCGTTCATTCGATTTACTTCAAAACCTCTCCAGACGGTCGCCGCATTCTGACATGTTGTGTCGTTCATATCCCTCGCGCTAGCTCTCAAAACATGACCGGTCTTGCCGACAAATTATATCCCATTATGCCTCAGTCATTTTATTTTTCTTACACTCATCGTAATCGTTTCACTTGGTCTGTTAAACGCTCGCAGTGCCCTC
Source organism: Amanita rubescens (assembly GCA_015039365.1). Lineage (NCBI taxonomy): Eukaryota > Fungi > Basidiomycota > Agaricomycetes > Agaricales > Amanitaceae > Amanita > Amanita rubescens. The sequence continues at coordinate 55,634 of WION01000099.1, read as the reverse complement.
TCGTTCCTGGGTTTGCAATGACCGCTCACAAATCACAAGGGCAAACTTTGTCTAAAGTTATTGTTGATTTGGATTCATGCTCAGGTTCAGAAGCTCCCTACGTGATGATCTCTCGTGTAAAATCATTATCTGGCTTGCTAATTTACTGGAGCTTCAGCAAAAAGAGGATCCGGTGCAACATATCTCAAGACTCCCGCGCGGAAGACCTACGTCTCCGTATCCTGCACTTCGAGACGTTGAAGAAATATGGTTCTCATGATGATGCTTGTTTGGCAACCAAAGAGATCGAAAAACTGGCCATCAAACAAATTGCCACCCCCCCTCCTCGTAAATCACCCCGACGAGAAGATTCGGACGTGCTCTTGGTCGACGCTCCCGCCGGCAAAAAGTTAAAACTGACTCATATACATTGATGCTCATCCATCTCCACAAACTCCTTTTCTCCTATTGACTTACGTTCCGTCCTCTCCTTTCTATGCCACTTCTCCGTATCCAGCATCGCCAACGACGATCATGAACACGACGGCTCCACCCACTCCTTTTTTCGTGTTTAAATTTCTTTGAATGACGTTTACGCTCGGTCCGCCACCCTTTCCTTGCCGCGGAACTGCCCTTTTCTGTATTTTACTCCTTTTTTGCCCTTCCCGTTTCCCTCTCCTTTCTTTTGATGAGCATAAAAGGCACTGTCAACGCCAGTTGACTTTGTTTCTCCTGACTTTCACCATGTCTTCCGACGACTTTTACAAAGCTCGCGCTGAATCTGGCGTATACGACACCCTCGTCGAAGACCTTCTGCAGCTCGACACTAGTGTATTGGCAAATCTCGAATGGAATATCCACTTCATGCGGGACCCTAAAGACGATAAGCAGCTCATTTACAAAGACGGACGACCTTTCACCACTTTGGTGTTCGGTGAGATCGCGCCTTCCGCACTCGGGACTCGCCATTCTGCTCTGGGCAACCATTTCCTTGGCTCTTCTAATAATAAGAAAACAGTATGGTGTCCCTTTTTTCTTTTGGGCCGCCTCTCACTTTCACCGCCTTAGCCCAATGTCATTACGGACAAATCAACCATCAAAGATGTTTTGATCTTGAGACGCCCCACCAATGCCCCCGACGACCTGGCTTTTCTCTATGACTACCAGCTTGACAACTTAAATAAACTCAGGCATCACGACTCCGTCATGGAATACGACCGCGGCATCTCTCTATTAGATGTAACCGAAATCCCTCGCGCTCCCTCCTCCAATGCAGATGCGGATTTGATGGCTACTCACTTAGGGCCAAAATACGTCGTCCCTCCCGCGCTCGCTACTTCAAGTAAAGATATTGCAGGGACCTCTCGCACTAACGGCAAACGTGTGTTTCGGTCGCGAGATGATCACCCAGCCATCACCAGGTCTGCGGATTCGGTGAAGCCGATAGTTCCTCCTAACGGCGGTAAGTGCGTCTCAGTTTGCTTCCGACATTTTTTGACGCCGAAAAGATATCGTTGTCGGTGCATATTACGACCCTCATCTGCTTCCCGATTTCGGTGGTCCCGCTTTTCGTCTCGTAAATGCGAAGCTCTTGCAACGAGAAATTGTAGATGCAGAAGACAATCTGATCCCGCCCTGGGAGATGTACGACAAATTGTGTCCAGGAACTTTAGTCCTGATGAAAGTCCAGCTGCTCACGTTCGAACTCCCTGACCGTCAAAAAAGCGGACTTCGGAAGGTACTTACTGATTTTATGTTTCCAACTTTGTTTCTGATGTTCTTTTCAGACTTACCAGTTCCTGATTGATCGTATTCGCGTCGTCGCACATTCAGAGGGGGAAATAGAAATGCCAGACAATGTAAATCCGGGATTTTCTACCCGTCGAAGCCAATTGCCCGAACGTGACGAAACAGACGACGCATTAGATGCGTTGTTCACCTCAAAGAAAAGAAAGACGGGAGAACTGCCTTCTGCATCCACCTCGCAGGTCTGTCCCATCGATTCAACACAGATCATTGAAACTCCGTCCACCAAACCAAAGGCGAGGAAAGAGACGAAAACGCGATCAGGCAAAGGAAAAGGAAAAGCTACCGCCGGTTCAAATGATGAAGAATGGAATGACACCAGCGATATCGCCATGACGGAAAACTAAATTTTAAATCTAAGTCTTGTACTCTATTGATGTAACTGTATTCTTGTAATGGCATCTGAAATATGTGACGATGGCCAGGACGTAGCGGGACTTGCGGCACTTGTGCCGCCCTCAACATTTATAAATATAGTGGGGACTTAGACAAATTTCGAAGTTGTCACATATACAGATGTGACATATGTCCAAAACAGGAAAGTAGGGGAGTTCCCACACCTGTTTGGCCATGTTTTTGGTCGTGTGACATGGGAAAATGATATGGGGCTCATCAAATAGTGTTTTTTCAGGAGATTTGTGACAAGGGGACATTCCCACAGTTGTTTGGTTATGTTTGACAACAGAAAATGATATGGGGCTCATTAGATAGCATTTTTTCAGGAGATGTGTGACAAGGGAGTTGTTTGGTTATGTTTGACAACATAAAATGATATGGGGCTTATCAGATAGCATTTGTTAAGGAGATTTGCATAGGCAGATGTTTGTACATGGAAGGGTGGGAGGGGTGACACAATGATGGAGGGAGAGGGGGGTGAGATGATGGAGGAGTGAGAGGGGTGGGGTGAGAGTGATGAGAGGGAGGGGTGTGATAGGGGTGCACCATCTTGATCACATGATTTTTCAGGATTTTTCAAGATTTTTTGGCAGCCTGTAAAACAGTATTTTGCAAATATCTTGTGTTTGGCCCTGTTTGGGAATGTAATTCTTGCACCACCATGATCACACGATTTTTCAGGATTTTTCAAGATTTTTTTGGCAGCCTTCAATTTTTCAACACAAAGCGTTTAAAACAGTATTTTGCAAATATCTTGAGTTTGGCATTGTTTGGCATGTTCATTTCCATGCCGCTCTGATCACACGATTTTTCTGCATTTTTCACAATTTTTTCAATTTTATTCCCACGGTCACACAGTACTCTTGGCAAATGGTAGCATTACAAATGAGACTACAAAGACTACATTAAAAAGTGCGGATTTTCCAGGGTCAAATTAATGTGCACTTAGGATCCTGTGGGCGGGTTTCCAAAAATGGAAATAGCGCCCTTCGGACTTGCCATTTTTGGAAATATCTGCTCACTGTTGGTGGTGATGAGCAACAAGAAATTGCAATAACTCCCTTAATACCGGATATTTTTGTGGCGCTTTTTTTAGAACATATTCCTTACATGTATATGCACCTATTCACCATGTTGGAATGCAAAAAATGCAAGTGGTTTCTGTCAGAATGCAACATGTCTTGCTCACTGTTGACAACAGTGAGGAGTAACAAATGACAATATCTTCATCAATACTGGTTATTTCTGTGGCGCTTTTTTGGTATGTCCCCATTAGGCACATAGGAAGGCACTTGCAATGTTAGAATGCAAATACTATGTACCAATCATGCCACAAATAAAATTGGTGTGCTCACTGTCTGCCACAATGAGCAGCCATATCTCCACCAAAACAAGATCTTTCTGTGGCGCTTTTTTTGATTTGGGATCACACATAACAAAGATAAACATTGGGAGGGTCACAACAGAGGATCCCTAGGCAAGATCAAGTGGAATGTCCCATTTTTCCTGACAGGTCAACTTGTCAGCCACTCTTTCTGTATCATGTTCAGTCTTTTATCATAAAACTGAAAATTACACATTAATCAGCAGGGCAATCTGCTTCTGGATACCCTGAATGACACTCTGTTATGATAAGGAATCAAAATCCAAAAAAGCACCACAAAAAGATCTTGTTTTGGTGGAGATATGCCTGCTCATTGTGGCAGACAGTGAGCACATCAATTTTATTTGTGGCTGATTGGTACATACTATTCGCATTCTGACATTCCAAATACCTTCCTATATGCCTAATAAGGACATACCAAAAAAGCGCCACAGAAATAACCAGTATTGATGGAGATATTGTCATTTGTTGCTCCTCACTGTTGTCAACAGTGAGCAAGACATGTTGCATTCTGACAGAAACCACTTGCATTTTTTGCATTCTAACATGGTGAATGGGTGCATATACATGTAAGGAATATGTTCCAAAAAAAGCGCCACAAAAATATCCGGTATTAAGGGAGTTATTGCAATTTCTTGTTGCTCATCACCACCAACAGTGAGCAGATATTTCCAAAAATGGCAAGTCCGAAGGGCGCTATTTCCATTTTTGGAAACCCGCCCACAGGATCCTAAGTGCACATTAATTTGACCCTGGAAAATCCGCACTTTTTAATGTAGTCTTTGTAGTCTCATTTGTAATGCTACCATTTGCCAAGAGTACTGTGTGACCGTGGGAATAAAATTGAAAAAATTGTGAAAAATGCAGAAAAATCGTGTGATCAGAGCGGCATGGAAATGAACATGCCAAACAATGCCAAACTCAAGATATTTGCAAAATACTGTTTTAAACGCTTTGTGTTGAAAAATTGAAGGCTGCCAAAAAAATCTTGAAAAATCCTGAAAAATCGTGTGATCATGGTGGTGCAAGAATTACATTCCCAAACAGGGCCAAACACAAGATATTTGCAAAATACTGTTTTACAGGCTGCCAAAAAATCTTGAAAAATCCTGAAAAATCATGTGATCAAGATGGTGAAAGAATTATGTTCTACTCTCACCCCTATCACACCCCTCCCTCTCATCACTCTCACCCCACCCCTCTCACTCCCTCCTCCTCCATCATCTCACCCCCCTCTCCCTCCATCATGTCACACAAACATGTACAAACATCTGCCTATGCAAATCTCCTTAACAAATGCTATCTGATAAGCCCCATATCATTTTCTGTTGTCAAACATAACCAAACAGCTGTGGGAATGTCCCCTTGTCACAAATCTCCTGAAAAAACGCTATCTGATGATCCCCATATCATTTTCCCATCTCACATGACCAAAAACATGGCCAAACAGGTGTGGGAACTCCCCTACTTTCCTGTTTTGGACATATGTCACATTTGTATATGTGACAACTTCGAAATTTGTCCAAGTCCCCACTATATTTATTGGGAGCTATTGAAAGTGAAGGGAAAAGCCAAAAATCCTCGCTAACTTGCCAGGGACACTCATCACGTGTCCCCGGCTAATTAGCCGGACTTTGCCGGCTGTACAGGTGAACCTACTAGGTTGTCTTGAAGTGATATATGCACAGTCTAAGGCCGTGTTGATGTCTCGCCACTCGAAATACACTGAACCGGTTATATTGGTATGTGTATCGAGTAAAGAGTAAGTTGTTTGTACATGTGTAATGACGCGCTCTACGGGTTGCGCGTCACATCAGTCACCTATCTATATATGGCAGCAAGCTGTATCTACACGATGGAGAGAGATCGAACCCGGTAACGGGCTACCCGTTACACTCTCCCCCACTAGATTGAACCCAAGGGCCCAATCTATACATAGAAAAGAAAATCTCTTCTAGTAGAAGAAGAACTGGACTCGAGGTTGAGCTGCAGTTTTTCTTCTAGGATAGCTGCATAAATGTCTTCAAGATCGAAACAAATGCATGAAGTAGCCTAATATGATCCCGAACCCCTCCCCCGCTAGCCAGTGTCACTGGTTATACATAGAGAGGAGCATAGGCATATCTATATGCATATTTAATGCAGCAAAGTAGAGAACAGCAATTTTCACCGAAGTAAAAATTAAATTTCTCTATAAATACATTAGGGGATAGATATAGGAGTTTATCCCCCACAAAAGCGAACATACACGAACATGTTCGTATGGTTCTACAGCCAGTAGAGTGTTTGACGCGTGGTTGCGTCGAAATTCGACGTTCCTTCCTAGTATGGAAGGTCGTCACATAACTGTGACTGGCTGAATTTAGAGCGTGCAAGTTCGGCGCGCTCTATTGAGATGGGTCCCAGCTGGAACAGGCCTGCGCAACGATCGTCCAAGATTTGTTTGAGTATGTGTCGTCGCATGTCATCTCCGAGGTGATCCAGCAGGAGGAACTGTAGATGACTTGCGAGTCATCTAAATAAATAAGTCCAGTGTCGGCTCGATAGCTAGAGCCGATAGCCGGAGGTCATGTGACACGCCCAAGGCGCGTCAAGCCTTGTTTATCTCAAGAGATAACGATGCAAAGAGAGCTCTCTCAAACGAGAGCTCTTCGTGAAACTAACGGCTACAAGAGCCGTTATATCCAGTCAATCCGCAACAGCGATCTGAGGAGATCGAGAGAGGAGAGGAGAGAAGAGGAGAGGGAAATAGCTGCGTGAGGGCAGCTAGGGTGCAAGGTGCGTTCTTCGCCTCTTCTCGTTTTCCTTCTCACTCTAAACTGACCATCTGGATGATGCATAGGTACCGCAGTGGAATCCGTTTCAGCCAAACCGAGGACGGCGCAATAAGACCGGTCCTCACGACATATGAGGCCTGGACTCATGTTGGCTTCGAGGCTAGGACTTGGAGCCGGCTCTTCTCGCTCAGTAGGACGACTACAGCAAGGTTAGGACTCGGAAGAGAGTCCTACGACGCTTACACATCACGACGAACGGGAGACGAGCTGTGGGTAGACTTTGGGTCGCCCGTCGCTCTGCGGGCAAGACTTTGGGTCGGTCCGTGTGAGCAAGACTTTGGGTCGGCTCACTCTCGTCTTTGCAACTCGCTGGAGGTGACGGAAGGGCATATGGTGCTACGTGTCGCAGTCCGGGACTGAGTACGTCTCGAATCCGCTGTCCGACAACATATTGACCGGCAGCGTCGAACAGGTACATGCCCGACGATAGACGATTGGCGTCGGAACAGGAGGCTGCGGGATGGACTACAGGTATAGAAGACTCTGATAGTCTTCTACTAGGTAGAGAGTTCAATATTGAACTCTCTATGAGATCAACACCGGCGTCAAAATCGACGTTTAGCCGGTCTCTCCCCTTCTTAACGAAGAAAGGAATTTTTAATAGGTGGGCTCGAACGAGCCTCGTCTATATTAGACCATGGTCGACGGCTAATATAGGTAAGAGGCTATTTGTGTTAATGAGCCTAGCCTAACCCGTTGATGAGGAAAGCGCAAGACGTGAGCTTCCGTTTTAAGCAGTCGACTTCAAGCCTACGGGAACTCCGAAGAATCCTGAAGACCTATTCACGCGCGCGCTAGTAATGGACCAGCCAGCATGCGAGAAGGGCCGCGCCGAGGTCAGTAGAGAACTTGGTAAGTTCTCTAGGTCGTTTTGTGCGTCCTCAATGTACTGAGGCTGCGAAGGGCTCGCCACCGCTGATGTTAAGCTTCTTCATGCTACCATCAGCCCGTCGTTAAGGGCGAGACGAAGTCATTTGTGCTGGTACGGAAGCAAAAATGACATTCGTAATTGCAGCGCCTGTTGGAGATGATCGCGATATGATCAGTAGAGGACTGGGGTAAGTCCTCTAAGTCATCTTAAGAGAATCTATTAAGAATCTCTATAAGGCTCGGATCACAACGAATCTAACGACTCGCTGCGAGTCTATTCCCCTTCAAGAAGAAGAAGAAAGGTATTAGAGACGGGTACTCGAACGAGTCCCATCAAGTTTTATTTATTAAGTGAGTCGCAGAACGACTCGATTGTATTTTGTCCAATTCATAGAATTTATGTATAATTTACATAGATACAAGTTAGTCGACTCGGAAGTCGACTAGTTATGCTGTCCAAAGACAGCTTTGAGCGAACGATGACGATAACGATGCGACACTCGGCATCTGCGACCCGCAGCACGAAGATAGGGCTATGGAGATAATAGAGATGGGAGACGACGGGAGCATCGTGGCTGAGAGCATCGAAGACCAGCCGAGGTACGTAGCTGGGCCTTTCAGTTTACTCGGAGTATTGACAGCTTCATATAGAAGCCGACTATAAGCTGCCCGAATACACAGCTTACGAACCTGCCTGATGAGCTCGACTCTTAAACGGCGAGGGCTTATTATCCACAGTATGCGCGCAGATAAGCTAGGCGGTATGAAGCTTGCCTTAGCAAACAGTAAGTGCTCAGAAGCACTTAACATGAATTTTTTATTAACGACGTTATTAGGACGTCGTTTGGCCTTAACCGCGATATTTGGCGGTTTACAACGAGCCCGCCACTGGTACTCAATGCTCGGAAGGCGGCAGGGGTATGCCTGAAGGAGTACGGGCTTAGAGGCGGATGGCACAGACACCACCAAGGGCCTAGGTGAGCACCGTTCGACACTCGGCTTGACCAAGGAGCTAATGGCATCGCAGGGACACCGTTGAGGGCCTTGGTCGTCCGGAGGTTTCAGGACTAACTGACCGAGCCTCAAACTCAGCTGGTTGAAGGGAATGGCCTGCAAAAGGACGGCAGGCAAGAGCGCAAACGGCGTGAGGGCCATTGAGGGGATAAGTGAGTGCGGACGTGCACTCGTTTCTATTTTACTGACAGCCAAAGATGTAGGCTGTCGTTTGGTGGACTCAATGGATTGTTCTCCTTCGGGAACTTGAAGAGCTGGTGTTGCCGACTCTTCCGATACTTCCGCAGTCTCTAGATGTCCGAACGAACATCTAACAGTCTTGACAGACCCAACGGGATGTACGGGACGACATTCCCAAGACCCGTCTTTATACGTATCGCGCGTGGGTCTAGCAAGCGTCGAAACGGACTCCGAACATCTTGAATAGGGCAAATCAGCCTCGCGCTGATGAGGGGTAGCTCCGACTGTCCCGTTAGGCTGTAACCATACAGCCTCGGGTTTCAAATTAGAGAACTTGGTGTTCTCTACCGTAGACTTAGGTGAGCGCGTGCTTAAGCTCGCCTTCCCTCCCCCACTAACGATACCATGAGGACATCGTTCAGGGTCTCCGTCTTCAGGAGACTTCAACGGCGTTTCACCAGATGCAAGACCTGGGAAATTCAGCTCTCGAGGCAGAGCTACCACGTTCATGGGTTGCCAAAGCGCGCCAGCATCATTGTCGGCTGTCGAGGTTTCTTGCAGGACAGCGAAACATACGACACCGTCCTGAACGGCCTTCCAACCACATATGAGAGCATCGCGAGAGTCTCTCAAGGTTTCTACCAGCGTTGGTAAAGCTGGCCTTTTCGAAACTGAGTCTTCAGTTTCTAGATGCTCATTCGAGCGTCTATAAGCCTCGACGGCTTGTTCCAATCGTCGTGGCTTTGTTTCGTGACCATCCGCGACGGGAGCTGCGGGAATTGAGGCCAACGACTCAGGAGTTGCTTCCAACAGTGAGTGAGAGGGCTTTGGGCTCTCAGAATGATGAGCAGGCGAGGTACGTCTTACGCTCGCCTTCATTTCTCTATTGACAACATCTACTTCTAGACGTCGCGACACAATTCCTATCGATGCAAACTCCGACGGCTTGTCAGGCGGGATCTTGAGATTATGACGACGAAACTCGTCGAATGCGGCAGAGCGACGTTTGAGACGCTCTTGGATATACACAGCGGCTCTCGCAAGCTGCCCTTCCCCTTCAATAGAGAAGGGGTTGTCAGAATGGTTAGACCGCTTCCGAGCGGTCTCGAGACTTGGTGAGTGCAAGCTATACACTTCTGAAGTCTTATTGACGACATCTATATCGTGTCGTCCAGATATCACCTCAAGAGGTGGTATCGAGTCATCTGAAGGTTGATGAGGGGAAGCAGCGTTCATAGGCAGGACGAAGGGAGTAGTGGGAGTGGGAGCCTGCAACGTGAAGGCTATCGAGGGATTGGGTGAGTACTCTTCTTCCTTTTCTCCGTTATGTATACTGACGATGGCGTCAGTGATGCGTCGTCTCTCCCCCTCCTCGGCCGGGAGAGAAGCTAGGGCTTGCTCAACAGCAGGCCCTATATTCACATTAGAATGCTCATCGGAGCGTTCTATGTCATCCGCGGAAAGTATTTTTCTCAATCGCGGAGCAGAAGCATTAAGCGAGACTCTCGAACAAGTCTCGACCTTCTGGTGGGCGTTTAAGCTCACTGTGGGCTTTGGACTTACGACACTGGGAATATGTCGTACCGAGATCGCCAGATGCGGCGATTTATCAAGCGGCGGTAAAGTGAGAGAACGGGAGACTCGAGACGGAGTCCGAGCCTCGGAGTTTAAGTGAGTCGTCGCTCTTGCTACTTGACGCGTACCAACGACGTTTGACGCGCTGGACTTCAGAATCGCTTGGGAAGATGGCGAGATCCCATCTTTGGACGAGTCATCGAGAGGAGCTCGTCTTGGGCTCGAGGATCCTGCAGGAAGGGCCCGTATAGAGGCGACGGGCGTGGATTTCAACAGCGTGGGGGCTGCCTTGGGTGCAGGTGAGGAAAGTTCTCCATTTTTGCACCGCGTGTTGACGAGGGCCTCTAGAGCTCGCCGTTCTTCCATCGTCATGTCAGAAGTGGACTTATCCAGGACTTCATTATAGAGAAGTCCTTTGGAAAGGTTAGAACACTCGTAGGAGTGCTCGTGAGCACCAGCCGTCGAGGTAGCCGTCTCAAGTGAGACTCTAACAAGAGTCTCTGCCTTTCGGTAAGCATTAACGCTTGCCAGTCGTCTGTTATTGACAGCATGGACCGTATCTGGTGTAGCAGCTGCGGGAGACAATGGTATGACTTCATCCAAGGAAGGACAGGCGTGAAGAGTCGAAATCAAGGAGACAAGCATGGGACTGGGCAGCCAGAAGGTTGTGTTGTCAACAGGTGCGTGTATTTCCTCATTCGTTCCTTTCCTCTTGCTGACGATGGTTGTAGGGACCCGTCGTCTCTCCTCCATTTCGGATGAGGAAGCAATTAGGGCTCGCTTGGTAGCAGGCCCTACAACGACATTTGAACGCTTTTTAGAGCGTTCTAGAGCATCCACAGGAGGTGGTTCACCAACCCGTGGGGTATTGGTATTCGATGAGACTTTTGTACAAGCCTCTTTATTTAGGTGAGTTCCATTTCTCGCCGCATTTTCTGAGCCTGTGATGCTATGTTTACGTCCTCCAGAGACCGCGTGAAGCGGCGTTTCACCAAACCGTGGTGAAGAAAACAAGAGGGGAACCCGTGGACGCGTAACGTTCGACGCGAGCTGTGTAGCGACCTCTCGGGAGGACAGGGAAGACAGAGAAGATGGCGCAGAGCCGTCTTTAGAACGGCTAACGCACGAGGCCAGAGCCAGGGAGACAGGCGGTGGCAAGGGATTACGCAGTGAGAGAACTGCGTTGTTGAGTGGCGAGTGCGTCTTTCCGTTCTTTCCCATTATTCTGTTGACAACGGTACAGGTAACCGGCCGTCTCTCCTCCACCTCGGAAGAAGACAGAATTAAAACTTGTCCGTCAGGCCCTGTGTCATCTTTAGAACGCTCGTCTAAGCGTTCTACAATACCCGCAGACAGTGGTTTACCAACCCGCGGGACTGAAGTTTTCAACAAGACTCCAGCATGAGTCTCAATGTTTCGGCGAGCCTTTTCGCTCACTACTCGATGCGCGTTGACTACGATTGAAGGACTCGGTTTCGACGTAACCTGAGAAGACGGTTTCTTTTTGTCTTTGGGAGATTTTGCCAGAGGGGGCCGCATAGAGAGGATGGCCGTGGAGTTATGCGGCGTGAGGGCTGCGTTTGGCAAAGGTGAGTGCCTACATGCACTTGTTTCCTTTTCTACGTTCACTTCCACCTTTCTAGCAGATAGTTTCTCGGGCGTACGAACATTCGCGCGATTAGGAGCGGGAGCCGAAACTACTCGGCTCGAGGGCGTAACGCCCGTTAGAGAGTTTCCCTTGGGAGACTCTCTATTTAGAACGGTCGTAATATACTGTTCTAGAGGATTTGCGTGCACGCTGAGGTTGCGCGCAGGCCTCGAGAAGGCTGATACCATCTCGGTGGTTGACATGAGGGACTTAGGCCTCATAGTCATGTGCTTAGGAGCCAGAGGAGGCTCGTGAGTGGCTCCCTGATGTGCGGCAGGACTGTCCGGCTTCGCAGAGCTCGGATTTGCTCTATGACGAGTCATTTGAGCTCGTTCGGGTGAATTCGGAGCCTCGGGATTCGAGACTTCCTGAATAGTCGCAGGGGTTGCTTGCGAGCGGATTCCTTTGTGGGAAGCGGGCCGTGGTTGACTGGAGCAGTTGGGTGTATGAGTAGGGCTCGGCATTGTCTTTCCTTTGAGCTCGGATGAGTGCGGGTTTGACGCTGCGCGGATCGCTGAGCCGACCGACATAGCGATTGTAGACGGCTTCGCATGGCTTTCCGTCTCGCGTATGAGAGCTTCCAACAGCTCCCGGCACCACAAGTCCAACTTCTCATCCGACTTCTTCTGCTCCTCGACCCGGATCTTCTCCCTTTCAGACCGAGTTCTGTCTCGGTCTTTCCAAAACTCCTTACGACGAAAGTCATCGTACTTCCGTTCATAGCGTGCGTGAAGCTCTCGTTTCTGAGAGCTCAGCTTCATTTCGTGGCAGGCCATGAGCTTGCTGGCAGCCCGTAGCTTCAGGCGCCATTCGTTGGAGTTAGGTTCAAGCCGAACCTTTTCCTGGATGTATTCGTGAGCTTCCCGTGTCACGGAAAACCCGTTTTTCAAATTGTTCCTCTCACGGAGGTACTGGGATAGAGCCTTCGGGCAGAAGTGCTCTCAATACTCATAGAAGCTCAAGGGAGCTTCTCGGGAGACTGGGTCCCTTCGGGAACCAATCTCGGGGGGGTCCTTAATGTTGTATGGGCCGCACGAGGGTGAGACCACTCTCTGGCCTTGGGGCTCACTGATGGGCATTGCTAAAGCCCGGCAACGGATTGTAGTGTATATCTTCGTGTACTAGGGTACTGGTAGGCTACTATATGTTATATAGGATGCCTATTATACTCTCGGAAGAGTATAGGGTGATACACTCCAAATCCGGAAGTGTAAAAAAGTGTAACGGGTGGAAACCCGTTATAATGTGTTCTGAGGCTGAGGACAACCTACTAGGTTGTCTTGAAGTGATATATGCACAGTCTAAGGCCGTGTTGATGTCTCGCCACTCGAAATACACTGAACCGGTTATATTGGTATGTGTATCGAGTAAAGAGTAAGTTGTTTGTACATGTGTAATGACGCGCTCTACGGGTTGCGCGTCACATCAGTCACCTATCTATATATGGCAGCAAGCTGTATCTACACGATGGAGAGAGATCGAACCCGGTAACGGGCTACCCGTTACAGATACGTCGATGCCTAATTCAGTCGCCTCTGGTAACAGCAAAAGTTTGAGAAATTCCCGAGAAGCCCCTGCCTTGCTCTCTGAATTAGGTGCACGCGCACCAAGTAACGTACGCCAGTCCTGGCCCGAAAGTAGCTGGACCTTAGAGGCATTTGACGCCAGGCGATAGATGCATATGTCGCGTATGACAGTCCAGGCAGTGAGATACCGGTTGCGTCGATTAGCGTTGTCACCAGAACAGAAAATGCCAGGTTCGGGGAACGCATACTTCCCGTCATTGTCTGCGAGCTTGGTTTGCGAAAACAGCATTTCCAGACTATGATCCACAGCACCAAGTGCCTTCTGCCACGATTCTAGCGGAAACGACATGTATGGGCTGTCAATCGGATCGAACTTATCGCGGGATAGAGGTTGACCTGGTTTCCCAGAGCGCCGAGGATCTGCCGAAATGAGAATATGCGCAATGCGTTGAAAAGAGTAACCTACACGGTTGGGATCTTGCACTAGTGCTCCGATGATTCTGCGACAGCCCAGCAGTACGGCTGTTCTGGACAAACTCGTGGGGTCTGATTCCTTTGGTATTGCCATCGCTGAAAAGGTCCGTGTAGCAAAGTGATTTCAGTCCATGTTTGGAAATTGCACAAAATCTGTTGTAATTTGAATCCCCAACGTATATACGCGGGAAAGGCACGGGGTAATCGTCCAATTCCAAAGTATCTTTTGGTTGAATGACGCTTGTGATAGTCAAGATATTCTCGGTAGAAAAGGAGGACAGGGGACGTATAAGCCAATATGGGATGCCTGCAGAAAACAGCCTCTCCGCAACATGGGCATCTCGAACGAAGCAACCGATGACATTAGCCGTCGTCTTTGAGGGAGGGATATGGCCGTCCATGTGGGGTTCGTAGATCTCTATGTAGTCCATCAGAGCCCGGAGTTCCATCCACTGACGTTGAACTTGTCGACATTCAAATAGAACTTCTTTTCGCGTCATTGCAATTGCTCTCAAGCGACTGAGAGTACGGTGGAGGTTTGCGGAAAGTGAACGCGTTAAAGGATGCTGATTACTGGGATCATTTTTTGTTCGATATTGCCCCACTCGTTGGTTCAACCGTTCGCAAGATTGCTCCATCGATCGTAATTCTTGATGAGGCAGGAATCCGATACCAATATTCCATCCGTGGCGTAGCGTTGGCTCAAAATCTCGATGGGTGGGATTCCACCACATGATTGAATCCTCTGCCGCTTGTCCTTCAGGTTTGGGAATGCAGCAGAGGTATGGTGCTGAGTGGGAAAATGGTTGAGGCCATTGCGTGTGATCATCTGGACCGTAACGACCATCGAACCTTCCGTATACATTGCAAGGACCAGGAGGTGAGAACAGGTCCTCTTGATTTGGCGTAGCGATATAGAAGTCAGAATGTCGGGGATGAAGAGCGGCAACACGACCGTCAAATGGCCCGAGAGGGACTGAGAAGTTCACATTAAATAACAATGAACTACTGTCATAAGCCAATTCCAACTTACCATCAGTTCTCCGATTCTCAAGTAAAATCTTTGCTCCTACAGACAATGAGAATGTAGGCGGCATGTTCAATGAGTCGGCAACTGTCATTACTAGTGGCTGAGAATAACATGAAAAACAGAGGCTGAGAAAACCTACCGAATTGAATATTAATAGCACAAATGAAGAAGCCTTCAAAAAGCACCGAAGATGACTTCGAGTCAGTCGCCCTAATACTACTAATAGTAATAGTATGGTCACGTCGGATGCACGTTGAACTCCGACGCCGCATTAGTACTCATCGGGAATCAAACTTCCCTAGCAGTCACGGTACTCCAATTGAAATATGCCCCTGAGTCTTTCTGAGTCGCAAACAGTCAAGAACTTGAACCGTTGATCCCCTAGTTCCAGACCTCTAGCAGTTTCTCTGGCTTACGCTGTCCCTCTGCTTCTTCTCTCAACTGTTCCAAACCATTCTGTTCGGGGTCTCGATCTGACCCGCTGAGCCTGAGCCTGGCGGCACTAATGCTACTGCCTACTATTGGCCACCATTTGGAAACATTGACCTCACTGATTCCTAGACTCTGGCAACGTTGGCCTCTCAGGTTGTGGCCCGAGCGTGAGAGTCTAGAGGAGACATGAAACCATATCGGGCTAATACTGCTAGCATGCGGCTAGTGTGAAGGCCAGCGCCTATCACCCGTACTACCCTGCACCACTCTGCCCCATGGCCGAGTCCCCTGAACGGGAACAGCTCCGCCAGCGTTTCCGAAATGTCATCGCTCTCTACCGTCTTGTTCGGTGTATCAACGAAGGCTACCCGTCGCTGCCCGATTCATCTGCTCCAAAGCTCGAAGCACTCCCGAGCCGGCGCAATGTACTCGAAGCTATAACGACTATTCTGGTAGTAGACCATGAAATCCTCGCGGCTGCATCTTTCTCCGAAGCCACAGACGATAGCCAGGTCTCAGTTACCGGTAGTCTTGTGTGTGTCTCCTCTGACGAGGTCGTTCAGGAACTCCGCAATCCCAGGCAAAGTCCACTGGAAAATGCGAATACTGAGCACACTGCGGATATCGACCTTGATTTTCCGCTGGAGATCGATACCGAGGGCATCAATACTCATAGTACAAAAGTCGTCGCTATCAGCAACCCACACACGGTGCATCAGAAATTACCACAATTCCAATTTTCCAGTACCAACCCCCAGGGCCTCTGCCTTGTTAAAGATGGACGTGACTTGTGGTGTATGATTAAGGATGATGATGAGGATACAGGCTGGGAAAACATTATACAGAAGTACGTCTTTGGCTATACTTGCACCTTCCAATACTTATCCAATTGGCAATGATCAGTCAACCCACTTTGCCGGATCACGTAACAACTTTAAATTCCTACCTTAACGACTACAGGCTCAGCACCTCGCAATGCCAAAAACAGTTTGAACGTAAATTTTCCAAATATCTAATCGCAGCATGTTGGAGGAAGATGCATCGACGGATGACGACTTGGTCCTCACTGGGGCTCCTCTATAATTTAGCACATATTCCAACCGAAACATTGAGGAAAATTACAAACAAACGAACAGTGGTCTTTGACCAAAGGCTGTCGCGCTACTTAACGATCCTTAAAGAAAGTCATTCCGATGTTCTCTTTGGTTACAATCCTGTCACAGTCGAGCCGCGTACGGAGCAAATTCCTCGTCCGAACATAGCTTTACTTCAGAAAACCACGGGTTACAATATTATCTACAATGACGCCGAAACGGCCATCAACTTTCACCAGTTTTTCATTCACCTTCTCCTTGGCTTTGTGAAAGCATTGGCGCGTTTGTCCAAGGCTATGAAGAGAAAGGTCAATGAATCACCCGATATCAAGGAAATTACCAGTGCCATAGCGTCTGCCGCTCCTATCGTCCGTGCGTTGGTCATGGTGGTACACTCCGATGCGCTGGAAACACATCTACAAACGCTTCGTACAACAGAGGCTGAGCTGAGGATGCCCACGATCGATTCGATACCAAATTATACGAAGTTCGCCGCGGCAAACGACCTTATCTTAGGAAAGGGGTACAAAGATGCCAAGGGCAAAGGGAGGGACAAAGGTGCCAAGGACGAGGACAAGGGCGTCGAAAGCAGGGACAAAGGTGCCAAGGATGAGGACAAGGGCGTCGAAAGCAGGGACAAAGGTGCCAAAGACGAGGACAAGGGCGTCGAAAGAAGGGACATGAATACCAAGGGCGAGGGCGAGGGCGAGGGCATGAATGAAGGAGGTACGAATGACGAGGACGAGAACGAAAACGAAAACGGCTACCCGGGGTATGGCGAAGCAGAGGAAGATGAGAATGCCGACTTGGTGCGTTCGGCATATACGGCGGATCATACGGTTCTCAGAAGGTGGATCATGACGTTTGTCGGTCATTTCTCAGCGAAGCGCATCCTGGAAAGGCACGTTACGGGCGCTGGCTTGGATAAGCCTGTCGACATCCGTCTCATTGCTGTGAAGCGCGCGTCAGCGTTTCTCAGTTCCTGGGACGACATGAAAGGTCTAATTAAGGATGTGACAGCACCTCTATATGCATTTCAACCAGATGACTTTGTCCGACGCTGTGTTGAAAAGCTTTCCACCCATGTCATGCCCAATGCATCCGACAATGCATCCGGAAATGCATCCAATGAAATGACTTCTCAGCCTGAGCGCTGGGGGTTTGGGATGCTGCTCAATGCCGACATCAAGAGTCACGCGGACCAGGACGGGTTGGTGAAATACACTGGATGCCAACACTGCGAGATAATTGTGGCAGTGCTTATGCTCTATTATCAAGAGTTCATCCCTGACTCTCAGGAAAACCGCGAGCTTCTGAACCTCTGCAAGGTATTACGCCTACCCATACTTTACTTCGCTGTTCTGATCAGCTACAGAAACTTGATCATAGATGGATTGCAGTGTCGAAGCGATGTTGCCCCGTTTGTTGGGAATTGCTGTCCATTCTACGGGAGCACCCTTCCCATCCAGCCTTGGAAGTTCGTGGCCGTCATTCTACCGTTTACCAAGTTGATTTGCCACCGGGGCTCCCAGTCCCCGTCATTCGAAATCTCCTTGACTTCTTTGAACACAAGTTGTATGATGAACTCAAAAACCTGGATCAGAGCGGTAGGGGCAGTCACAAGCGTAATCTCTCCATAGAAAGCGATGCCGGTTTATCCACTGGCACAATTAGCACCGAAAGTCTAGACAGTGCAGGTATCAACAGCGAAATCGAGTCTGCTAGGCGGCATTCTCTCGCCAGCCCTGAACAAATTGTCCCTGAACTTAACTCAACTCCCATCTCCCGTTCCGGATTGAGGCGCTCCCATCCCAAATCGGGTTTCTCCCGTTCTAGCGAGTCGATTCAGGGGATAGGAAGCCTTGAGTGATACAGGCTCAAGTTTGTCCATATTAGCGTTCAACTCCTCCTTCAGCCTTTACCCCTCTCAGTCTTTCTCCGAGTGCATATTCATTCTCTTGTAAAATAGCTGCCCTGTTCGATGGATTCAATCCCTTGATGACCATCCAACCGCTGTTTAGATCAACGTCGGCTTCAGCTGTCCGGAGTGTTTTATTTTTTTGTTCATTAGATTGTTATACCGCGCGAGCTAGTTGTTTATTGATAATGAACATCGTGTAAACTACTACGAAATCAACATTTCATGGGCCGTAGCAGAGGTCACAATATGTGACTGACAACCGTGACAGTGATTTACCAACATGACATACAGTGGTACTGGCAGTATCATGTACCCCGCTTCGCCGACTTCGACACCTCAACAAGGATCTCTACCCACTGCAGTCCCACCATGTCACACTCACTACCGGATCTCACCATTATCATCACGCCGGTGTTATGGGACGAGCGAAGCACTGTCTGGCGAGTCTACGGAGGCGACCCTGTCACCATGATTCACTAGCTCTGCTGAGCAACCCCTGTGATATCGTTCATATATCCTCATTCACTGACAGCACACATCTGCTACGACCGAGTGCCGTATAGTTATGTGAGGGGGACTGGTGGAGCTTTGGCACCACGAGATGTTGACGGGCACTGTAAGTGGAGTGCCATGCTCAATATTTTTGACCTCACGCGCCTCAAGTTCTGCCTCCTGACCTAGTAATGGGCCTGATAATTACTCTAGCAGCACTCGACACGACTGCACCGCTGCCACCGACATCACTTCCGAATCTCGGGAGCAGCGATCTGCTCAAAGGTTGGCAGGCAGAACAAGGACAACGGGAGGAAGCAGCCGCCCTCCAGCGAGAGACTACTATCGGCAAGCGTGTCCGATGGATCACATGTCACGGCTGGCGCTGTCGCGCCATTCTCGCCTCTTTCTCTCCTCCCACCACCATGCCCGCCTACCTGACACCCCCCACTGCCCTAAATCCACTCACTCAGGTATGGCTTTGCATCATCTTGTGCAAAGACGATCTCAGTTTACTCTCCTCTCCCCTGAATGAGGTGAATGTCTCATTTTCATCAAATTTGTATCTACCACGCTAATCAACTCCTTAGATTGCACATATATCTGTTCAAAAGCAACACCCAGCCACCTCCAACATTTCATATTTATGTCACCTCCGGTCGCACCCCGCCATTCGCCCTGTAGCCCCCAATTTGCACGTTGGCGACACGATCGCCCAATTTAGCAGGTGCCCATCTCTTCAGGTAAATGGGATGTTTTATTTATGTCCACGCAAGACGCTGGCAGTTGATTATGACCGAGGCAACTAGCTGCCCAATCCCACTCCCTTAGACCTTCATTTGTTGATACATGCATGGATGGCAACGCTACACCAAAGTTATCGAAGAACCCTCTAGAACATTACTCCAGGGAATATCTCTGAGCGCATTGCAGGGAGTTCTCTCATTCACATTCGCCGCGTGCCTATCAAGAATGCCACATTTACAGCGGCTGTGGCTCGTCCGACACAGCCTCTGCTTACTGATGCAAATCACCGTTCTATTCAGCCTCGAGGGGCTCCGCCGTGTCCGAAACTGCGGAAAAACGAAGGACAGCCTGGAAGCGTGGAGCAGGCAACTAGCTTCCCCACCGCCATCCCTCGCAGCCCTTCACCGTCCATATTTCGACAAGAATGGTGTTCCGCTCTTCTTCTATCTAGAGGATCAACCGCTCCGGAAGGAAAGGGCCTGGGATAACTTCAACCACCAGCTGGAGAACCGCGAGCAACGACATTAAGTCTAAACCATCCACCCCGCATTTTTCGTTTCGTTCTGCTTACGTTCTTTGTTAGAAGGAAATGTTGCAATCGTACCACGAGCGATTGCAACATTTGTTCCACCACTTTCAGCCCACCCTCAACTGTCACCTGGTCGACAGCAATGAGCCAAACCCGCGAGTCAACAAGATCCTTGACAAGAGGACCGGAAATGAGATCGAGGGGAGAAAGGGGGTCCTCCACATCGTTCAATGTTGGCATGCCCAAGGCCACCCGTTCAATTCCTTTTCCCTTCCTTATTTTGCCATTTTTTTTGATGAATCATCGAGGACAAAGAGATTGTTACTACACCTGGCGCATCCTCTCCTCCCTCTTCCGGCTTCCCAACAACTCCATCCCCATTTAGACCACCCCTCCAGGCCCTGTTGTACCCCGCCTCCCCAATGGCCGTAAGTATCCCATCTCATTAAGTATAACCTTAGCGTACTAAGCACTGCCTTAGATCGTCCGCATTTGCATTCAAAGCACCACCCAGCCTTCCCAACGTTTCGTATATATGCTACCTATTGCTGCACCCCGCCCGACGCGTCTAGACGAACCAAGGAAGAGGTGCAGGAATCGATAATCGCCAGGTTTGATGTTCTCTCAGTCACTGTTCTACGTTCGCGATGCTTGTTCTCACTCTATACATAGCTAATTCTTATCAAACTCCAATGACTACCTCAAAGCGAGGCATTCATTCATCCCCCATTTCTACGGTGCCCTACTCAACTTCCTCTCCCGCTAGCTGGGTGCTTCAATCTTAAACACATTTATGTTTAATACGCTAACTATTATCCTACCCTGTACAAAAAGCACCTCACCATCACCCTCGACCTTTTCTCTCTATACCAGCATTGCCCACGCCCCCTGGTTTGCCCTGCAGCGATCGTTTTACAAGATAGGCGCTTCCCAAATTGGGAAGGCGAGTCATCACATCCGTCACATGTCACAATTGGCAGTCCGGTCCACGGTACGATCAGCCCGGGTGTAAAGGTGGTAGCCAGACGCTGGGCAGAAAAGTCAGTATCCTCGGGCTTGGACTCCCCTCGGATATCCGGCTGCCGACGCTTGGAGGCACCTCTTCCATTGTCTCGGCGACCGCACAATCGAACTCTAACCGGTTGAAGCTGTCGAGGCTACCGCTGATCTCCTCGCACATGCAAGGGAGGAAGACGAGCAGGTGAGAGAACGAGGAGATGGAAAGGCTGATGAGGGCTAGGATGGACATGAAGGGTTCTCTCCGGGTGTCAATCCGAGATGGATTGGAACGAGAAGGAAAACGAGAACGACGACGATGGGAGTAGAACTTTAATGAGACTCATCGCTCACTTCCTCAAACTCGCTCGTAGACATTGGGAGACTCCATTGCATGTCCGCTGCACCCCATCTCCTCAGGCGTGCTTGCCATGTGGTTCAGCTTTCTGACAGTTAACAGTGAGTGGTTGGGAGAGATATATTGAAAGTGCCCAACACGTTTATAAAGGGGCAGAAGCGGGTGTGAAGAGGTTGATTGACTAGTGCGAAGGAGATGGCGACGACGAATGTCGTCGTTGACCGTTAATAACGTCGTTAGTTGTATTATAATCTTGAATCTTATCTAAATCCGACGCCTTCGATTAAAATCACTTGTAAGATGAGCTGGTTCCGGTTGGTAGCACTGAGTACTGAAGTACTGATGGCTGATGATTGCTAGCCTGTGACTGGTGTGACAACGGCTCTGCTGCCATTGAAGCAGGCTCGGACTTCCAGCCTGGCGGCAGCAACCTCTTCTTCTCTCCTCGCTCTCCTATCATGCCCTTTCGATATTCAAGACCACCGCGCAGAAAGCACAGGAGTTAGACGTTACGTCGCTCTCAAAGGATAGCTAGACTCTCGAGTCGCCCTTTCTCGGCCGAACATGCGCATACAGTATTTTTTCAATCTGAATAGTTGTCTCGATGTTGGATCCAGTTTCATTGGTTGAGTTTTTGGCAAGGTCACTATCCTCTCGTCAACTCTTTTGTGATAGAATCTGATATTTTTTCACGATATTCTCATCAATGATTCCGGATCTCACCTGCTCTCTCATTCTTTGTGCAAGTAAATGTTCTGCTTGCGAATTGGATGGCAGGTTAAGTATAGCATAAACGCCAGTGTAGTAGTTTCTCAATGCGAATTCAAGCTCTGGAGCCATTCGACTGACGTGTTGTCGCCCGCCATCCCGGTTTCTAGGAGGTGAAGTGAGACGGTGAAAAGGGTCCGAAGTTTGTCCAACGCGCCATCAAAGGCGGCTATCGCAGAGCTCTGTTTCGCTGTCACGAGTTAGTGGAGGATCAGGGTGCCGAAGAGATCGCCAGGAAGAGGTCACACAAAGACCTTTAGTGAAGGTAGAAGATGCCTGCTTGGACGACGAGAAACGCTCGGACGATGATGCGGCGCCTACACTGAGTTCGTCCTTGGAGCAATTCCCATAGGGTGAGGCGAGGCCAGTTGCGATGTATGGTAACGGTGAAGGTAAATGGCATATTTTATTTATGTCCGCCCAAGACTCTGATCCTCCTGTGCGTATAGGTGTCGTGCCTGCCTTGGACGCGGCAACGAATAGAATGACCTTGCGCGGGTGATTGTGATCTTGAATTTGGAGGCAATGCCTGGCGCTACACCCAAGTTACTCCAGAGAACGTCGTCTATATCTTCTCTGACGTAGTATTGGGTGGACCCAAGGATCGAGTGAGTCGGCAGGCGAGGTCTTCATTGACCAGGAGATTTTACCTTGGTTGAAGCTGTTGGAAGGAACTTCGTAACAATCGCAGGTTCTTTAATTGTCACTGAGGGTGAAACGGAGGTACTTGGTCTTGCCGCGGGTGTTCTGCAGAGCTCCCGAGTTCCAACCACGCCAGTCTGGGAAAGGTGCGAAATATCCAGACAGGGTGGGCAGAAAAAATAATCAAGGTTGTAGGACGGGGACGATGGATAACTAACAGGAAGGCCTACCTCGCTGCGCTTGCCGCCCAATGCTTCAACATAGTACATTTGCCGTACTATTGCAGAACCACGCTTTCTGACTCCATTCCCTGTCGGAGATATACTAGTAGTAACTAAGCCTTCAGCAACAAGTCTTCGTTTAATATTTCAAGGCTATCAAAATCGTATTTCCTTTATTACAGCAGTAATTGCAGATAAGGGAGAGCCTGCCATTGCACCCGAGGCCAGCACCATCGGGAAAGTGGTAAAGTGTGGGAAAGGCGACAAGAAGCGTAGGGGGCGGGAAGTTCCTCTGCACGGGTCGTCTACCGCTGACATAGTGGCACTGTGGCAGCAACTGGTGGACTGTACTACTAGTAGTACTAGTCCAATGATCAATCGGAGCCAAAGAGAGGGCCAAAGAGAGGGCCAAAGAGAGGGCCAAAGAGAGAGTCTGTCACGTAAATGTTACCATTCGAGTCGGCATCCCGACTCGTAGCGATCGTATACCTCCTGTCGCTCTCTTATTGTCCCTCCCTCTTTTTCAGGATCTACTCATTCACCACTTAGCTGGGATTTTGGACTTCCTGCGCATGAACCAGATACATCTATCGAGATTTGTCAATTAGAAGGACAGCACTTCTACTAAAGGGAATAAAGGAGCAATCATGGAAATTTCATCAACCGTATTTCTGCAACCGTGCTTCGTTACCCCGGTCAGTCGGATAGCTCCGAGTCTGAACCAGACTCATCCGTCGTTTGCGGCCTACAGCAATGCTTATGAAACATGTGATGTGTAGCAATGAGCAGACCTATTCCGCAGTCGTCGTAACTAATCCACACTAATAGGATTATCATCACATACCGGCTTCCGCATGTGTCCTCTTCAGCGGCCTCGTGGTGGTCGCAGGCTCTACCTCCTGGGCGAAGACTTCTGTGAGGCAGGGCCCCTCAACATCAGCTCTCACCTCGTTCTTGGCACAGACTTCCGGAGGGTAAGGTGTACTGACATCTTGCAACCCAGGTTCGTAAGTTAACCTAGAATCGAAAACCTGGATACTGACCTCGCAGGGGATATGCCTTCTCCGGGACTCTTCGCCTAGGATATATGCGCTCTAACGGTACTGAGTGATACGCCAGAGCATTAGTACTCGCTTCATCGAGGCCGGAAAATGGAGACAAACCCAAGTAGCCGCAACGGTCGTCTGCACATTCGGCGACGTATTCCCCTGGGTACAGACCATTTACAGCCAGGTATATCGCTGCCTCCTTATGTGCTGTGAGTGGTTCTAGCAGCGGACATAGGCATCCCGGCCCAATGTATTGGTGGGTTTCACGGTATAGACACAATTCGTCCGGGGGCACTCGCTTGCCACCCGGAAGGACGGGCCTATCGAATCAATGCAAGGTCAGTAAAACATCGTAGTTTATCACGGTGGAAGTTATGACTACGTGCCAGTAATGTTCAACTAAGCCCTGTTTGGCAGGGTCATAGGACGTTACGCAGCGGTTCGACTTGATCACATGCAGCAACTTCTGGCAATAGGTTGATAATAACATCGGTACGGGAACGCTAGGCATCATGGTAAGCTTGAGCGCTAAGCGATGAATCTGATGTAACTGGGTAGGGATGGGATTTCCGTCGCCCCAGTCATAATGAGTCACTTCTGCCAGCGTCCCTGAACGTGACTCACATACCAGGGGAGCCTGAGATACAAAGGCAAAGCCTCCCTCAAGAACACTTGTTCTCGCGCCTGCAATGTCTGGGGCCGAAAACGATCCTTCTCCAGTCAACGCTCTAAAGCTTGGAAGCAAGAAAAAGCCGTGAGACTATCTGACCACTTCTCCGCTAGACATGGCATTCACAGAAGCCCAGTCGCGCAGGTGGTCCTTTCGTTCACCATGGGCGACACTTTGGCAGAACAGTACATGCGATGTGTAATGTCCAAGCACTTATTGCAAATTGCCTCATTCTTTTCGGCCAAGACGGGGAAGTTGCCCTAGAAGCGCTCACAACGCAGTCCGTGTTCAGCCTCTTTCTTGCATCCTGACATTTGACATACTCATTTCCTTCTATACTAGGCAACGAAAGGAGTTAAATGTGTTTCAGCAACTGTTGGAAATGGTGCCCCATCTACAGGAGCGTCTTATGGAAAGCTCGGAACTTGAAGAATACATGACGATAGCAGATTTGGTACGTCTACAACTTGAGAGCTCTCAAATTTATGCTTATCGTTTACCACTAGATTCAAAAAGGCATGTCAAGCGCAAGATCTGACGACACCAAGAGTCTCAAGGGGGTCGTGCTGGACTGGATAACTCCCCGAGACAAGCCTTTGAATCCACCACTTTCCCGTAGTGTCAAGACGAACCGTGGCTTCAACCACCCCGTCACCGGAGCGCTCCTCTGTCCAGCTGGCCTAGATTGGAATGATCCCGAGTGACTCACTTTATCCCCCTTACATGTTGGTTACGCTAATCCGCTATCATAGAACTCGCACAAAGCTTACCAGCGGTCAACTAGCTGTGAAGGGGGACCAATGGCCGTTGATATTATACGCGAAGCAGGAGTTCGACTCTGAAGATCCATGGGATGGGCTCTTTAGAAGTGAGCTTCTTGTCTGGGTTTGTACTCGTTTGTTCTCTTTTTGGGTTATTCACTACTGGGCGTGCAGGCCTTCAAGCATATCTTCACTTCGCCCAGCTCTGTGGAGAAAGAGAACAAAGCGACGAGATCCGGCAACGCTCGTATCCACGGCATGACCCGGGTCACGACGGCTTCCTTAGCCTACGTTGCTACACAGGCGAGTCCAAGTCTGACCGTCCTTGTAGCTTCAATCACTGAACATCCAAGTAGCTTCGTTTCGCCTTGTCATCCACATCCGTCTTCAGCCGATCTGACACTTCAACCGACTCGGAAAGATTCTACGAGAGCGTATGTGACTTTTTGAACGATCCCGATGAGAAGAACGAGGTTACTGATTTGCTGAGCTGGTGGGATTGGTAGGTCTTTCGTTAATACATCCAGTGCCAGTCTTCTATCTCATCTTTTTGTAGTCAAGTATTCCCCAGCTACGTGAGCCGTGAAGGTGGAATAACGAAGGAAAGCGCACTAGCGAAGTTGAAGGAGAAGAGGGAAAAGCTGAAGCAATTGCAGAACAGGCGAACGTCGTGATACCCAGTAAGCTAATTTATGCAAAGACAGAACTCAATAACCCCCAGCCTCTTGTTCTGCGAATATTCAGGAGATGCACGATAGCTTGAATTGGTCCCGTTGTGCTGCATCAAACCGTAGCTTAACCTTATTGGACTTCCATCCACCGGCCTTCTTTTTTTTACCAGAATGGGGTGTCCCCCCACCCAGCAATAATTAGTTCTACTTTACTGTCTAATGTACCGACTCTTGCGATTTGCGCCGCGTACGGGTTGTGAGCATCATTGCACCATGCTTCAGATCGGACGCCATTTTCCTGCAAACTGTACATCATGTAGGCGACATTGAATTCTTCCGCCAATCATAACCGGCCACAGCGCGAACAAATCCATTCACCTCCCTGCAAAATCCCGTCAACAACGCACCACCAACACATCTTCTTCGTCGATTCAACCATCTCAATCCTGGCATCCCGTCGTAAGTTCGACGCATCCTGAACTTGATATCCCGGCCCTTACGCCTTACCATGCTATTTGATGCGCAGCGGGTGAAAAAGACATCGGCCGAGCATGAAAAAGAACGGAAGGTTACCAGAAGCACCGTTCCCCCAAATTCGAGGTGAAAACAAGCTTCTCCTTCAGCAGCACGTGTAGTCGGTCCCGCCGCCCCGCAAGTATACTATGTGCCAGTGTCAGTATTGGAGTGGACAAATAGAGTGCAAAGAGACAGCACAAATAGAGCACAAAGAGAGAGCACTTGAAAGAGAGCGAAACCCAGGCTTTGCGCATGTTTTGACCGCACTTAGTATGATCTGACTCGTCACCACCACCGTGGTCTGTTCGTTTCTTCGTCTTCGTCATCCCTACGATCCACGGCACAGAAGAATCCAGGGGCAGACTTTACGTCGCCCCTCAAGGGGTAGACTCTCGCGTCGCTCTTTCACGACCGTGACCCAAACTGTGCCAGTTCCGTCTGCCGACTTCATCATGTATGCATTGATTTTTTGCCTTATTTCCATTAGACTGACTACGCTACCCGCGCTTTCCACCTGTTACTGCCCTGTTCACCTGCATTCAATTTGTTTGGTAATGTTACTCACGTCTCGTATTTAAACTAACTTATGGATACTGTCGCGTACATTCCGAGGCACTTGTGTCATTCCTTCAACATTGTGCCATTGGTACAAGGACCTAATGAAGCTGAAGTCGAAGCTGGAACAAGGCCAAGTGGACGTCCATTTATGCCTAACCAGTAAACGTCCCCAGACACATGCCGCTTTTCTTTGTCCACAGTGGCGGATTCTCCATCATCTTCAGGTACCAGGCCTCTCCGTGATTTGCAAACTCACCACCGACAAAATCAGGCACCAGGTGAGCCATGTCAATCCCTGCTTCGCTGTTGCTGACCCGTCCACTACTTTTGGTTGGTCATCCATTGCTTCCCATATAGTTATCCTGTCCTTCGGGTGGCAGCTGGTGAGGGCGTCGAAATCGTCCTCTCTCTTTTTCAGCGTCTTTACACTAGTTTCAAACATACGATACAAGTTGAAAGCTATCCAACAGCGTAAGCGCTTTGTCGTAAAAATTGCAGGGACTCACACATCTGATAGAGTTACTACAATAGCCAGCTTACCTAGGGTGAGGCGAAGTGCGAAGGGTGCACATGGGTGTGACAGGGCATGGGAGGGTGCAGCGGGGCAAAGTTGAATGGTAGAGGGCAAGGGAGGGTGATGGGGCCGTCGTCAGCGTATACGAGGCGCGTTTTGGTAATACGCGAGTCGACGATCTAGACAATTAAAGTACTTAGTCGCAAGCTAGCGCCTTTAACACATCTCAAGGCTTACCAAGATCCCGCTCAAGATGAAATGACGAAGAGACTTTCCCAATCCTGGAGTTGGAGATGCTCAGTTGGCGAATACAGAATGAATTTTGAGGACGGGCAGTGCATAATACAGCGTTTATATGCGAAATAAACTCACTGATGATGTAGAATACGCTTACGTACCATGAATGGCAACGGTGATGAAGATGGTGCACTCGGCTGTGCGTATCAGGTTCTATAATGAGTTTACAAAGTGGCACTCTCGCGATAGATAAGTTGGCACACGCCGAGTTCGCTTTGCTTAGCGGTTAGGCACATAATGCACTGGCGAAGCTCCGCATGGCAATCCGTGCATACACTAGCTGCGTTGACTTCAAATGCGACAATGTTCGAGGTCAGTGTGCGATGACTCGCACAGAAAGTTTGATTCATACATTAGAAGCAAGCCGTAGAAGTGTATGCCTATTCGGCGCTTCTGCATCTTGGTCTAGCGGCGGATGATCGTTCACTACAGCCTTTGGCCAGCTCTTCATGAAGGACACGACTAGGCCGGGGAAATTAGGTGGCAACAGGAGTGAGGATCCTTGGTTTTGGCAGGTGGAACGTCTTTGTAGCTCGAGTATTGAGGATCAGGCATGGATAGTTGAAAGTAAGTTCCTATCCGCATTAAGAGTGCGTTACTACTAACTGAGATTAGTGGACAGAGTGGAATGGTTCCGGGATCGGGCCGCCAGGCACGAGAAGAAAAGGAGGAGCCGAATTTGACCGTACCATACAATTTTTTTACCAAGACGAGTGACGTTTGGACTGATCTGGCAGCTAAGAATGCAAGTAAACTTAGAACGCAGCATACGCGCGCAAACAGGCTGCGTACAACAAGGCTATTGCTCTACGAGTGGTTCTACACAAATATGGTTCAAACGTAAGTCCCCTCCTGTAGCCATGGTCACCGTGTCTTACGATAGCCATTCTACTAGACGTCTACTTAGCGTATTCACTCACCTCCTAAGGTAAGCTTTATAAATGATTTCGGACATACGTTAATCGTCTTTCTAGACTACATATTAGCGAATACTTATAACCTAGTGATACAACCTACTCAACTATGTCCTACAAAGTGATACACTATAGCCTATAGGAATATGGCTTGCGTGGTATCTTGCATTTTGGATATATATCAAGATGTTCGTTCAAATCGAATCCCCGTTGCATTCGGCTCTGCCTGTACATCTCCTGTGTTCGTCTCCGCCTCTCCCCTCGATCCTTGCCCTTCATCATTCCATCTTGCCTAGCAACGACATCGGTTTCTTTTAATTTCCAACACCTCTTCGTCACATCCAGCGATCGTTCCCGCCAGCTCTTGCCATCGCCTTGCCACCCCTCTGACCTCTCCGTGCCCGGGAAGACGTGGAGAGTATATTTCGGATGACCGTCCTCAAAGCCTCGCGCCGTCCAACAGTCTTTGTCCACGGTATGCGCTTTCGATCCCCCCCTCCTCAAGGTCAATGGTATCGGCCGACGAACAAGAAATTGACTCACGTTATCACCCCGTCAACATTTCTTTCGTCGTCGAATGCCTTCCTTGCATCGCTCGCATGTTTTTCCAACGCCAGGGAAGTCTTCTCCAGTGCCTCCTTCTCTTCTGACCATGGCAATTCAGGGTCCGTTGTTTTTGAGGGCGAAAATTCGGGGTTGGGAATCGTTTGACATGTGAGTTTAGAAGCGTGTGAGTGATAAAGTGAGATGGGAGAAGGCAGAGAATGACTGAGGATACTGGAGTTGAAGCAGCCTGAGTGATGCGAGTGGTGGGGGAAAATGGAGAAGGGCAGGCAGGGAGCGACTGAGGATGCTGGGGCAGGAGTGACTTCTCGATGTGGCGTTGATTCGCCCACCGACGCCAGCTTCACTGCTTGTGCAGCTGCCAACATTGCACGTCGACAGTGCCGTTCTCAAAGCAAGTTCAACTTTATACTGCCAGACTTATGCCACCCAGCCGCCAACATTGCATATTGACCGTAAGCGGAAATTTAACTTCGTCACAAATATGCCCTGTCATTCCTTCTATAGATTTCATATTTGCTGCCTGCCATAACCATGGTAGCCAAACCTGTCCGACTTACGTTGCACTCTTCATTTTATATAAGGTAAGATTCTACGACACATTTCTTGTAGGGCTCTGATTTGTGTGCCATAGCCAACTTTTTGACGTTGTTGACCAACCATCCCCTCTTTTGCCCTCCAACTGCTCAACTACATGATGCACTCCACCCCATACGTTGTCCAGGTAGGCCGGATTTCGATGTTGCTGACTCACCACCCCCCTCCCTTGCCCTCCACCACTCAACCACGCTCTCCTGCACCCCACTGCACCCACTGTGCCCTCCCATGCCCAGGCTCCTGCACTCTCCCACATCCTGTTGCACCCCTGCGACACCTGAGCAAGCCGAGCACCTGAGCACCAGTCACTAGTCATGGACAGCCCTCGAATAATATATAACTGGTTACACCTGGTTTGGGCTGTTTCATAACCAGTTACGGTTACGGTTGGCATTGGTGACCAGACTTGACCAATTAGATGTGACATTGTAATGCTTGACAGTGTACCTCTACAGATGGTAGAGTTTTCATTTGGGACAGAGTATTACCATATGCAATAATAATTGTCTGTTCTACTGTGCTTGAGCATATGAGATCATGCCTTATCAAACCATGACTGCCTGACAGTGCCTGATCAGAAGCACTATCACACCAAATCCTGCCATCCAAAGAACAGGAATTGAAAGTCTGATGCACATTGCACTTTTTACAAACCATTGTGGTCCTTGAGCAGAGGCACAGTCAAACCAATACTGGTATGGTTCAGGTAAAGCTGGATCAATGTCACCATCCTGCTACCAGTGATGTAACTTATTATCCTTGATCCAATGGTTAACAAGCTGATGCCCCTGATCTAACCCCTCAACACTGGGAGATCTTACAAACCATGGCTGCCTGACAGCACTGATCAAGGGTATCATCAAGGCAAACTCAGACATTCAATGGCCAGAAAACAACAGGCTGACACTCATTATCTGCCATCCCATGTCTTGCACATATGATAATATTGTAACTACCAGATGGCATTTGGTCAGAGGTCCCTTTGCACCAATGATGGTATGGTCTGGTAGACATAGATCAGTCAATACCTTCCTGTTGTTGTTGATGTTCATGATCTGTCTGTGACACCATGAAAGAATTTGATCAGAGGTACCATCCTTGTAATGAGTGAGACACCTGACTTTTTTGGGTTATTCTGGCAGTCCTTATGCAAGTTAATATGTCTGGCATCTCATGACCTATGTAGTCACCCTTACACATCTTTGCAAGTTGTAACTACTGGTATCCATTGGTCACACTCTGATATCTGTGATGTAATCTGCCATCACTACCGTGTCTTATCTACCCTGAGACAGCTGGTAGGTTTTCATAAATATTATACATAATTGACAAGAATTGTCATACTTATTACTCCTGATCATTATATTATAGCCTTTTTCTCAGATAGTCCCACACTTGTGAGAGAGCCAATTCTGGGCTACCTTGTGAAATCTACCAACCCTACCGTCCTTTATATTACATTATCAATCGATACATCAGAGTTGTATATATTATAGTTTTTTTGGTTGTTATAAAGCTTTATATACCCTTATCCATTTTCAACCATTTTCCTGATGATATGGAGTAGATTTTTCATGAATGATTCCTACATCAATTAAGTAATCTTGTATGTTTGTGGACATAAATTCGCCCCCTCGATCAAATATTACAAGTAAATATTTCTGTTTATGATAAGATTGTATTGGAAAAGTCATCAAGTCACAGTGTATACGTTCAAAGGGTTGGGTAGCACATTTTTCTGAAAGAGGAAAGCTTTGTGAAACAGCTTTTCCTTTTAGACAACCGTTACAAGGTTCTAAGTCTTTAGGAATTGTTAAGGGAGGGAAACCCTCTAAGTTTTTAGAGCCTAATTTTAATATTTGTTGGCTAGGATGACCCATCCGTTGATGCCAAATTTCATATCCAACAACATTAATAGTGATCATCATTAATTTATAATTTGAAGGTTTAATTATTTGACCTTCTGTCCACATTAATGTTTCATTACCATCTCCTGGAAATCCTTCCAGTGATGCGTTTTCAGAGCCTTCTCTGTAGAAAGAAATCCTATCATTATCTTGTTTTGCAATAAAACCTTGTTTACACAATGTTCCATTGCTTATTAGTCGTAGTGTGGCACTTGGCATATGTAGGACCGGATAAAGTTTCAATCTTGAAACCGAACCATTTTTAAGAGTGTGATCCAAAATCACAGTCCCTATACCTAATATATCTGATTGATTATCAGCTGTAAATACTGAAGTAGGAACTTCATATTTCTTATAGCTGACAAAATCTTCTAAGTGTGCGGTAAAATGATGTGATGCACCTGAGTCACACATCCATATTGTAAGTCCTTTATTATTTTTATAACATTCAGGACATTTGCAAGAAGGTGATTTATCACAAAGTTGACTATATGGATCTTGAAGATGTCCAATGTTAATAACATTAGCACGTCTACGATTGTTTTCTTCTATTATGAATTCATCCAAATTATATTCATTGTATAATTCAGAGAATGTTCCATAATTCGGAAGATTTTGAAGATTAGACATGTTTTGTCTATATCTTTCATTCTCACGCATATTGGCATCAAAATTATATAAATTATGAAGATCAGTAGATCTTCTTGGTGTAGGGTTTACTATCGGTACATTTGATGGTATTACCGGTACAGTGTCAATAGTACGATTAGTTGGATAATCGTATAAATTGAAAAAATCTTCATAAGGCGTAATAGGCCTTGTTTGGATTTGAGATGATGCCATAGATTCTGGAGCCGTATGGTAAACAGAATCTTGATCAGATTGGTAATAGTAATTTAAATCTGATGAACTTACAGATTCTGGTTGGAGGGATACAGTGTCATGGTCAATTACCATCCCTCTCAACATATTTTGTAAGTGTTCTATTGTGCGTGCATTAGTATTCATTCTTCGAGCTTCCAAATTAGCTCGTCGAACTTGATCTACATAATATTGTCTGGTATGTACATACCACCAACTTATTTGTTCATCATCAAAGGAACCAGGCATTGGTCCTTCAGGCTCCTCATCGGTATAAAGTCCTTCATACCCTGAAGAATTGGCCTCAGATTGATGTGATTCATTATCTGTTTGATA
>WION01000098.1:0-166106 GCA_015039365.1 Amanita rubescens | reverse complement strand
ACATCCAAAACACAAGTGCCGCATCCGACCCCAAAACCACCCAAACCGCCACGATTCCACCGCAGACTGACATGGTCTGGGTCCTATAAGCACACAAGAGCAATCGTGCTCACCATTTTGTCTTGTCCGGTCGGATGTCGATGTTATTGGACGGTCGCCTGCTTGAGTTGTAGCGCTTAGGCTATTCACTTTCCCACGCGTGCCGAACAACCGGCCAACTTGAGCGGAACAACAAGAACTCTTGATGACTGTCACCACTGCTTGAAGGCCTCATCGCAACCGGCTTGTGTTTTCTGCCTTCTCCCATATCAGAGCCTGGAGCTCTCCACGTTGCCCACTTGCTAGTCTAGTGGACATCACCCTCATTTATCATGTTTTTGGGCTTTCATTTCATCCTCGGGTTCTCGGCCACCCTGTTCACGGCTATTGCTGCTGCCCCCATCGGCGCGACTGGCACAACGACGAACGCAACCTCGCCCTCAGTTACCAGTGCGACTCTTCTCTCGAACGCTCAGGCAGCACAACGAATCAATGACCAGTCTCGATCTGCACAGCTCTCTGATTCCTGCACAAGTAAGCATCTCTCTCTTTCCCCCTTCCTCGATCATTCAAACAACAATGCAGATGGCCAAAGCACGTGCATAGCCAACGCCATCACACAATGCCACAACGGACAATGGGAAATCACTCTGCGTTGCCCCAAGACTCAAAAGTGTTTTGCATTGCCTTCATTAACCTCCCAGGGAACTGTACGTACCCCATCTTTCCCCCCACCGATCGAAAGCTCAAAATCTCTAGGTTGTCACCTGTACAAGCGAAGCGACCGCAAGATCGGTATTCAACGCTGTCGGCGCCCAGGGTGGCCCATTCGGATCAAACTCGACATCCAACGGCTCTGCAGGCGGAGACCGGGCTCAGAACAAAACGACGATGACGGTGACGGTGACGGTCACCACAGTACCCACCCACTATGTCCAAACGACGACCATCTCACCGCAAGAAGCGTCTGCGCTCCTGTCCAGCATTTCTGCGCAACAGACGCAGGTGTCAACGCCTACGCCTACGACAACGATGGAGCATCACCGGGATCCCTCCTCCCACACGATGATGAACGACCAGGTTAGTATCCCATGCACCACTTCAACTACATCATCGGATGGCGGACCAGCTACCTCGACCATGAAGCGTCACCGGGATCCGTCCTCCGATACGATGACCGACCAGGGTAGTACCCCGTCCGCTACTCCGTCCACCACTTCAACTACATCATCGGATGGGGGTCCAGCTACCTCGACCATGAAGCGTCACCGGGATCCGTCCTCCGATACGATGACCGACCAGGGTAGTACCCCATCCGCTACTCCGTCCACCACTTCAACTACATCATCGGATGGCGGACCAGCTTCCTCGACCGCATCATCAGAAGGCGGACCAGCTACCCAGACCATGAAGCGTCGCCGGCGTCCCTCCTCGATGACCAACCAGGATAGCACCCCATCCGCTACTCCGTCTACCACTTCAACTACATCATCGGATGGCGGTCCAGCTACCCCGACCGTACCATCAAATGACGGTCCAGCTACCCAGACCATGAAGCCCTCGATGACCAACCAGGGTAGTACCCCAACCGCTACTCCGTCCACTACTCCGACTACATCATCGGATGGCGGTCCGGCTACCTCGACCGCATTATCAGAAGGCGGTCCCTCCTCGACGACCAACCAGGGTAGTACCCCATCCGCTACTCCGTCCACCACTCCAACTACATCATCGAATGACGGACCAGCTACCCCGACCGCATCATCAGATAACGGTGCTACTTCATCGGATGGTGGTACTACATCTTCGGACGATGGCTCAACTGCATCATCATCAGATGATTCAGCTTCTCCAAAGGACAATACAACTTCTTCAAACGATGGCGAGAGCCCAAGTACGCCATCGGATGACAGTAAAGCTTCTTCGAATGACGTTACAGCTACCTCCGACAACGGCGGTGGCGGCGATAACAACGGCGCGGGAGACACGCCGTCTTCTACCTCGCGTGATTCAGAAGACGTTACAGCTTCCGCCTCAGCCAACGATGACAGCGACAGCAACGACGGCACGGGGAGCACGGCATCTCCTACCGCGGGTGCCTCAGAAGACGTTACGACTTCTTCGAACCCCAGTGACAGCGATAGCAACGGCGACACGGGGAACACGGCATCTGCTACTGCAGATGCCTCAGAAGATATTACGACTTCTTCGAACAATGATGGTGGCGACAACAACGATACGGAGTCTACTACCTCAGATGGTTCGTGAACACTGCAGGGCAGGTGTATTGTTGAAATCGGGATATTTAGTGTAATTCATTGTGTTGATCCAAGTAATAGGATATTGAACACAATGGCAAATCTTTTGATTGTGGGACAGCAGAGTTCCTCAGCCATGATGCTCATACTCTGATTACAAGAAGGTATGTTTGCTGTTCTTCTCTTTACTTCATCCTTTGAAGACTTAAGTGTTGCCACAGCTTGAGTCAATGTTTTTCGATTTTTTGATCTTACTGCTTGAATAAAATTTGATGTGATAGATGATGAGCTCAGTTTCTAGTATTTGGGTCTGGAATTGAAAAGAGTTGATGCCTGAGTCATTGCCAGCTCAAAACAGAGCTGCTCAATCCCTGGATGCAATATTGGGATTCTGCCAAACTGCCAATAAGTAACCCCCTGGGTTTTTGGCCCACCTATCACATCAAATTTTCTTAAATTTTATTCAAGCTGTGGCAAACACTACCTTTGATCATGTGAGTTAAATGAAAACATGGTTGCCACAGAGAATAAGCAATATTTATGTATAGGGTAAAAGTTGTTGAACTAATGAACTAGTATTACTAGTAAATCATGATTAGAGAATTATGTGTAAAAATAAATAAATTGAATTAGGATATTGAGAATTGATTTTTTTAGATGAAACTATAAAAAATAGAAACTTGATATAAAAATATTCAATATTTAAATAATATTTCCACCTTATTTTAAGTTATTTAAATACTATAAATTATATTCATGACAGTATACAATTATTAACAAGCTAGTACTAATCAATTGGTGAATATCAATGAAAGGGCACAGAAATGACTCACATAAAGCTCCAAATTGTCAATATGACTGACACTTACTCTACAAACATTAGTTGTCAATACCCATATGTACACAAAAGGCACATGCTAAGGCTTAAAGGCCAGACTCCTACCAAGTCTCTTGTGGTGCTGGGCTTGATGAGCTTAAGTAAGCCTGGGCCCTGAACGCACCAGAGAGACTAGCATGTAACATTAGTAAACAAATGTATACCCATGCCAAGTGTCATGTCTTGATCAATGTTTAGTTTTCTATTGTTTCATTTGTGTATGATAGTGGTAATGTTAATGTGTATGCAATTAAAACATTGTTGCTTCTGTGCTTGTTTAATCAGGTCTAAACCAAGGGCAAGATTGGTCTATATATAAAACCCACAACTAGTATGTTATATTATAATTGCTTGTTTGGCCAAGTAGTTATTATGCATGTATTGTTTTGGCTGGCTTAGGGTTCAAATCCAGGCAGGCTCAATCTTTTTATGCCTTCAGCATTAGCCATAATGGGTCTTTAGACATTGGCATTTACAAAAGTATGGCTCACACAATCTCATGTAAAAAAAATTGTGGTTGAGGCTGGAATTGAACCCTCAACCCAACAAAAAAGGTACATAGCTTAACCACTCAAACAAACAGCCACACAAAATATGAATGCATAAGTACTAGATATAGAGCAATTTTGCCCAACCATTCCCCCCCAGGCACAATGGCCATGAAGAATATTTGAAGCATTACTTAAGCAACAATGATGTCACATCACATCATGCCAAACACTTTGTTTACTAATGGTACATGCCAGTCTCTCTGGTGTGTTCAAGCTTAGTGGTGGAGATGGATGGTCTTGGTGGTGGTTGTGGCCATGATGGGCAGGGGCCATGGTGAGAGGTATAGGTGTAGGAGAGTGGGGATGTTCAGTAAAGAGGAGGTGTATTTTGTGCAGGATTTCCTACCAAACTCTACACTATAAAAACTGAATCCTCCTTTCAGTTGGCCCCAGAATATAAACCTGTGTGCTCATAGAGTCAAACATTAGATTTGACTTCGTTATCTTTCCTCAATACCACTTCATCTCACTTAGGGAATGTCATCCCTACTCTGTCCTCAAGTATCAGACTCCTTCTAGTTGTCTTGATACTTAGCATACTATTCATTCA
This sequence comes from Amanita rubescens, assembly GCA_015039365.1. Taxonomy (NCBI): domain Eukaryota; kingdom Fungi; phylum Basidiomycota; class Agaricomycetes; order Agaricales; family Amanitaceae; genus Amanita; species Amanita rubescens. The sequence continues at coordinate 161,831 of WION01000098.1, read as the reverse complement.
ACTCTCATTTGCCAACTTATTGGTGATATTAGAAATCTGTGACCAAGATGCGGCAGGAATTCGACAGTGAAAAAAAACTGCAGATGGTGAATATTGGTGGTGTTTGAGTATTACAGGACTGATGGTGTGGGCATGATTGTGACCATGGGAGGAACGCCTGGGCGTGCCAGCTTTTGGTGGGGGAAGTAGTATCATAAGTCTACTTTGTCCAAAGCTTCTAGCATGGAAGCATTGTAGGTGGAGGTAAACATGATCATAACAGTATGTATGTACATATGCATACTGTATCATATACATGTTCAGGACATTTCACTAACTTTATGGGGACCCCAAAACAGGCCCCCAGTGAGAAAGCCAATGTCAGACATGGGTGGAATACAAAACAATGAATACATCCTTTACTGGTAATAAAAATCATTTTGACTATTTCTCAGCCATTTCTTGGCCATTTTTAGGCATGTGCAATGGGTAACCCACATGTACATATGTCACATATTACCTGTCCCATACCTGCACAAACCCATACCTGTAGTCAATGGGTACTTTGACAGGTGTCAGGTGTCAGGTGCAGGTAATATACAGATCATGTGTACTAAATTGGCTGTACTAAGATAGTACTACAAACTATTAGCCTGTTGCTGCAATGAATACATACATACATACATACATATGTACATACACAGACTTAAGCTAAGGCTGATCTGAGGGAGAGGGTTCCGATTCTCTTGTCTATCTGTCGTATACGACTACATGTGACATGTACTTATACTAACTACCATATGGTATCCATGCACAATCATTCCGGTGAATTCTGATTCATCAGAGTGAAGTGGATTGAGGTGGACGGAAGGTGAATTGAAGGTGGATTGAGGAGGATCAAGGCAGATTGAGGCAGATCAATGGCAGACATCTTCGGAAGGCTTTGGAGTATGCTGCACACATAACAGGATTTCATCCATTACACTGTGAGAAGCAGATAAGTGCCATTTGATACAGTGTTCAAACAACACTCAGTTTCCTTCTGGGTTCCAGGATCCACATAGTATCATTCATTCACTTGATTTTCAGTGATTGCCCCATTGATGGCCCATGTTCTCTCAAAGGGGCTAAAGGATGAGTGCAGGACAACTTACATGGAATGCAATTGAAACTCATGGTGGAGTAATGTGTTTCTTCTTTGCTTTATCATTGCCTTGTGCAGACAGTGAATGAGAGTGTTCTCAGGAAGCTGAGGTAGAAGGTGAGGAGTATATAGAGAGGGCAGATGGATAAATTAAGGTGAGTGGGAGTGGCGAAACATAGTTATAGGACATTGAATGATGTACTGAGAAACACCAGTGATCAGAAAGCAACCAATGTAGTGAGACAAGCAAACAGAAGAGAAGGACATTAATGGAATACAATGGTGAGTGAGAGTCCACATAGTTGGAGAAAATGAACAAAACATTGGATTGGGTTTTGATTAGTGATGTGCAACTGACAACACATGGGCTTACTTTCAGATAGAATTTCCACAATAAATGGATGTGTTTGCTTGTGGGAGGGTCTGGAAAGAGCTCCAACATGTTCTCTGAGAAGCTCAACCATATTGCAAACTCCTCAAGATTGTTGCCTAGCTTCTCAATGCAATCCTTGAGAGACAGGTCCTTTAAACACTACCAGAGGGTGCATGGGGGTAAAACATAATCAGTGGTGCTGCCAGAGGGCGCACAGGGCTGAAACAACACCAGCACTGACCCTATGTCATAATTTCCTGGAGGTTTTTGTATCTTGTACACAACCCCTCTTGCATCACAATTATCAGAAAAAGAACCAAATATCAGTGTCTGGTCATCACATCAACAATATTTCACAAGCTTGCTTATTATCTAATGCTATGGTGGTCCCAAGGCAAATGTCATACTTTCATCATCAAACTGGTATTAGGTGGAAATTTCTTTGAACAATAGATCCTTAGTGGAGCTGTGATGGGATGGTGGAAGGAAAATGATATTGTATTGGAAATTTCTGTCAACTGAGGCAAGTTGGTGTCATGACCAATGGTTCTGTCCCAAAGTTTTTCTGTAAGCACTTTTTTGGATTATTTATCATCTTGTTGACTGGTATATCATAAACCATAAAACCATTAGAGTGTAGAAGTAAACACGAGCTAGTACACTAATGTTAACATACAAAATAATGGTAACATAATAAGGAACTCACCTCAGTTGTGTATGACAGACAACTGAGGTGAAACTGTACTCAAAAAGCCACCCAAACAAGTGGTAAATTAACTATACAGTTAATGTACCACAGGGAAGCCTTCCCAATATGGAAGGTCAAAGCACCAAAAGGAATAGGACACCTGGCACAGCACACACCATCATTGATTGTAACTGGTATCCCACATATATGATATTCCAACATTGTGTCTGAAAAAACTTGGTGACCAACATGCAATCCTGCCATTAATCAATATGGAACCACTACCTGATTCTGAGTCAGGATCAGAATTAGTCACCTTGTCCACACCAAGCTCAATGCTGACCCTCATGAAATTAAAAGGATTAAGCTTAGGTTCAAACCATACAACTTTTCTCAAGATGAAAGAGGCAGTTGAGAAATGGAAATGCCGCAAGTCAGAGTTCTATCAGCTGGCACCTGCAGGAATGAGGCTGCAAGGGCAAGGTTTGCAAAATCAAGTCCAGAGCTCCTGAAACATGTGTTCTCAACTCCAAATTGCTACAATGCCTTGAATACTGATCAGTATTCCCATAGTCTGGGTCCTTTATCATGCCCAGTTAGGCTTGGCTAGGCCAGGGAGAAATTCCACCTGGTGCATATACTGCAAGATTGATGTATGCTTGGCTATGCTGAGAACCTGAAATCCATGAAAGGAAGTGTGTCTAATAGTGTATCTTCCCAACTGTTGCTATATGATCACAACTTTTGATCACATAGAAGACAAGGTACTAAATTGGACATAAAAGTCTTTGCCAAAATGTCACTTCCTTGTTGGTGATGTTGCCACATTGGAGGGTGAGAAGGATCCAAATGATAACAGCTGTTAAACCACCTGTCACTTTCAAGTACAGTGATAAAGTGATTCCAATTTCTTCTATGCTGAAAAAGTCCTTTGTCATGTTAATATGCAAAACCCAGAATGCAATTGGTGAGAACATACTGCCAGTGACCATAAAACCCTTGGAAAGCCCCTATGGTTTGCCATACCCCTGCTGATCCCTAATCACAAGAGAATGTACTGTGATGGACCAGACAACAAGCTATCTAGAGGAACATACTAATTGATCACAGATAGTAAAAGATGTGATGAGGGTGAAATGTGGGATATGCTGGACAAGCCTGACTGATCCTTGTACCATCATAACCTTTGCACACACTATTTTCAATGTGTATTTTCAACAAGGATGGAGGTGCTGTTATTGAAATGTTGCATGTGATATCATACCAGGCAAGTCTCCCCAGTGAAAGCTGTGTTGGCTTGAGCCTTGAGTCACTTGTGTCTCCTAACCCTGTTCCCCAGAGAGTATCACATGGGGAGCAGTTCCAGTGGAAATCTTCATGATGAAAACCTTGCTCATAACCTGGTATGGAAACTTTCTGGTGGAGCTTTTGGATGCTGCCTTCCTACTGCTGAGGGGCTCTTGGCTCAGCCAGAGGTGGTGGCATTATTTAGGGAGTTGCATCAGGAAAAATCAGATTTACTTATTGGACTTATTGGACTTATTGAGAATAAGACATTATAAGTCCCAACAGTGTGGGAGGGGGGCTTATTTTGCCTTAGTAAGTAGATTTTAAGTATTCCCTGATTTTTCCTGATGTGCCCAAAAATGGTCCAATTATTGAAATTGACACAAATGAAGATGAAGTTAAAGCCATTTGCAAGTGCTATCACCATGGGTGGAGCCATGCTGACCTGCAGATGATAGATTTATATGTTATGCATTTACATCTCCACAGTGAGTGTTTCCTGGAGGCTTAAACCTATGTATGAATGACAACCCACCTAAGTTCACTTTCTAGGGGCCCTTGATGTCATCTCCAAGTTCAAGCCTTCCCAGCTACAATTCCAAATCTGTTGCATTAGACCTAGATCATGATGGACAGGCTACCCAAAGTGCAATACCAGGATGAGTTCTATTGTTCTGTATTTTCTATCAATTTTGGAAACATTTGTGTCTCCCTGAATTCACATGTACAAGGAGGGCAGGCCATATTGACTTGATCACTCAAGATGGTGAGTGGTTGATAGAACATAGTCCTTGTTTTGCCAAGTCTGGAGTATATGAAGCCTGGCTGAAGTCAGGCAATATGGCTGATTACATTCTTCTTGACTGTTGCACTAACTAGCATTAATAGAAGTACATCCATGTATCAATATTTTCTTTCAGGCTGACTCCTGTGCTAATTTCTTTCTAGAGACCCCAAACTTGTTTCATGTTGTGTTCCATGATGGCTATCAAAAAGTTGTTGTGTACAATAATATGGTGAAGCCATTGACAGGACCCATTGTATTGCTAGAAAATCATTAGGATAATTTGTTCTTTGAATTCTACAAATCAGAAGATGATTTTGTACATTGACAAGGATACTGGCTTTCTGCACACATCAAGAAAAGTTTCAAATGACTTGAAATCTACTTAGCTGACTTAAGTGTGGTGTGTTCTGGAAGCTGATTGGAGGGACAATAATAACTAAGTAGAATATGTGCATTGGATTGCATTTGATAGTGATGATGCATTGACTGAAGGGGGATAATCCACAGTGTGCCCAACCTTGGTCCATGAGTGCAGCATTCAGGAGACCAGGTAGCATATCATGAATGATCATGTTATCTGTGGCCAGCAAAGACCAAGTCCATACTTGTCAACAAGAATCTGGGGACTCAGGCCAACTGTCAGCCACCAAACCTGGGAATAAATATTGTTCAGCTTGCAATTGCTCTTAGATCTTCCTGACCCTGCACAAAGGGGTTTAGCATTAGATGATACTGGTAATAAACATGCACCTGTTGGTAGGGATTGTCAAGGGTATACCCCTGCCATTCCCTATATACATATAAAATATGCTCCTGTATATTGTCCTGCTTACTGTGTTGCTTTCCAGTGTTCAACACCACATGTGATTTTTTCTCCTCTTGTTTAAATTATGCCCCATTGGGGCCAGTGTTGGATCTACTGAGCAGGCAGCACTTAGGCACTTGCAACAATTACTAGCCTTAATCAATATATCATTACATGAGTGGTGGAGGAGTGGGAAAGCAGTTGGGAAGCAGGGGATCAACAATAAACAAACTCATGGAAAGGGACCAGATTTTGGAAGCAGGTAAGAGGATACTCATAATAACCCTTAAAAATATAGTTTTATGATCATTGGGACATTGGGACATATCAGGATACTCTGCATAAAAATAGAAAAATACCCCACCAATTGTAGAGTTGTGATCAGCAGAGCTTTTTTTTTTTTTTTGAGGATTAGGATAATCTGCAATAAACATAGAAAAATACTCCACCCATTGCAGTGTTAGGATTGGTGGAGCATTTTCCTATTTTTTAGGATTGGGACAGTGACCATGTAGCCCCAAGCTGTGGTCACAACCAATCAATAAGAGAACTACTCCATAACCAGTCAATTGGGGCTGACAGGTTGACCAAACCAATTGTAACTGGTTACAATGGTTCCAGTCCCAGTTCAGGGGTTGGGCCATTGGTGAATGACCAGTCGCAGTCACAGTTCTCCCAAATTTGGGCAAAAAATTACTGATTCATTGTGCAGTGACCATCAATGATCATTATGAATGATTGTAAATATGTAAGTAGTGATTGTTACAAACACGGTATGGACTCCTACATTATGATTACATGACACGTCAGACATGCTTACTTTTTCGTATATGCCTACCCCTTCGTCACATCCCCATTATGTTCATCAAATGGACTACCTCATTCCCTTATCGATCCCCATTCCGTTTACCCTATGCCTCCTGTTTTACCTATACTGCTATCGCCTTTGTTCTACTTACGATATGGCTGTGTTTCTGTACATGTATATAAACCGATGTACTGTAACGTCGAACCTTAAGTTCGACTTAGTTTGTCTTTGTCAATATCACCTCATCTCGCCTAAAGAACGTCGTACACACTCCATTCATTATCGCTCTCAAGTATAAGACTTCTTCTAGTCGTCTTATTACTTAGCTTATTCGTTCACCTATTGTTTGACTTGTCCGTTGGACTTAGTCTACTTTGTCAAGCGCTTATAGCATGGACACATTGTAGGTGGAGATTGACGTGATCATAACAATTAAGTCGAACTTATCAAAATGATACCGAGTATTACCTCGTTGGTGAAACACAAGATAACTATCGAACTTCCGGAGAACCGGTGTAACAACTCAAAAGAGGCTGTGTTGCGCACAACCCCGAGTGTTTTCGGCGTGTGCCGAATGAGTTCGGTGGACGGGGCAGTCGCACCCAACCTCGGCCGCACTGTCGGACGATTGGCAATGAAGTGGTCTAAAGGGAAGATGATAAAAACTAAACTATGACACATTTATATAATGTCTACCTCATGTACTACATGCGTCCGACGATCCGATGCATCCGACGTCGGGTTTCGGGGTCCGCAGTGTCGGAGGTCGGAGCCGCCATGTGTCGGGTTTGAGCACTGAGTACAACGTAGCCGGTATCGGCACGTTACACCCGCTCACCAGTTTTGAATGTTGACGTCACCGTCAACCTGCATTGGGTCGGTGGATGAACAAGGTGAAGTGTCGGAAGCGGAGTGTCCGAGTCGGAAGGGCAGCGGAAGTCCGTGATTGAACGAGACGGAATGTCGGCGTCGACGGAAGAGGCATTGGAGGTGAGACGTAGTGTCGACGGCGTCCGATTGTGCGTAGGTAGTTGCAAGCAAGGGAGTCGGGGATGGCGATAGGGTTCAGGAAGTGTTGGAGGTCTCAGTGGCAGTCGGCGTGCTGCGGATGTTGTCGGGATGTGGAGGAGGGGCTTGTCGAGGTGCAGATAGCAGATGGCGTGTCGGCGGATGTCGTCGTAGGCGGTAGAAAGTGTTGGCGAGGTGGGGCGCTACTTCCCGCGATCGCGGTCATCCCAGTAATCCGAATCAATAGCACAGACCCCTGTAAGGCTGCTATGATGTTTCCTGAGACGCCGTCGGCGCAGTACGGTGTTAAAGAGTGGTGTCGGAGTCGGTAGTGCTAGTCAAATGATAAAGGGCCTAAGGTGAGTCCTGCGTTGTGCGTACTGATATCCGTTATCCTGATTCTGTTCCAACATCCCCCACACTCTGTTAACGCTTCGGGCTGGCTTGATAAGGGTTTTGGAGCTGAGGTGATGCCGATGGTGATGAGACATGGGTTGAGGGTCCGATTGAGTGTGAACTTGGCCGTTTTGAACGAATACGGCTACGCCGTATCCTGATCCTGGGTAGAAAAGAAAAAAAAGGCTGAAAAAAAAAAGAATTGCGACTCGTGGGTGTCGGCGGAACGGTGGTAGAGTGAGCCGAGGTGCTGGCAGTGTCCGAAAGGCATAGGAGCGCAGCGGACGGCTGTGGCAAGTGCAAGAGCGAATGAGCGGGCGGGAGCGTGGTCTACACGTGTTGATGAAGCAGGGAATGTCGTCTGAATAATGAAGGGTGAGGTTGGCGTGGAATAAAGGGCTGGAACGTGCTCCGATAGTGTCTGATGCATGAGGTGGGCACGTGTTGCAAGGCGTCACTGGATGGGCTGCGATGGCGACTGATGGGATCCGATAAGGCATGGTAGGGCTGCGGGAATCGAACGGCGGGGTGCGAGCACTTGGACGGGGTGTGGGCTGGTAGATCGGGGCTGCTGAGGTGGATAGCGGCTAGTGTAGCACTGTACGTGTCTCGGAGAGCTGGAATACAGAGGCTGGGGCCTGACAGAGTCCGATTGTGGTCTGATAGGGCCTTGGTAGTGTGTAGATGTCGTGCGGCGGGCTCGGCGGACTTCAATGGTATCAGATGGGATCCGATAAGACTGCAGATGGCTGTAGGCATCGAGTGGCGACTTGGCGGAGCAGTTGGGGCACGACGTGGCTGGCGGATCAGGTTCAGCGGATGCAAGTAGCAGCAGTGAGCAGCATTGTGCATGTCTGGAGGCTGGGACGCGGAAGTAAGGGCCGGATGGGATCCGATAAAGCTGTGGAAGGCTGTAGATGTCATGCGGCGTGCTTGCGGGCTGAAATGCAGTGGCAGTGCGCTTTGGCGTGACCAGTAGGTGTATCGGCGAATAGGAATGAGCCAGTGGGGCCGTCCAGGTAGAATGAGCGCCTCCGGGGCTGTTTGTGAATGAAAAACGAGGGTTTCTTGAGTGCGGCCAAAGGCTGGACCGAGCGGTGGGCTCCAGTTGTAACAACTCAAAAGAGGCTGTGTTGCGCACAACCCCCGAGTGTTTCGGCGTGTGCCGAATGAGTTCGGTGGGACGGGGCAGTCGCACCCAACCTCGGCCGCACTGTCGGACGATTGCAATGAAGTGGTCTAAAGGGAAGATGATAAAAACTAAACTACGACACATTTATATAATGTCTACCTCATGTACTACATGCGTCCGACGATCCGATGCATCCGACGTCGGGTTTCGGGGTCCGCAGTGTCGGAGGTCGGAGCCGCCATGTGTCGGGTTTGAGCACTGAGTACAACGTAGCCGGTATCGGCACGTTACACCGGCCCGTAGGTTACCGGTCAGCCTGCAACAATTCGGATCAACAGAGAACACCGCCTAACCATGCTACAAGAGGAACAAGAGGACACTATTATCTAGATCACATCGCTATCTACAACGACCCTAAGGACCACCTTTGGAAATATTCGAAAGACCACAGTCTCGTACCAACATCAGAGTTTTGGATACCACAGAGAGCCAATAGACCACCCAACAACACATTCTATCATCGGTTCAACGACAAATACTATCTCCTAGGATTTGAAGTCGAATTCGACAAAAATACCAAACATTGGGGAGGATATAACCCAGGCCCTGAATCAGAACTCACATACGAATTGTACCAGACGATTTCTTCAAAGGACCAAAGTGGATAGAAGGAAACCCAGATAACTTGCCTGAAAGCCTACAGCACAGAAGCGCAGTCTCTACACCGAAAGCAGCAGTCAAAACTACACCAAAAGGTAAAACTTTTGGAGTAACACAAGAAAGCGAATCAGGAACCGAATCTAGTGACGAAAACCCCGATCAGCAATTCGAAAGTTCCAGTGACCTTTCCGAGTCGGAAGACAAAACTGTTCCAGACTTACTTAGCCCAATCGATTTCAACCCGTTTGAAATAGAACAGGAGAAACCGAATTCCCCAGGACTTCAATACATAGAAGTCGATCCTAAACCCGATCCTAGTCCAGGACCACCAGTACCACCAAAACCGCCTACACCACCTCCAGAACCACCAATAGCTACAATGACGACACCAGCAATTCAACCGATTCCTAGTCTCTTAGGAGAAATCCCTACCTTCACAGGAAAGCGATCTCAAGCACAGGATTTCATAGATCGAATGGAGCTATTCCTAGATCTCAATCCAGGTTGCATCAACACAGATAGACTTAAAATCGGACTGACGTTATCTATGATAACCGACAAAGCTGAGAACTGGAGACGCAATCAGAACAACAATCTTAACGACGCAGCAAAGACGGAAATAACATGGAATGACTGGACAGGATTCAAAACCAGATTCCTCAACAATTGGCAAGAAATAGATTCACCAGGAAACGCGTACACAGAATTAGTACAGCTACAAAAACGCAAGACAAGAAAGGAAAACGAATCTCATCCCAAAATACGTTGGTTTATTCAAAGAATGTCACGAGCCTTAGACAGGCTACACAACACAAGACTCAATCACTCTATGGCTACTGCTGACTGTGTCAAGCAGCGAGGGCGTATACAAGAACCGTCAAGGTTCAGGGCAAAGGTAAGAAGGTGGGCTCCGAGCTGTCCAAGGAAAGACTAGCTTGTTGCTTAGGGTAGGTATTACAATATACGTTACTTATATACTACTCGGGGCATAGGGTATGAGTCATAGGGCGTAGGGTATGAGTCATACTATGTCATAGGGCGTAGGGTATCTGAGTCAGTACATGCACGAAGCATGCGGCGTATCAAGGAGTAAAACAGGGGCTTGACATAGCCTCCGTTTCAAGGTTCGGATTCCAGACGAACTGGAAGAGGATCCAAAAATTCGATGGTATGACAATTGGCACTCACGTTCTTCCCGATGCTCCTTCGTCTTTACCCGTTACCAGACCTGCGTCCAATGCCGACGGGAGGTTACTATCGAGTGCTAAGGTTAGGCCTTTCGACTTTCCACATAGGGGTCCGTCTCCAGGGTTCACCGAATACCCTATTGACATCTCGCGATTCGTCGTTTGAGGCGTCACCCATGATCTTGCCTAGGCGCGTCCTCTCCCGATTCCTCGTTGTTTCTTTCTTTTTCTCTCCCTGTTCGTATTGGATCTTGTTGCTACAGGCATCAGTCACTTTAAACTGGTGTGGGTCCTTGCGACGAATTCGCTTCTTCGCGTGCGCTCTTCCAGCGTTGCCAGTTACTTTCGAGTTTTCGTCGGTATTCTTCGTCGAAAGCCTTGTCATCCCACCCATAAAGGCGCGGATGTGGAACATAGAGGGGGAGGAGGTGCGGAGGTGTCGGCGTCGGTGGTCCAGAGGGGGTTGGAGACAGGGACGATGGGGGAAGGAGAGGAAGGGGTTTGTTTTGTCGTAACGCTGAAGGGTTCTTCTTATAGTATTCCTTTATCGCCTTCTTCGCGTTTTCCATGTGTTCCTCGGGTTCCCAAGTATTTTCTTCTTCGGGTAATCCTTTCCATTTCACTAGGAAACGTTTCCCTTGCCTCGTTTTTCTTACCCCTTTCACCGCTTCTACTTCGTATTCTTCACGTCCGTTAATAATTTCCGGTGGCGGCCGTGGTTCGTTTTCTTGCTGCGCCGGGAATTGCGGTTCGTAAACTGGTTTAAGTTTCGACTCGTGGAAGACGTCGTGTATCCCCCATGTCGGTGGTAATTCCAGTTTATATGCTGACTTCCCTATCTCGGAAATTACTTTGAAGGGTCCGTGGAACTTTGCGTCGAGCTTTTTCGATGTCCTTGTTGTTTTAATTTTGGACGCATCTAGATATACTCGATCTCCTGGTTGATACCGTCGGGATGGTTTGACGTGTTTATCGTGTTGTCTTTTCATCCTTTCAGCGGCTTGTTCCAAGTTCGTTTTTACCGTTTTCCATGTTTCTTTGAATCTTTCGATATATTCCGCAGCCGAGTGGTTTGTCGTTTCCGTTTTACCTTCCGTTCCTTTGAATGGATTTCTTCCCGTTGTAATCATGAAAGGAGAGAATCCTGTTGCCGAATGTCGCCGATCGTTGTGGCAGAATTGAGCTATGGGGAGCCAATCTGTCCAATCGTCTTGTTTTTCGTTTACATACATTCGTAGATATTCTTCCAATTCTTGATTTACTCGTTCCGTTTGCCCGTCCGTTTGTGGATGGTACGCCGTTGAAGGATTTGCTTCTATTCCTAGTATTTGGTATAATCCTTTCATAAATCCGGATACGAATTGCGTTCCTCGATCTGATATGACCTTTTTTGGTAGTCCTTGTTCCTTGAATATATGTTCCCGATAAAGGTTTGCTACTCCTTGCGATGTTATCGTTGTATTGCATGGAATGAAGTAAGCTTTTTTCGAGAATCGATCGACAATTACCAAGATCATATCTTTTCCTTTTGACGGTACTAACGGTCCGATGAGGTCTACGCTAATTACTGCCCATGGTTCCGACGGGATTTCGTTTGGTTGTAATGGTGCCGCCCGTGGTTGTCTATCGGGTTTATTGATCTGGCATTGATGACATGCTTTGATGTATGTTTCAATGTCCCGTTTCATGTTAGGCCACCAAAATCCTCTTGTCGTTAATTCCAGGGTTTTTGCGACTCCTGGATGTCCTGCCGTTTTTACGTCATGGTTCGAGCTGATTACCCTTTCTCGGATTTCTGGTTTTGCTGGTACGTATATTCGTCCTTTCCATTCCCAGCATTGATCGAGGGTATCGTATTTGAAGTCCGGGTCTTTTTCTTTTATTCCTTTGGTTACCTGTTTATCGAAATATCGACGGTGTGTGTTACGAATTTCTTGTCGAATACTTAGCCATTCGTAACTTTCATCATCTATTCTGATTTCGATTTTTCCGAATATATCTTCTTTTAGGAGAATGATTCCTTCGTTATCGTTTTCTCCTTTTGGATGTCCTGCTCTTCTAGATAATATGTCGGCTTTGGTATTCGTTTTCCCGGATCGATGTTTTATGACGAAGTTATATTCTTGTAGATCCATGATCCATCGGGCTTGCCTCCTGTTCAGGTTTTGTGGTTTTCGGAAATATGTAAGATTTTGATGATCTGTCAATACTTCCGTTACCGTTTCTGTTCCTTTTAGGTAGTGAGCCCAATCGTAGAATCCTTGCATTACCGCTAGCATTTCTTTGTCATATACTTCGTAATTTCTTTCTGCATCGTTTAGTGCTTTCGATATGAATGCCACGGGTTTCCAAATTCCATCGTCGTCGAGTTGAGAAAGTATCGCTGCGATTGCAAAGTCCGATGCATCTGTTTCCATTCGGAAGGGTCTTCCTGGTTTAGGAATGATGAGGACCCTTTCGGAGGCGATTTCTCTTTTTAGTCCTTCGAACGCTTCTTGTTGTAGTTCCGTCCATAACCATTCAATTTTTCCCGTAAGTTTCGTTAACGCTTTCGCTATTTTCGCAAAGCCTTTAATGAACCTTCGATAGAAATTAACAAATCCGAGGAATTGTTGAAGTTCCCTTTTCGTCGTCGGCGTTGGCCATTCGGCTATTGCCTTTACTTTATTAGGGTCCATTCGTATTCCTTTATTCGAAATGATTAGTCCTAGGAATTCGATCTCTTCTTGTTCGAAGTAGCATTTCTCCGCTTTTAGGGAAAGTTGGTGTTGTCGTAGTTTTTCGAGGATTCTTTTGACTTGTCCTTGGTGTTCTTTCTTGTCTTTTGAGAATACTAAGATGTCATCCATATAGATTACGACCCATCCTTCGGCGATTTCTTCTCTAAAGATATCATTCATCATCGTTTGGAATGTTGCCGGTGAATTGGTTAACCCGAAGAACATTACCAGCGGTTCGAATAATCCACGATTCGTTCGAAACGCGGCTTTCCATTCGTCTCCTTCTTTGATCCTGATGTTATTGTATCCCCATCTTACGTCCATCTTTGAGAAGTATTTTGCTTCGGATAACTTGTCGATTAATTCCGAGATTAACGGTAGTGGATATCTGTTTTTGATAGTCATTTCATTTAATTTCCGATAATCCTGGACTGGCCGTAGTTTTCCGTCTTTCTTTTTTACGAAGAAGAAGGGCGATGCCATGGGTGATTTACTTGGTTTTATTCTTCCCGTTTCCAATTGTTCTTTCAGGAATTCGTCCAATTGTTTTTGTTCTTCTGGGTTCAACGGGTATATTTTGCAATCTACCATTTTTGCTCCTGGTGTTAATTCAATTGCGTGGTCCCATGCCCTTCTCGGTGGTAATTGGTCGAATGTCTGTTTTTCGAATACTTCTTTGTAGTCGCGATAGACTTCCGGTACTATTTCCTTCCAGGTTCTCTCGATTTGATTGGCTCCTGCAATATCAGTTGCAAAGTTTGATTTTGCTCGTACTTTTATCCAGGGAAGATCAACGTGTCGTATGAATTCGGGTCGGTCAATATCAATGGCCAGTATTTTATCTTCTTCTGGATTATATTGATCGATCTCATCTTCCGGTTCTCCGACCCATGATTCGTCGTAACATTCTCCTGGACATTTTGAGAATTTTATTTGGGCCTTTCTCCACTCGATTTCTGGGTTATGATGTTCTAACCAATCGTGTCCGAGGAATACGTCTTTCTTTCCAATGTTTACCACTGCCAGTTCTAGCGTTTCTTCATGGTCGTAAATTCTCATTTTGATTGTGACCATGTCCGTTATCTTTCCTCCGACGTTTAACGTTCCGTCGGCATTGGTAGCGGTTATTGCTCGTGGTAATTTGGTTGTGTTGATTTTATGTTCCTCGACAAATTGTTTGGATATCGCAGACATCATGCATCCGCTGTCGATTAATGCTATGGTATCGAAGCTTTCTTCTGTATCCAGGGTGGTGAGGATGACTCGTATGTCCATTTCCCTGTGTCCTGTTGCTCCGATCCATTGCGGTTCTCTGAGTTTTCGTAAGTACCAGATCGCTTCTTCTTCTCCGAGATCATTGATTTTATTTATTAATTCTTCATCAATTTGTTCTCTAAAGGTTTGGTGGGCGAACGTTCGTAATTGCGTAACTCCTTGTTCCGGGTATTTCCATAATTGTCTTATCATCCATGCGGACGATGAATTTCTAAGTTTGTTCGTTTTGTCCCTTATCGATGTATTCCGAATCTTTCCTTCCTTTTGTTTCACCTCGTATATTATTGATTCAAGGGATACATATTCGGAAGGTACTAGAGATTCATAAATACATCGATCGGAGATCAATGAAGAGGGACTATCCTTCACTGATCTTTCACAAAACCCAACTTTTCTTTCATTTCCGTTTTTTCTTCTTCGGTCATTGATCCGAAGTAGTCTCCTACAGCTTGTCTTCTAATCACGGTTTTTCCTTTGCAGTATTTTGCGATGTGACCGATCTTTCCACAGTTGTAACATTTTGGTGGAGGACGGGTTGTTGGTGTTTGGTCAACATCCATTGCATTTTCGTCTTTAACTTTGACCGTGATCGTTTCCTTTTTCGGTTGGCTAGGGCCAGCTTGGGCGTTGGTCCTTGTTACCTTAAATTCTCTTTTTCCATAGTACTTTTCGGCTTCTCTGAATTGCCTTTCTATTTCAGTAGCCCTGTTGTACCATGCTTGGAGTTGTCCTGGCATGCTACCGTCTCCGGGGTTTCCTAGTTCAATTACCCTTCGGCCTACTCCGACTTTAACGCCTTTCTTAAATTGATCGATTAGCGCAATTTCGTCAAATCCCGAGAGTTGAGCCCATCCTTTGAATTCGATGATATATTCTTCGATGGTCTTCTCTCCTTGTTTTAATTCTCGAAGCTTCTTTATGGCTTCGTCGCGTGTCTCCGTTGTTAGGAAGTATTGTCTTGCTTCCTCTGCGAATGCATTCCAGTTTACGAAGGGCGGTTTGTGGATGAATTCGTATCTTTCCCATTCCGGATGATCAACCGTTGCTTCTTCCGCCGGTACTTCTGTGCACGCTTGGTAATGTGTGCATGTTCGTCCGGGATAGGTTGTCGCGAATCTGATCCGTTCTTCGTCATTCTGGGCGATTTCTCCTATTTTTCCATTTGCCCAGTTTGACGCCCGGTTTCCTTTTCCTTTCCTGATTCGTTGGATCGCGTAGGTAACCCGTGCGATGTCTTCCGTTAACCTTACTTGGACGAAGTAGTAATTCATCCTCCTGAGCCATGAATCGATTTCCGCTGGTTCGCCTTCGTAGTGTTCCGGAGGTTCAATTTTTAATTCCGGTGGTCGTGTCCTAAGTCTGTCGGCGTCCCGATCGGCTCTTTCCGCGGCTCTTCGTTCTCGTCCGAGTTGTCTTTCAAACTCTTGTTGTTGTTGCGCCAGCTGTCGTTGGAAGTTTTCGTTTTGTACCCGTAATTGTTCTATAACGTTTGCAATGTTTGCTCCCATTGCTGCTGCAGCAATAGTTGCGTCGTCGGCTTCCGTTGCAATCGTTTCCATAGTGGGTACGGCCGTTGTCGAAGATGCTCCGGTGATTGTTCCAGTCTCATCAAAGATTGGGTGAATAATCTGTACTCTGTTTCTTCGCATGAGGTAGGTGAATCCTGCCAGCGCGATCGCGGTGAGCGCAGCTGGTAGGGCCATGGTTTAACGGGTGTTTGGGGTTGTGTAGAGTTGTTGGTGAACTTGTGCAATATAAACTGCAACAAGGTAAAGGTATGTGAGGTGTGCTATCAGGGCGATAGCAAGGAAAATTCGTATGAATTCCGTGGTGAGTGGTGTGAAGAAAAGCAACAAGCTTATGTCACGAGCCTTAGACAGGCTACACAACACAAGACTCAATCACTCTATGGCTACTGCTGACTGTGTCAAGCAGCGAGGGCGTATACAAGAACCGTCAAGGTTCAGGGCAAAGGTAAGAAGGTGGGCTCCGAGCTGTCCAAGGAAAGACTAGCTTGTTGCTTAGGGTAGGTATTACAATATACGTTACTTATATACTACTCGGGGCATAGGGTATGAGTCATAGGGCGTAGGGTATGAGTCATACTATGTCATAGGGCGTAGGGTATCTGAGTCAGTACATGCACGAAGCATGCGGCGTATCAAGGAGTAAAACAGGGGCTTGACAAAGAGCTTATAAAGAAAGCTGGAATTACAGGCAGTGCCGCTACCCACATGTTCGGACAAGGACTCGACGCCAACACATACAGAGCGGTCGTAATGAGAGACCCCAAAACCTTGGACGAATGGTATGAAGGAGCACTCAGAGCGTACAACGCCGAAACACGTATTGGCATTCTAGCAACCAACAGAGGAGGAACATCTTCACACAAACCCCCTCGAAACAAATGGGATATGGATCTCGATGCAATAATTCTTGGCGCGCTATCAAAGGATGAACGAACCCGACATATCCGCGATGGACTTTGTTTCATATGTCATAAACCGGACCACATGTCAGGACAATGCCCCATGAGAAAGGATAAAGGATCTTACAAAGGAAAGAAGAAGTTTAATGGAAAGAAAGGAAAGAAATTCGCACACGGTCGTCATATTCGAGCAACCGAAAGGGATGACGATGGCAGTAACTATGAAGACGTCGAAGAGTCTAGCCAGCAAGAACAAGAAGAAGAAGAAGACACTAGCGACAGAACGATACGCGCTATGTTAAAGAAACTCTCTCCAGATCAACGTATCAACCTCCTTATCAACGCAGATAAACCGGATTTTTGACAGTGGGACACATGTCAGTGGATGCTTGCCCCATAACCTCGGATTCAACTCCAAAGGACGATCTCTCGATATCACCTGTAATAGTACGTTCTATTTCAAGCAATCGATTATCTATTCCTCTCGAAGTTGAAACCGAAGACAACACTGAATCAATGACTGCACTGGTCGACAGCGGTGCAGAAGGTTTATTTATTAATTCATCAATCGCGTATAAATGGAGAAAGAAGAAACTCGCAAGACCGATCCGAGTCAAGAACGTTGATGGCACATACAATACGAATGGAGAAATTTCTGACAAGTGTTTGATCACCATCGATATCAATGGAAAGAAGATGACCGAATGGTTCTTGGTCACTTCGCTTGGCGATCAAAACTTGATACTGGGGCTTCCGTGGCTCGAGAAGCATGACCCAATCATAAGCTGGAGGAATAGAACTCTGGAGTTCCGTAACTCCAAAGAAGACGAATGGAAGGCATCAATACGGAGCATCTTGCATTGACTCGATGAAGAAGCAATGCCTAAATGGGAAGAAGACGTCGTAATTCGGTATTTGTTGTCACACAAAGGACCAGAAGAGAAGAGTCTACGTTGGAAACCACCATTTGAAGACATAGGAAGATGGACTGAAGAAGATTATGACGAGATCACGATTAATCGCTATTCACCAGCTCAACAAATGGAACATAAGTACAACACCGATCAGAAGGAAATCACGCTACCTCCTGAGTATCTCGAATGGAAAGAGATATTTGAAAAACAAGCGTCAGAATGATTCCCAGACCGCAGATCATAGGATCACGCAATTGAACTTCGCGAAGATTTTATACCAAAAAAAGGGAAGATCTACCCAATATCACCATTACAACAAAACACGCTTGACGAATGGATCAAAGAACAATTAGCTAAAGGGTATATACGACCATCCAAATCTCCACAGGCAGCACCATTCTTTTATGTCGAAAAGAAGGATAGCAAAACACTCAGACCCTGCCAAGACTACCGATACTTGAACGAACACACGAAACCAAACTCTTACCCCCTACCACTCATATCCGATCTGATGCTACAACTTAAAGGATCACAATACTTTACGAAACTAGATATCAGATGGGGATACAACAATGTTCGTATCAAAGAAGGAGACGAATGGAAAGCCGCATTCATCACGAATAAAGGACTATTCGAACCAACAGTTATGTTCTTCGGATTACGCAATTCACCGGCAACATTTCAAGCAATGATGGACGATTACTTCAGGGACTTCATGAACGAAGGATGGATAGCCATTTACATGGATGACATCTTGATACACGCGCGCAACAAACAAGAACTCGAGAAAAGAACAAAGCTAGTACTCGCAAAACTGAAAGAACACGATCTTTACCTGAAACTTGAAAAATGCAAATTTGCCGCTGAAGAAGTGGACTTCTTAGGCATGATAATCACAAAAGACACGATAAAAATGGATCCAATAAAACTCGCTGGAATCAGAGACTGGCCCCCTCCGACAACAGTTAAACAAGTACGCTCGTTTCTTGGATTTGGAAATTACTACAGACGTTTCATATCCGGATTCGCGCACCTCGCACGACCCCTTCACGAATTAACGAAGAAAAACAAGATATGGGAATGGACACTAGAATGTAGAGTCGCCTTCAACTCATTAAAAGAAAGTTTCGTAACAGCACTAGTGTTTCTATTTCCAGTCTCTCAGGACCGAAAAAGACCGGAACCGGACCGGACCAGGACCGATTTGGACCGGACTGCAGTCTCAGGTCTTAGGAGGTCCAAGGGCAGTCCAGTTCCGGTCTTTTTAAATTTTTAAAATCAAAAAAACCGCAAAAGACCGGTCTAGACCGGTCCTAGACCGCTAATTGTCACATGTGACCAACACAGTCATGTTCTCCTATATTTTAGCTTTTTTTTGAGTATTGAAACATAAAAAACGGTTGAGATTTGAGTTCACAGTAGTAAAGTTTGTCTAAAGTTATATATAACATGTGAATTTTGAGAACATCTGTTGTTGCAACTGACGAAGTTATCTTATCTAATCTAAGATAACAAGGAGATCTTATCTTATCTGCTTACTAAGCAGATTAAGGTATATATAGATAGAACCTTGTAGAAGGTTCTAGTACGCTTGCGTCATCCTTACTGCGGATGGCGCCATATGACACCATAGCTGCGCATGACATCAGCGCAGCTCCATATCTCCATATATGAGTATGACATATGTAGTTACATATATTTACCTATGTTGTTACCTATTAGGATACAGACAGTATATAAACCTGCCATGTACCGTAGAATAGTAACAAGCTCTCTTAACCTCATACCACCATCTTCTCAGCTGAGTGGTCAGCTACTGTACACATCGGGTAAGCTATCGCTTTAACTCCTCGACGCTGCGCTACTGGGCGTTTCCCTTTCGTCAGGTTATGGGCCCCGACATGGTATTGCTTGTCGACGCTATCGCCAACGACGTACGCGATGTGTGAACACAGGTATAGTATCGTGCGGGTCTGTGTACTTGTAGCACCGTTGATTACAGCTAACCCTTGCACCTGTTATAAGAGCTAATGACATGCGCCCGGACCCTAGGGCTAAGGGGGATCTCCTAGACACCCAGGGATAAGGGTACAACCTACGTTTCTCAGGGCTGGCATGGCAACCCTGACCCCCATGGAGTTTTACTTGCCCTCCGTGACGTGATTGGGGTATTAATGCACGATATAACATCATAAGCCCATTGGAGGCTTTATAATACAATATGGCTCGTACATAGCTATTCTAGTATAAAGGATGTGCTGACATCCCATTTGGGATGGTACACGCAATCTATTGAGGATGCGCCCTTAGGGACTCCTCTAGTCGGAATGTTCTATAGGAACATTCTAAGTTTAGGCTCTGTGGTGATCCCACAATCCTATCTAGATAGCTTCATATTGTTTACCGGTCGTGCTTACATAGCTGTCTGGGGGGTTTATGGACCAGAAGCTATTTCTATTCCTGGAACAAACTGTTCTCCCCCGTTCAAGGGGATCCAGGGGAGAAATGCCGTTTTGCGCGCTCCCAGTTCCAGGACCATATGCATGTCATCTCTTACAGGTAGCACATTCACACACACGGGTACACGTCCAAGGTGGTGGCGTCCAGGCATGTCCATGCTTGGAGCAGCTCATAAGCTGCACGAATGGGTTGTTGTCGTTTCCGTAATGACACCTCATTAATTGTTCCAATTTTAGATAAAAATCTTCGCTCCAGCCTATGAGCCGTCGAGCTAGAAGATATAATAGATTAGCAGAAGACCTAAATAGGTTAAACAACCTATTCCCAAGTTCATCCTCCGACAGTGAACTTGAATCGCTAACTGCAAACTTTGCAAGCAGTTCAGCTCGAATAACTACCCGGCCAGTTAACCGGATAGTACCCACATACCCATCTGCCTCATCATCCGAGGACGAATTAGATCGTGATCCAAACGATTATTACGTCACGCGAGCAGATACTCCTCTTCCTGTATATTTACCAGGAACAGCTCGTCATTCAGCAGGTGTCCATACCTCGCTGATAAATCGTCAGTACAGACTTGAAACTGACACATTTCGATCCGGTTTCACATTAACCGACGAAATCCGTTTCCGAAGATCTCTAATTGAAGATCGAGGACCTGATTATAGCGAGGTAGAACCGTTCTCGCAACACAGTTCAAGCTCGTTCAGCTCGTTAGCTGAACAAAATCAAATCATCACCCAACAAAGGTTCCGAAGAACCTTTTTACAACTCTTTCTTGCCGCTTTCCTCGCATCACTCTCAATCTTCGTAATCTAAAGAAAGATGTCCGAAGATTCAGCATCACTCTCCACTGTCCCCTTACTTAAGGGAGACAATTACCGCTTGTGGGCCCGCAAAATGACGGCCTATTTACAAGTAAAAGGAATCTATAAATACATGAGAGATTCCTTCATCCAACCGCTAGATCTGAACGCCACCGAGCAGGCAACACTTGAAGCTCATAACTTCGATGCAATGTTACCTGCAGAAGAAGGTGTAGCCCCTGTGCTGGCTCCAATACCAGCAAATATCCAAACTTTATTAGATCAGAGAGACTCATATCTAGAGTGGCTCTCTGATAATGAGAAAGCCCTGGGATCAATTATGCTCCGTTTGAGCGATTCTATCGCGGAGATATATGATACAGGGGCTCATCTCAATGCAAGGGTCCTTTGGGTCGCCTTGCGACAAAGATATGGAGATACCGGCCGAACCGGTACTTTCAACGAATTCCAGGCTGCCCTGGATTGGAAGCTTGATGAAAGAAGGGACCCCGAACAGTCCCTTAATGAAATAATCGCCAAATTTGAGCGATTAAGTGGGCAGGGTTTCTCGCTACCCGAAGAACAAAAAGCGATGATAATTGTCCGCGGTGTTCCGCATCGTTGGGACAATTTTGTAGGAGCAGTTTTAGCAACTGCACCAGCGGCTGGTCTAACAGTCCAGCACGTTGCAATTCAGATTAGGGAAGAATGGAGAAGGCGACACTCAAATGTCGCACATACGACCGCACAAATGGCGCGGGGTGACCTGCAACAAAGGATTGGTGGACAGGCACCCTGGCAAGGTCGTGGACGAGGACGTGGACGAGGCCGCGGAGGATTCCGTGGCCGTGGACGTGGTCGTGGTGGTTTTCAACCATACACACCACAAAACCAGCAACCAGTAGTGGGAGCTGGTAATGCTCCAAGGTTACCGGAGCAACAACAGCAGTGGCAGGGTCAGATGACCAACCAAACACGTGGCCGAAACTGGCAACGTAATAGGCAACTTCGTCAAACTGCGAAGGCCAATCGAGCGGCAGCACGAGCTGACGCTCATCAAGTAACCACTGGCATGACCTATACTGGGCAAAACCAAACTCAGTATACTGCTGCACCGGCCATCCTTGGCCACCATTCCATTGTACCATTTGTACAAGGATCGTCCGCCGGGAGAATAGAAGAAGTTACTCCCATGCAAGAAGAACCCCTTATAGAAGGGGCATATGATGATCAGCCGAATGATAACTTCACGGCTTTTGACGATTATGATATGAAGAATTATGATGATTCTGCATATGATGATTACTATAACGATGAGTGGGTAAAATCTTATTTTAGTGCGGATTGGGCTAACTCTTATTCAGTGGACGTATGTAAAACAATCTCAGATTCTGTAATTGTATATAACATGGAATGTAATAAAAATTCATGTAAATCCAAAAACGTCCCAATGAGAGTTAGCCCTATAAGTCCAAACTATAATAATAAGATTCACATCGCCTATCCAATGCATACAACGGGAAATCAACATCAGCACATAATATGTGCTGGTAGAACGGACAACTGCAAATGTCCTTCTTGTTGTACAGAACGGACTGGAGAAACACTATGGATGTGTGACTCTGGTGCATCTGAACATTTTACCTTTAATCTGAACGATTTTTCAGATTATAAACCTTTTGATAAAGTGAAACTGGTAAAAACAGCAGATGGCACGTCTGATCTAATTGGACAAGGCACTGTTATTTTTATTCATAAATTATCTAATGGAATGAGCCACCTTGTGAAACTGTACCCCGTGTTATACATGCCGCGTCTTAACATACGACTTGTTTCGAATGGCATGTTGTGTAAGCAAGGGTTACTGGCGTCACAAGACGATCAACGGATCACCTTTTCCTATAAAAATGGTAAAAAGGAAATATATCTTGAAGCAAGTTATCGCAATCAAGATACATTAACTTTATGCACGGGACGTATTATTCATAAAAACGTCCACAAAGTGCCACCATTCTTTGAAAGAGAATCTGTCAATACATATACACACGTTGATAAGGCTCCACCTGTTGAAACTTATACAGTAAATGAAAGTGTATCAACGTACGATATATGGCATAAACGTCTAGGTCACCCTAGTAAAGACGTGTTCCAACATCTGAAGGGACACGTAAAAGGATTTGAAAAAGGCGATCTTCCCAAACCATCCCCAAATCTTCGATGTGAAGGATGCTTAAAAGGAAAAATGAAGGCAAAAACTTATAAAGAATCCAAAAAGCGGGCATCACGTCCGCTTGAAATGATCCACATGGACTTAAAAGAGTTTCCAACTCAGTCTTATCACAAATACAAGTATATACTTGTTGTGGTCGATGATTATTCATCGTATGTATGGATCGGATTTCTT
This sequence comes from Amanita rubescens, assembly GCA_015039365.1. Lineage (NCBI taxonomy): Eukaryota > Fungi > Basidiomycota > Agaricomycetes > Agaricales > Amanitaceae > Amanita > Amanita rubescens. The sequence goes on along the minus strand of WION01000098.1, from coordinate 138,567 downwards.
AAAAACAAGTCAGATACAACTGAAGTGTTCCAGCGATGGTTCATGAAAGTTTCTGCACTTAACAAACGAATACTCTACCTCCGTTCCGATCGAGGGGGGGAATTCGTAAATAAAACCTTTAAAGATTTCCTTGACAAAAATGGCATTCAACACCAAACATCGGCACCTCATATACATCAACAAAATGGACGAGCTGAACGAATGATTCAGACTTTAAATGATAAGTCTGAAGCTATGCGGCTCGATGCATGTATACCGAGATCATGGTGGGAATTTTCAATCGAAACAGCTGTACACGTATACAATAGAACCCCAATTGTGCGTGGCAACTGGAAAACGCCTTGGGAACTTTTATATAGTTCCCCTCCTGACGTTCAATACTTTAAAGTATTTGGATGTGAAGCTTGGGTCTTTATCCCAGTTGAAAAGCGTTCTGATAAACTATCTCCAAAATCAGAACTTATGACCTTTGTCGGGTATGAACTAGGATCAAAAGCATATAAATTTATGGATTCCAATAATACGCTAGTCATATCCGCCCAAGCCACATTCTTTGAAGACAGATTTCCTCGTAAAGGAAAAAGTGATATTATTATTACTAAAGATCTTGCACCAATCCTTCTCGATAATCGAGACACTAATAATGGTATTCCATCCCCTTCCCCTGTTAGGGGAAGACAACTTGGTCGCAGGCGCACACAATCTCCTCTACCAGCTGACTCTGTAGAGGGAGGAGATCCTGAAAGCGACTCAAGCTCCAGCTCCGGTCACTCGGGCGATAAACCGGCATCAGTAAAACGAGAATCCTTATCACCCCTATCAGATGGCCTTAAAACTCCGTCTTGGGGATTAAAATCTCGTAGTCCAACACCGGATGAAGATGATAAACCGGATAGTCCTGATATCAGAAAAGGTTCCACCATGGATGATCTTAGAAGGAGATTCCAAGAAACCATGAGGAACATTGACGATGAACTAGAGGACCTTGAAGCAGGAGAAAGAACTCGCCTGCTGGAACAAAACAGTGGACTTCGTGACAGGCACACGAATGTAGAAATTCGTAGACGCAATGCGGATGAAATCATGAAAAAATTTGTCCCTGACAGAAGTCCACCACGTACGAATACTAGAGAACAAGTCTTGGATATTAGAAAAAGACTTGCAGAAAGATTCGCACCAAATAGGAATATTGAACAAACTAGTAAAGATCGTAAATCAATCTCTGAATTTAAAAAGGAGATTGATGAACAAATTCCGATGCCAGATCTAACTTTTAATAAAGTTAGACAGGAATTTGGCAAACGATCATCTGTTCAAAAACCTATAAATCCAGCAGATTATATCCCTGAAACAATTAAACCATCATCCAAAGCCATGGGAAAACGTAGAGAAAGATCCAAATCTTTAGATAGATCTCATAGACCTCGTAGTAGACAGAGGCTAAATGAACCTGCTCCAGTGGTACCCCCACCAGCAGTAGTTCCCCGAAGATCTAATCGTGTTCCCAAGCCAATTATACGTAAAGACAATGCGTATGGTGAAAAGAAAGCAGTTGAAATAGAAAAAGAAATTCTCAGACAAAGAGATCTGATCAAATATCAGATCGATAATTATGAGAATGACTTTGGTGGTCGTATCCCGAATAAAGATGCGGCTGCACGCTTCAATCCAACTGCTAAAACACCACCCTCAAGATCTATGGATATAGATCCAAAGGCAACAATAGCAAGGATGATCAAAGAGTGTGGAAATGACTTTATGCATTTCTTACTCGCAAATATGATACCAAGAGAAGAAATTCGAACGTATCAATATAGGGATATATATAAGATCAAAGGTGAAAATATTGATCTATACAAGCAGTGGCGAACTGCTATGGAAGACGAGTTCAAATCTCTACAAAATAGAGAAATATGGGAATTAATGGAATTACCAAAAGGGCGTAACCCAATAAAGTGTCGTTGGGTTTATGATATAAAGTCGGATGGCCGTAAAAAGGCACGACTTGTCGCCAAAGGCTTTAGCCAACGCCCGGGATTGGATTATGATGAAACATTCTCGCCAGTAGCGAGATATGAAACCATTAGACTTCTTCTGGCAACAAGTGCTTTAGAAAATTGGGATATTGAAGCACTTGACGTTAAAACTGCTTTCCTCTATGGCGACTTAGACGAGGAAATATATATGCAACAACCAGAAGGTTTCATCATTAAAGGACAAGAATCTAAAGTATATAAACTAAAGAAAGCTATTTATGGCTTAAAACAAGCATCGTACGCTTGGAATAAACAAGCAGACAAATCCTTGAAGTCCCTAGGATTTAAACGATGCTTAGCCGACTCTGGCATATATGTCAGAACCACAGATAAAGATATTACCATATGCGTAATATATGTGGACGATATACTTTTCATAGGAGACAAAACCGAAACAATTTCATATATCAAAAAGGAGTTTATGAAAATGTGGGAATGTCGTGACCTAGGAAAAGTCAAAGAATACTTGGGCATCAGAATCAATTACGACCGAGCGATTGGTACGCTTGTAATAGATCAAGCTGCCTATGCAAAGACAGTCGTTGAACGCTTTGGCTTGTTAAACTGCAAGCCGGTGTCAACTCCTTTACCCGCAGGATATGTACCTGCTAAAAACACCTCTGAAGCATCCTCCGAAGACAGATCCTATTATCAACAAATAATTGGATCGTTATTATATCTTGCCTTAGGAACTAGGCCTGATATTGCTTATGCTGTTATCTTAATGTCGCAATTTTCTGTTAATCCATCTTACGACCACATCCAAAGGGCGCTTTATATAGTAAAATATATAGCACACACCCTTGACACACGAATTACCTATTCCAGAAATGGGAAAGGCTTCGTTGCCTATGCAGACGCAGATTGGGCGTCTGACAGAGAGACTAGAGTCTCGGTTACAGGCTATGCCTTAACTTTGGCAGGGGGTGCAGTTTGTTGGGTTTCTCGAAAACAGAAAACAGTTGCGTTGTCATCAACAGAAGCTGAATATATGGCAATGTCCGATGCCTCACGTCAAATTATGTGGGTGCTAAACCTATACCAAGAATTAGGTTTCCCCTTGGGCGGCATTGACCTTCTTTGCGACAATCAGGGTGCGATATTTCTGGCATCAAACCCTGCACAACAGCACAAGTCAAAACATATTTCCATTCGCTATCATTATATTAGGGAACGTGTTGAACAAAAAGAGATCAATCTTTATTACGTTCCCACCAATCAACAAATAGCGGATTTAATGACTAAGAACCTGAATAGAGAGAAAATTCAATTCTTTATAAACGAACTAGGAATAACCGTTAATATTACTCCATATCCCACTATCAAAATGCATAGTGCAAGTCACTGGATACACCTTTCAGCTGAAGGGTTAAATGGAGTTGAAGCAACATTCATGTATACGAACAAGCGACAAAATTTCATTCGTGATATGCTTGATCCGAAAGTACCAAAGGATACGTTCATGAATAGAAAAGAAGATCTTCTGCCGAAATCAGTTAGAGATCGTATTATGAAGATATACGAACCTATAAGGCAGTCGAAGATCAAAAGATCCTTTAAACAAGAAGACATTAATATGTTGGACTCGTGGAATCTTTTAGAGACATTGACGGATGAAAACAAATTCCTAGTAGAGTTCATTAAGAAGAAATGGCGAATAAATGTTCTGGGATGACTTAGCGAGGGGGTGTGACGAAGTTATCTTATCTAATCTAAGATAACAAGGAGATCTTATCTTATCTGCTTACTAAGCAGATTAAGGTATATATAGATAGAACCTTGTAGAAGGTTCTAGTACGCTTGCGTCATCCTTACTGCGGATGGCGCCATATGACACCATAGCTGCGCATGACATCAGCGCAGCTCCATATCTCCATATATGAGTATGACATATGTAGTTACATATATTTACCTATGTTGTTACCTATTAGGATACAGACAGTATATAAACCTGCCATGTACCGTAGAATAGTAACAAGCTCTCTTAACCTCATACCACCATCTTCTCAGCTGAGTGGTCAGCTACTGTACACATCGGGTAAGCTATCGCTTTAACTCCTCGACGCTGCGCTACTGGGCGTTTCCCTTTCGTCAGCAACACTCCAGGTAAGGTATTCTGAAATTAACTAATTTAGGTATGCTCTATTACATCTAATGGAACATAGTTGAACAGTGGGAGGGTGAGGGTCAGCAACACTGGGCTTCATTCTCTCTTTGGTGATCTCTTTGGCAATCTCTTTGGCAATGTTTGGCAGTCTCCTGGCATCATTAAAAATGGTTTAATGTGGCTTATCTGGAGTGCAACTGGGTGTGAGATGATGTGAGGGGGTGGAGTGGGGTCTAATGGGACAAGCTGAGCAGTGGGAGGGTGAGGGTCAGCAACACTGGGCTTCATTCTCTCTTTGGTGATCTCTTTGGCAATCTCTTTGGCAATGTTTGGCAGTCTCCTGGCATCATCAAAAATGGTTTTATGTGGCTCATCTGAGTGCAGCTGGGTGTGAGAGGGTGTGAGAGGGTGAGGGTTAGGAACATATTGATATTTATGAAGTTTTGTAGTTTTAAATTGTTGTATGGGAGACATAGGGACATAGAAACTAATGTAAGGACTGGTCCAGACCAGTCCAAGACCAGTCCAGACCAGTCCAAGACCGGTCCAGATCAGGACCAGTCCTGGACCGGTCTTGCGGTCTTAAGCGGTCCGGTTCCGGTCTTTTCGATATCAGGGACACCCTGAGACCGGTCCGGTTTCGGTCTTTCCAAAAAAGGAAAAAAAACCGGACCGGACCGGACCTTGAATCACTACTGTCCTTGTAATAAAACTATTACATCAGCTGAAACCGCCGACCTCTACATCAAAGAAGTTTTCAAGAACTTCGGATTACCAGATATTATGATATCTGACAGAGGACCACAATTCGCAGCAAAAGTCTTCAAAGGGATAACCAGTGCACTACAGATCAAACACAAGATGAGCACCGCCTTTCACCCTCAAACAGATGGACAAACGGAACGCTATAACGCCATACTTGAAGTATATCTCTGCATATTCTGCGCTTACGAACCAGACAAATGGAACAAGATACTTCCTATCGCGCAATTCGCTCATAATTCTAGAACGCATGAAGAACTGAAACAATCACCGTTCTATCTCATGTATGGATCTAACCCTGTGGCACTACCCCAGGTTACAGAACAGTCAGCTACCCCTGTAGCAGACGAACGCATCAGACTCCTGATCAAAGCAAGAGAAGAAGCTCTGGCAGCACACGACCTTGCACGCCTCAAAATGGCACAATGAACGATGAAACACTCTAAACCGTTCAAAGAAGGAGAAAAGGTTTGGCTAGATTCAAAAAACCTACGCATTCCTTATCAATCACGTAAACTCGCACCTAAATGAGAAGGACCCTTCAAGATAAAGAAAGTCTTAGGACCTGTCACCTATCAGCTAGACTTACCAAAACAATGGAAGATACACAGCGTTTTCCACGCATGTCTACTATCACCATTTAAAGAAACAGAATTCCATGGACCTAATGACACACGTCCACCACCCGATCTGATACAAGGATCAGAAGAATACGAAATAGAAGCTATTCTCGCACACCGAAAGATCGGACGTCAATTACAGTTTCTTGTCAAATGGAAAGGCTATGATACAAGCGAAAACACTTGGGAACCCCAAAGGAACTTGTCAAACGCCGAGGATATCCTTGACGAATATAAGAAACGTAGGAAACTCTGAATGAACAAAGATTACACCTACAACGCCCAGAAACTACCTATGAATCATGGAATCAACAAGAACTTCACCCACGATCTCGCCAACAACGACGAGAGCACCATCACCGGAACCGCCCATATACTCAGTCTTTACCCAGACAACGACGACGACACCACCACCACCGTCGAATCCCCCAATACATCCAGTAATCAGGATGCTAGCGGAAGGACAACGATCGCCGAACCCAATAGGCCACGTCTCGTTCCTTATCACAGCGCTTCAGATTCTGACAAAGAGAATCGACTTGATGATTCACCCAGAACAAGCCGAGCTACGAGTCCTCACGATACCACAGAAGATCAAGATAACGGAGGACATAATGAAGATACAAGGAGAGCTAGGAAAATACTTGATAACATGCGAAAGGTATATCATAACCCCGACTCTTTTGCCGAATTCGACAAGGAATCAACTGGCGATCTTCGCGACAGAAGCGATGATAACAACCCAACTAGCCCTAGCAGTCGTCGAATCATGGCAGACATCACTCCCCCTAAACCTCAGACGATCTTTACGACATTTGCAGATTATAACAGCTCAGCTCTTATGCGAAAGACTATTGACGACGTTAAAAGACTTTCCGGCCTGCCAATCAATTCTCAGGAACTGGAACGACTTACCAGACTCTGGCGCATTCTCTCAGATGCAAGACTCGCCAAGGCAATCATCGTCAACGCTCGAGAACGATACAACTATCACTGCGCAGATCTTATAGAAATCTGGACCAACTTAGATCGTATGGAATGGTACACCAAACTCTCTCATGGATGCACCATCCACCAATTCGGAATCGACCTCTTACGCCGAATCCTCACCGCTGACGTAGAACGCTTCTACGAACAAGCCATCTTAGACGTCAGGAACGAAGCACATCCTCCATTCATCCTTAATGACGACCCTAACGATCTCATCGCCATCCATCACAGCTTTGACCCTCACAGGATCGCACCGGATGCACAGCATATCTTAGAACTCACAAATAGAACCGAAATCGGAGCAATCGCCTTAGCCGATCTGGCCGATCGAATCAAGGAGATCGCCGAATCATCTAGACGAACTACTGCATGGACAGAAGATCTGTTTACCAAAGGAGCTAAACCGCAGCAACTCTCTCACAATGCCTATGAAGAAGTTGCCCATGTCATGATGGAATTAGATCTCCATCAGAATCTTATACCTTCTACGCCTGTCACCCAGACCGCTGAAAGGTTTAAGAACCTCGGACGCTCGCTCATTCCCCAGCACAACCTTTATCGATTATGGAAGGGAACGCAGAACAGACCCAACAGACCCCAACCATCTCCAACGCTGCACCAGCCTCCACCCCAACCGCCTTTAGCATCGGCGCCTTCGACGGTCGAGAACGTCTCGCCCGCATTCACCAGGAAATCTCGGATTTCCTCCACTACCAGTCCCACGTCCGGCTTTTCGCCACCACATCCCTACCACCAACGGTCCCTCGTCCCGACGACGCATCCAAGGAGCGCATCATCAAGCTCCTCAAAGAAGAGAACCGACGTCTCAAGGTTCTCCACAAACTCCTCAACTCGCTTGAGGCCAACAACGAGGAACTCGTCCAAACGTACACGGACACACCCACCGACTGGAACGCGGGAGGATGGAACCAGGACGAATGACTTCAACGTCTTCGTCGACAACTCCGCCGGCTATCATCCCTACGACGATGAAGACGCCCGCCACAACCTCGATACCTAGAGGATACCCGCATATTGTTGTTGCGGTCAACAACGTAGAGGAGAGCTAGTGTTACAAACACGGTACGGACTCCTACATTATGATTACATGACACGTCGGACACATCAGGAAAAAGGGGAAAAAACTAATTCCATCTAATTCTGTCTAATTGACTAGTCTCAGTCAATTAGGTTGTACCAGATAATTAGAAAGTCAGATAGTCAGAAATTTTTTATTCCAGGTCATGTCAGATAGCCAGATATTTAGAGAACTTGTGTGCCAGTGTCTGTCAGACAATCCCAGACAGTCTCAGACAATTAGACAATCAGGCAATTTGTCATCCAGGTCCAGTCAGACAATCAGACATCAGACAACTTGTGCTCCAGTATCTGTCAGACAATCTCAGACAATTAGACAATCAGGCCACTTATCATCCAGGTCCAGTCAGACCATCAGACAGTCAGACATTTTGTTACACAGTGTCTATCAGACCATCAGGCAGTCAGACAGTCAGACAACTTGTGTTCCAGTATCTGTCAGACAACCTCAGATAATTAGACAATCAGGCAATTTGTCATCCAGGTCCAGTCAGACAGCCAGACAGTCAGACATTTTGTCATCCAGTGTCTGTCAGACAATCAGACAATCAGATGGTTAGACAATTTGTATTCCAGATCATGTTAGACAGTCAGACAGTCAGACAAACAGACAGGTAGTGCACTAGCACCTTTCAAGTACTTAGACAACTAGATAACTTGTGCTCCAGTATCTATCAGATAGTCTCAGACAATTAGACAAGCAGACAATTTGTCATCCAGGTCCGGTCAGGCCATCAGACAGTCAGACAGTCAGACAACTTGTGTTCCAGTGTCTGTCAGACAATCTCAGACAATTAGACAATCAGGCAATTTGACATCCAGGTCCAGTCAGACAGTCAGACATCAGACAACTTGTGTTTCAGTATCTGTCAGACAATCTCAGACAATTAGACAATTAGGCAATTTGACATCCAGATCCATTCAGACAGTCAGACAGTCAGACATTTTGACATCCAGTGTGTATCAGACAACCAGACAATCAGATGGTTAGAAAATTTGTATTCCAGATCATGTTAGACAGTCAGACAGTCAGACAAATAGACAGGTAGTGCACTAACACCTTTCAGATACTTAGACAACTAGACAACTTGTGCTCCAGTATCTGTCAGACAGTCTCAGAGAATTTGACAATCAGGCAATTTGTCATCTAGGTCCAGTCAGACAGCCAGACAGTCAAACATTTTGTCATCCAGTGTCCATCAGACAATCAGACAATTAGACAGTCAGATAATTTGTGTTCCAGGTCCTGTTAGACAATCTCAGACAATTTCAAACAATTAAAGGGTTGGACAGTCAGACAATTTGTGTTCCAGGTCAGGTTGGTCATCAGACAGTTAGAAAATTTGTGTTCTAAGTCCTGTCAGATAATTAGACAGTCAGACAAATTCTGTTCCAGCTCCTGTCAGATGGCCAGACAATTATACAATTAACTGTGTCAGTGTCTGTCAGACAGTGTTTTAGACAGTCAGACACTGGTGGTTTCAAGTTTGTGTGCCTGTTCTTGCCAGATAGTGTAGCAATGGAAATCCTTGAAGGCAGGTGCATACTATAATTGACACTGTTGGACTTTGCTTGAACTTCATGTTTTGAAGGACTCAAATCTGTTGAATTTGTATGCTAACCTAGCACATTCACACCTAGTAGGATATGATTTGGCTTCAGGAATCATCTGAAGGCTGGTATACAGTTTTTTTTTACTGTCTGACTCCATTTAATCATCTGACAATATCTAGTACTATTTGGAACTGGCATAGTACTAGTACTAGTAGTTACCCAGCTGGAGTCTGACTGTCTGTCAGACCTGGAATACACATTTGTCTGCTTTGTCTGGGTACTATCTGATGGGACTGGAACATAGTAGGTGCATCAGCAAACACAAGAAAAACCTGATTGTCTGACTAGCCTATCAGGAAACAGGGCAAAAAACTAATTGTTTGCTTAGTCTGATAGAGTCTGTCATGCAATTTGTCTGAATGTCTGGCATCTGACAGGATTAGTACACAAATTGTCTGATTATCTGATGGGGATTGACAGGCACTGTTGCACTAATTATCTGATTGTCTGACTATCTGATGGGCACTGATAGACACTGTTGCACTAATTGTCTGATTGTCTGATTATCTGACAAGCACTGTTGCACTAATTGTCTGACTGTCTGACCGTCTGACAGGCTGTGTCGCACTAATTGTTTGCTGTCCAACCATCCAGTGGCAGGCTGTCTGACTATCTGATAGACACTGCTACAATAATTGTCTGATGAAGCATCAGATGAATTTAGATGTGATCAGACTTTTTCCCTGTTTGCTGATGTGACTTTCTGACAGACACTGTTGCACTAATTTTCTGATGGTCTGTCTATCTGATAAGCATCATATTAAATCAGACTTTTGCTACGTTAGCTGAAGTAAGGGAACAAGTCAGTCCATATGAATTGAGCATAAGGGCTAAGATGAATAAGGTAGGCACAAAGAAAACACACTTGCCTGACATTTCATGGCATGTCATGTACTAAGCATAATGTGGGAGTCCATACTGTGTTGTAACAGAGAAGGCTTACACTGAAAATAACACTGAGGAGAGTCCTGTTGCTTAGTAGCCCTCATCATTTTACCTCACACCTACACCTTCACCACTTGCTTTTTCTCCCCTGTCACCCTTTGGATAGTTCATGGGTCACTACTTCAATACTTGTTCCATTAGAGTAATGTCTGGCAAGCCACTGTCATGAAATAATGTGCGCATGAAACTGAAGGACTTCAAGCACAATTTATTTGATGTATGATAAATCTACTCTTTCATCTGTCTTGTAGCTCCACCAAGCTTAGAATGTTTGACAATTGCATTGAGCAGCTAGTTGGCCCATACAGCTTCTAGCAAGCTAAACCCATGGTTGGACAAATCAATCTTTGGTGCAGCCTGATATTGGGAGGTAATTGCCATTCCATCCAGTGCCCATCACCCTCAGGAACCACGTGTGCACTCAGCAGTCACCCTGTGCACCTCTAGCAACCACCCACTGCCAGGGAATCCTGGGGGTATACCCCTGCTGTTCCCTATCCAGGGCCACTGCACACCTCCATGCGGCATCCTTGGCAATGGCCCTACACCTCCATAATTACCCCACATAGAATCACTAAATAGCTTGTTTATTATCTCAGTAAAATATACAGTTGGATGTCTAATACTACAGGCACAAAATAATAATGTGGTGCAGGACAGTGTTCCAGGTCCTGCTCAGTAGAAATGCTTGGTCAATGTAAGTCATGGTTAGTCAAATTTAGTCATGGTTAGTCACAATGCAAGTCATAGGTAGTCAAGCTAAGTCATAGTTAGTCAGATGGAAGTCATGGTTAGTCATGTTAGTTGAGTGAAGTCATGATGTAGTCAAAGGTAGTCAACTTTAAGTCATAATTAGTTGGCAAATTTGGTATTAATATTTATTTTGTGAATATGTTTGAATTCATTCAAGTTTGCTGCCTCTCTTCTCCTTCCAAATTGGTAGATGCTAAACTATCCCCATATTTTGCATTAGTAGTTGAGGTGCAACCACCAATACAAATAAAAGAAAAAGTTTTCCACCACTAGTAGAGGTACAACCACCAATACAAATAAAAGAAAAAGTTTTCCACCACTAGTAGAGGTACAACCACCAATACAAATAAAAGAAAAGGTTTTCCACCACTAGTAGAGGTACAACCACCAATACAAATAAAAGAAAAAGTCTTCCACCACTAGTAGAGGTACAACCACCAATACAAATAAAAGAAAAAGTCTTCCACCACTAGTAGAGGTACAATTACCAATACAAATAAAAGAAAAAGTCTTCCACCACTAGTAGAGGCACAACCACCAATACAAATAAAAGAAAAAGTCTTCCACCTCTAGTAGAGGTACAACCACCAATACAAATAAAAGAAAAAGTCTTCCACCTCTAGTAGAGGTACAACCACCAATACAAATAAAAGAAAAAGTCTTCCACCATTAGTAGAGGTGCAGTCAGACAGATAATGCACTGTGCACCAAGCATAGGTCATGATTATTGATACATAATATAGAGATGTGACGAAAGGGAAAACGCCCAGTAGCGCAGCGTCGAGGAGTTAAAGCGATAGCTTACCCGATGTGTACAGTAGCTGACCACTCAGCTGAGAAGATGGTGGTATGAGGTTAAGAGAGCTTGTTCCTATTCTACGGTACATGGCAGGTTTATATACTGTCTGTGTCCTAATAGGTAACAACATAGGTAAATATATGTAACTACATATGTCATACTCATATATGGAAATATGGAGCTGCGCTGATGTCATGCGCAGCTATGGTGTCATATGGCGCCATCCGCAGTAAGGATGACGCAAGCGTACTAGAACCTTCTACAAGGTTCTATCTATATATATCCTAATCTGCTTAGTAAGCAGATAAGATAAGATCTCCTTGTTATCTTAGATTAGATAAGATAACTTCGTCAAGATGTAGTAGTTTTTACAGTTATTGCATATGCATAGAAGACCATCCACAAACGCGCGTGCACGTCGAAATGACGTTCCTTCCTAGTATGGAAAGTTGTGACAATCGTGACGTGCGGGACTATAGGTGGAGTGGCGTAGTTGAACGTTGGACTGTGGCGAGGTGCGGGAATGTCTGCATGGTTCCGTGGTGGTAGTGGCGCTGGATAGTCCCGAGCGCTGTGGTTGCGCTAGTAATATTGAGGGATGTCGATGAGAGTGGGCATCACACGCCGTTGAATGAGAAACTCAACGTGTGACAAGCAGGAACAAACACTGGACTTGGCAGCCACGCCCACCGTCATTCATATTCACCAGGGATCTCGCCGATTCGCCACCACCACTGTCGCTTCTTGTTCATCCAAACGGCCTCTAAAGAGGCCGTCTTTGCTGGTTCCCTCTCCCTCTCGCCCGAACGGCGCTCCCTCCACCACCGCCACCTCCCGCTATCCAAACGGCCTCTAACGAGGCCATCTCTACTTCAGCCCTCTCCCGCCCACCTAAACCGTCTCCAACGAAGCCACCTCTTTGGCCCCCTTCTCCTCTTCGCTCAGACAGCCTCCAGTGAGGCACCAACGACTGCCGCTGCCTCCCGTTCGTCAAAACAGCCTCCAACAAGGCCGTCTCCGCTGCCACCTTCTCTCAGCTGCACAGACAGCTTCAAACAAGGCCTCCGCGTCCGCCTCCTCCGCTGCCGCCTTCTCTCAGCTGCACAGACAGCTTCAGACGAGGCCTCTGCGTCCGCCACCTCCTGTTCACCCAAGCGGCTTCTAACGAGGCCCTTTCGCCTCCGCCTCCGCCTCCTGCTCACCCAAGTAGCCCCCAACGAGGCCCATTCCATCATCATGTGAGGCGCGCATCGCCTTTCTTGATCGCTGATAGGCTGTATCCCAGTGAATAACGGCGTTGGGAGCTCTCACAGGCGAGAGCTCACCAGGAATGGTAACGGCTACAAGAGCCGTTTGGATTTCTTCAATCCTGCGATATCAACCTGAGGAGAACGAGAGGAGGGAAGGATAGCGGTGTGAGGGCCGCTACCGGAGCGAGGTATGTCGTCGTTTTCTGCTTACTGACCGACTCAATGCAGTCTATAACACCTGCGTCAATCGATCACAAGGACGGGCACAGGGCGAGGACTCAAGACTTGTCCTCAACCCTTTTAGGCACATGGGCCTCGAGGTTTAGACCACGCATGTCGGCCCATCGAGCTCAGCTAGGCGACAACAACAACTAGGACTCAGAAGAGAGCCCTGAAACTTGATTCATACATCAACTGGCATACGAGGGAATGGCGGGGACGCGCAGAAGGAACCGCTGCGGACGAGCCCGACTCTGCCCGACTCGGTCACCATCCGTGCGTAACTTTCCCATCATCAATGCATCACTTTCCCATGCCAAAACGTATAAGAAAGCTCCCCCCCCGTCGTTTCCTTCATCCCCTTTCCACCCATCTTTCCCTTCGTCGTCGTTAACGTTCCTCTCCTCGTTGTTGCCCTCGTCGTCGCCTTCGTCGTTGTCGTTGTCACCTTCGTGGTCGTTGTTGTCGCCTTCGTCGTCATCGTCGTCGTTGGTTTTTTTGTCATCATTGTTATCTTCGCCGTTGTTGTTGTTGTTTATCCTTGTCGTCGTTGCCTTCACTCCTTCCCTTGTCTTTCTTTTCTCCCCACCATTTCCTTCATCCCCTCCTAGTCTTTGTCCAATATTATTATTATTATTATTATTATGATGATGAATATAAATATATTTGACCAATGATATTAGTGACTGATGCTCTATTTGTCTGATACTCCTGATTGTCTAATGCCCTGTTGATTGTCTGAGAGTAAATGACTGGCTGTCTAACTGTCTGATGCTCTATTTGTCTAATGCTCTATGTGTCTGGCTGTCTAATACTTTAACTGTCTGATTGTCTAATACTCTATTTGTCTAACTGTCTGACTCTCCTCTTTGCCTGATTGTCTAATACCCTATTTGTTTGACTGTCTGATTCTCTAAATGTCTGGCTGTCTAATACTCTATTTGTCTAATTGTCTGACTATCTAACCACTTCTCTGATTGTCTGGTGGTCTGATAATGTAACTGTCTGACAGTATGCCACTGGTTGGTAGTCTAACTGCATAGCTGGCCAGTGGTCTGGTACTCTAGTCTCTGTTTCTATAGCACTCTGGTGATTTGATACTGTATGACTGTCTGATTATCTAACTGCCTAAACAAGACTGACTAACTGAGACTCTGGCTTTCAATTGGTTTGGCTCTCTGATATATTCTGAATATCTAGTGCCCCAACTCTCCAACTGTCATATTCTTCCTGATTATATCTGCATCTGGTTAACTGATTAAATGACATCATAATAATCTACACCCCTTATAATCTAGGCTACTAAATGACTACTCTCCTGCCCTTCTTCTCCACTAATCTTTGTCAGACACAATTAGACAGCATTAGTTTTTTCCCCTTTTTCCTGATGCATGCTTACTTTTTCGTATATGCCTACCCCTTCGTCGCATCCCCATTATGTTCATCAAACGGACTACCTCGTTCCCTTATCGATCCCCATTCCGTTTACCCTATGCCCAACCCCTTGTTCATACGCGTACCATCCCCTATGCCCCCTGTTTTACCTATACTTGTTATCGCCCTTGTTCTACTTACGATACGGCTGTGTTTCTGTACATGTATATAAACCGATGTACTGTAACGTCGAACCTTAAGTTCGACTTAACTGTCTTTGTCAATATCACATCCCATCTCACCTAAAGAACGTCGTTTCTACTCCGTTCATTATCGCTCTCAAGGATAAGACTCCTTCTAGTTGTCTTATCACTTAGCTTATTCGTTCACCTATTGTTTGACTTGTCCGTTGGACTTAGTCTACTTTGTCAAGCGCTCTTAGCGTGGACGCATCGTAGGTGGAGATCGACGTGATCATAACAGACTCTGGTATGTCCTGTATATGCTGAAGATAAGGTGCGCCACAGGCGCAGGGAGTTTGTAAGCTCATCGTTGTGGATGGTGATAACTGTAAGTATTAATTATTCAGATGAAGGAAGGGTGTTGTATTAATCGTTACCAAAGGAATGAAGCCTCCACATCCAGTGGCTTCACAGGACGCACAGGCTACGGCTGACATGCTCGATGCATTAGGAGCGAGTTGGATTGCCGGTCGGGTGATATAATGCTGCCAGTAAGGGTGGCCGCAACCGCAAAGCTCCGTAGCATTGACTGGCTCACGACATTGAACAAGGAACTAAACAAGATGAGAAGGCGTTCCCATAGACTGGGAAGCAACGCTTACTTGTCCAAAGGTGGCACCGGCGCACACTGTCGTGCATTGTGTGCAACGATCACGAGGGACGAGAGGAAACAGCTCTGCGACAGAGCTACTTATGGGCATGACGAGCAAAGGAGGAAGAGAGGGGGGAAGAAGGGAATTTTTTTCTTTGTCTGTGACGGCGCTACTCCGTTTTAGTTTTGCCGCCATACTCACACGGCTGGGGGATGTCAGGTGGGCTTTGCTAAGTATTATTTTTCCGGTAAAGATTTACAACGAGCACAGTGAATATGGATTTGTCAATATACAAGGTCTTACCGCCGACCGCCAGCTCACTGGGTGACCCTCAGTGTCCAGATCTTCCTCAACATGCACCTGCGTGGGAGTGACCTGAAGGCCCACGATGATGGAAAGGCCACGACGGGCATGCAGGATTTACATGCACAATGAAGCACGGCGGGGCATCATAGGTCACGACGGATCACGGCGATCACGGCGGATCACGGCGATCACGGCGGATCACGGCGGATCACGGTAGATCACGATGATAAATATATGTAATTAGATATTGTCCGATACGGACCGTCATAGTTTCCCCTGCGGCTTCGGGTGAGAATGCGGGTGTCACAGTAGTCAACCCCCACCCGTACCCCCGGGCCCCGAGGTACCCGAACCCGCTACCTGCACGGGCACACCGTGCTGTTACCTACAGGGAACCAGTTGTTTATCGCCCGTCCTATCAGCCCTATACATGTCCTTAATCATACGACGACACCTTGCCCTGGAATCACAACAATTGCGTTAAGACTCTTATCAGTTCGACCTTGGATAGGGCCATCGCATCTTGATCTGATACCACCACCTTCTTCTTTTGGAACATGGCCCGTCGTCCTCCAGGACCATCTCGCGGCAGCCGTGGTCGGTCTCTCCTTCCTCCACTTTCCTGGTCTGGACGGGGTTCTCGAACTTCGTCTCAGTCCGATTCCCTAGATGCCCACATCGCCATGGACACAAGGGGGGATGACCCCCCCCCCGACAATGCATTCGTCCAGAGCGGGCTCCGCCCACTCTGGTGACTTCCCTGATGCCCCAGACCAGTATGGCCTCCTCGTCGAGGCTTGTGCTGACTTTCGTACCGCATTAGATGGCGTCCACGCCATCCATCTCCCCTCAGAAGCCATTCAAGCGCTCGCTGGCGTTATGGAACCCTTTGCCCTGGCCTTTGGTTTAGAAGCCTTTGTGCTAAAAGGGGGTAAGGAGTACCTTGTCAGCCCCTTTGGGGTCACAGACTCCGGTCGGGTCACACGGCCCCCGGCGCCTGCCCCTATCCCAACGCCTGCTCCGTTGGAACCGCCTCCACCCACGAGGATGGAGACCCTTGTGCCTCCTGGTGCCGAGGGTCCTACCCCAATACGCATCAACAAGAAGCGACTTCTCGGCCGCCCTCCCCCCCCGCCTCCTGTCAGGCGTTCGTATGCCAGTGTTGCAGGCAAAGGCCCTCCCTCTGCCCTGCCGCCGCCCCCTCCTCTTGGACCGTCAAAGCAAACCACCACTATCAAGTCCTGTACTCGTCAGGGGACCAAGGCTTCGGCTTTGGTTCTCCGTTTCCGTCCCAGCCCTACCGGCGCTGCGATCCCTCTCCTCTCGGACGTTCAGAAAGCCCTTGCTGGCTCCTCCCCCCCGCCTGCTCATGTAGGCTTTACCCTACGTGGTGATCTCCTGGTGCGTTACACCCAGGCCATCGGCCCCAAACTCAAAAAGGAGGTCATATCCCTCCTGTCCACTTTGCACGCAGGAGGCGTTCAGCTCCTCAGCCGGGACACTACGTCCCTCATCAAATTCATGCATGTTCCGACGCACCGCCTGGACGGGGGCGCGTCCACGTCCGACTGGCTTCACGCCACGGTCTCATCTCATCCCCGTTGGAAGGGAGTACATTTTGTACAACAAGCCCATTTCGTCATACCCTCAGGCAAGACGATTGGCTATACCGCCACTGTGGTGGTCGAAGTTGCCGACGACCGTGCTTCCTCTGTTGCACGCCGCCTCCTCCAGACCGATGTCCATTTCGATGGCATCCCCTGTCATGCCCATCCCTGGGTCTTGCGCAAGGCCTCTCGTCAGTGTGGCATCTGCCTTCGGTGGGGCCACACTTCACACGTCTGTTCGTCACGCCTTCCTTGGTGTGCCTTATGCGCCAACTGTCACAGTTCCGCCGTACACGAGCAAGCGGTCCTACAGGACTCCTCCATGCAAGACATCAAGTGTATCAATTGCCGTGGGCATCATCCCGCCATCTCTCGGGACTGCCTTGCCATCCTGCAAGCCAAACGGTTGAAGCAAGTCCGCCAGACGCGCGATCAACGTCACCAAACAAAACACGCCGCCCGCTTTGAGGCCCGCTACGGAGGCCTTGACTCATACCGATAGGCCCCTTTCCTTCCAAGGCTCAACGTTCCTCCTCCTACTATGTCGCGTGTGGAGATGGACTAGTTAAACACTATATGCGGCCCTATGCCGATGACGTGATTAGTATAAGTATGTCTTACGGGTTCTTTTTCCTCGCTCTAGTTAGTGTTGGCTTTTTTCCCAGTATACCTCGGTAGCGTATGTGGCAATACACTCCTTCTATTCAAAAAAAAAAAAGACCTTGGATAGGGCCGTCTGGACATACTCAGGTTGATCAAGTAGCATCAATGTCGCAGATTCGTGCAAACTCGAATACTGGTACATTTACTAATCTACATGGAAGTAAACATACCGGTGTTAAAGAGATAGGACTCCGTCAACATGTATTACCCGCATCACCAAATATTCGCCTTCGTTTTGTGGGCATCGATGCCTGATGATTTAGCTGATTACAAAACAACCGAGGAATCAGTTCCATATCTGACAAAATATTCAGCAGAAAATGGTACCGACATAATGGTCCCCGACAGACACGACAACGTACTAAATGAAAAAAAAATACGCTCAGAATTCTGAATAAACTTTGCAACGACCTACTTGTGATTTCTCCGTTCGTCCAAACTCCTCCAGAAATTTTGAAAGATCTGCTTGGGTCTGTACGAACTCAAGCGAGTTGTATTCAAGGCCCATCCACAGCGGCGCCCCTTGCTCTCCCGCCGACCCCACTGAATGTCTCAAGGAGAATCCGAGAGCTCGTGTGGAGAGCGAAAGGGGTGTCCCGGAGGACAAAGGTCATGGTGGTTAGGTACAGCTCGTACCTGCTTGACTCGGTGAACATGCTATCTGGATCCTCGACTGGCTATCATAAGCAGAATTTAGCAATAGCCCTCGAGAGATCCAAAGGTAAATTACATCATGGACGACGCGCTCGACCCGACATATCACAGTATGTGGGCCGTAATCGAGCGTAGGCACGGAACCACCCATGACGAATGGGTACCCGGATTCATTTGCTTGTCGGTACGCACGGTCAAGCCATTGGTCTACCGGACCAGGTGGTTTCCCGAACTGGCGCGCGTAAGCATCAGCGTCGAGCCTCCGGGGCCGAATGGCGGTGATAGAAGGTCGTCCTGCTCTGCGTGAACGCTGCATCTCTCAGAGTCGGGGATTGAACACCAGGGAGGTGAGTCAACGCCACTCAAACGATTGCACATTTATCTTGCACTGGATAATTTTTTCTTCTTCATCGGGCTATGAGGTATGACTCGAAACGATGTGAAAGAGCCGTCAAATGTGCTGCGCTTTCAACAGCAAAGCGGCCATGATAGTTTAGACCTGTTATTGAGTGTAGGGCCAATCGGCACATCATTACGGGATATATGTCCAGTGATCTTCTAAAAGAACCTCCCAAACGGAGGTAGGGAAACATAGACATCTGTATTGGCTCGGGAACCCTTACTGACCCTAGATACGACGGCAGCAGTTCAGAATGGAAGAATTATGGATCGCGTGTTTCCCGAGTAACACGAATAGCGACGATAGACACGCGGCCATGGCATGGAACAACTTTACGGTACAAGGCTGTGTTTTTTTATTCATAGGGAAAAGAAATCTTGAGCTTTCAATCTCGCAAGAAGCTGTATTCCGCAACGAGGCATACATGCCTGCCGATGGCGGTACCCTCTCTCCATCACATTTGCGCCTTGCGCATCAGATTCCTTCTCACACGTCTGCGCTGCGAACCCGCTCCCTCGCCTTTACCCCATTGAAGATACGGCACGCGTCCCCACTCCACCCCAGCCACGCCGTTCTTCCATTCTTCATCATCGCCACCCGCATTATAGTCAAGCATACCCAAAACGGGTAACTCCATCTCTCCTTTGACGAATACGCGAGAGTGCTTGAGAAAAGCAGGTGGTACGGAAGTAAGAACGTGCATCTCCAGCTAAGAAGATTTCGTTTCAGAAAAGGAACGAACAAGCGCGATGCCAAAACAAGTCGAGGACGTAGGCGTAGGAGGCCGAGCTCCCTGTACACAAGGCAACAACGTCTGGCGGGTGGGTGGCAACCCGCTATCCATAATCGCCACGTTACCGTTTGCGTTTACGCCATCTTCCCAACTGGACACAAGGCCGACCAAAGCCCCACCTCCGCGGGAATCACATCCTCTGCGCCATTTCCTACGAGAAATGATACGATCCGGGGCGACCCGCCAATCTACAGCGTAAGGCACCTGAGAACAAAGCGGCAACGCCGTTCTCCAAGACGTAGCTGTGATTTGCTCAAGTGAGGTCGTACTACTAGACAGATCTACGATCTCCCGAGATGGCGCCGGGAAAACAGCATGGAGATGGGAGAGAAGATTGATAACACGATCATCTGCAGGTGTATACAAAGTATGGAGAGGCGCCACAGATGAGGGTACGATAGGCTCAATCTGCGCGTAAAGTTGAGACTTGCCAAAGTCGGGTGGGTAGTTAAAGTCATCGAGAGAGTTTGATGCGGTGATCTCAAACACGTGCGTTGGTTGGATAATGTCTTGGATTCTTTGGGTCAGGTCTGCACCAATACCTTTATTCCAACCCATGGTGTTGACCAGGAGTGGGATGACATCCCTTATGTGGTTCGGCACGTCAGAGGAAAGAAGGGGGGTGCGAAGGTCAAGCTCGTACGCCTGGAATAGGGCTTGAACAGAGGCTAGGTAATGTGCAGGCGATGAAAGTGGTGTTGTAGCTCCAATGTAGTGCGCTCTGTTAGGTGATGTCGGATGAGAAAATGGAGGTCCTGGTCCGCTTTTTAGTCGTGTTTCGTCGAATGATTTACAAAACGCTCACCAAAGCAATGGTCTTCAATGATATTTAATGCCACCATGCCGCCAGGTGTGAATTCAGATTGGCCCGGATCGCACTCTAGGTACGCAACACGGTCAAAGCTAAACCCATGACATCAGTAGGGAGAATACGACGAAAATTGATTACTTACCGTACTAGCAATCGATCGAGAAGCGTTCTAGCAAAAGTACTCTTGCCAGTTTTCTTAGGACCCTTGATGAAGTAAACGCCCCCGCTAGGCCGGCGGCAACATATTATCAAACGCAGTAGCCCAAGTACATAGGGTTCTCCTGATACCTAAGCTTATCCGCGTTTAACTCTGCAAAAAGAGAGAGAGAAGAATACTACATACCATATGTACACCAGGTACATTTAGCATCTTGGTATCTTCTTCTTCACTTTGACCTTGATAATCAAAAACACCTTGCAAACGTTTCCTAGACCTTGAATTCTGGATGAAACGGCCTCTAGAACCTGAAGCGGAGATGATTTCGGTGCATATACGCGGTGAGGTTTCCCGGAAACCCCAAGAAACCGTTCCTCCAAGAATGGTAAGCAAATACGCGCCCGAGTTCCTTGCGCACAGGTAGTACGATTCAAAACGGAAGAAAGCTCGTCTTGAGACAAGTGCAAAAAATATTGTGGTACAGAGTCGGCTTGAAAGTCGTCTGGGACGATTCGACGACTCGATGATAATTTTGTTCTTCATCTGGAGAAGAAGAATCTCGGAGGGGTACGCTGGGAGACCACGCTCGCCTAGGTCGGTCAACTTCCACGTCGCTGTCAGAGCTAGACGACTCTGATCCGGGAATGAGTTCCTCTTGTTTTTCCGCGGCGTTGAAGCATCTGCACGCAAAGTCTGAGCCGCCTTGCGCAGCTGCGATAGCGCTCAGCGCCCAGCATCAAATGTGGGCATGGCAAACAAGTGTAAATAACGATCGGTAATATTGAAGCCGTCGCGGAGTTCCGCAATTCCGCTGACTTCTATGGTGCCACCTATTGTAGTACATTGGAAACATGAAGTTCGTAACAAAGAGCCGGATGTGGTACTGAAGTTTAGTAGACAGCGTGATGAATAATAGTAGAAGGACGTTCAACGCCACCGATTGGTGGGCGGTGGCTGTGCAACCGACTGAATAGTGCGAGTAGTGCAACTTTCACTTTTCTTCAATCACCAGCGCATGTATGAGCTCAAAATGAAAAGGCAAAAGAAGGATAGTCCCTCTGCCTTTCGTTTTCAAAGGCCGTTCTTGGGGCGTCACCCCGCTAGCCTTGGCTTTTGTCATTTTTCTAGGTCTCCAAGTCACATTGGTGGGGAAACGCTCGATCTGGTTGCCAGCCATCTAGTGTCCTTTCATAGGTCAGTAAAATACAAGAGAAAGCTTTAATCTTTCTTACCTTTTATGCGGAACTGACTTGAGCGCAGTCCAAAGCCGCCGATTCTAACAAATGTTCATTTCTACGGTTTGAAAAAGCGAAATTCCCGTATTATGCATTCGAGAGCCAGGAAAATGGCTCGGAAATTGGGAATCTGAAACCGATGAAGGAAGACGCTGCGAAAGTCACGGTAAATGGGATTAAAAACGTTGCAAGTGTTAACGAGGCTTGCCTTGATAATGGGTGTCACTGTTCACATCCATCGATGTTCATCCCGCTCATGCCAGATACAAAAAACGGTCTAAAAATCTCCTTTTCCGTGGCTGGAGCTGGTGTTTGCAACCCGTTGCCAGTATCGCTTGGATCACGGAAGTGAGGGTCGATTCCTTAGTCTGAGTGTGAAAGCGAAAAGGTGAAGAGTGGGTGAGGTCGTAATTAGTAAACGTAGATTACAGAAAAAAGCAGTCACGTACTGAGCAGTCTCCGGAACTTGGGAGGGCGCAGGGACTGGAGCGCTCATGTCTCAGATGGGAGCCAGTGGGATTTGGTGCTGGGGCGCATGGTGGAGAGCCAACGACTAGCTGGGAGTCGTAGAAGCCTGGGCCATGGATGGGGTGGTTAGCCGCAGACGACCATGGACTAGAGATGGAGTGTCGCAGCTGTGTGCGATGACTGCAGTAGAGATGTCTTGCAATTGGATTGGGGGAGCCGTGATCTCGCTTGGGGGCGATACGCGGGCCGTTGAGCTTTGGGGTGTAGGCCTCAGATGCTGGGGTGGTTCGAGGCCAGTGAGGGAGAGGAAGACATGAGGATAAATGAGGGGGGGAAGAAAGTGGGTGGAATCTGGATGCGAAACGGCGAGAGTCACCGCACCCCCGATTCATCGATTGTGGGCGCGCACATTCAAGACGACGAAAGCGGATGAAGAGGAAAAGAA
The DNA here is from genome assembly GCA_015039365.1 of Amanita rubescens. Taxonomy (NCBI): domain Eukaryota; kingdom Fungi; phylum Basidiomycota; class Agaricomycetes; order Agaricales; family Amanitaceae; genus Amanita; species Amanita rubescens. The sequence goes on along the minus strand of WION01000098.1, from coordinate 115,626 downwards.
CCTAGCGAAGGTGTTTCTCATGCTAATTGCTGCGTTGCCAATGCTACGCTTTATCCTCACATATCCAGGGCTCGAGTAATAAGAGTAGAACAAAAAAATGACATCCAGACGGATCAAATTTTGCTTGTCTACCTGACAGCGAGTCATTCGATTGAGCTCCTTATGGCTGCAGAAAATGAGGCCATTTCCAGGCGAGATCGTCAGGCATTTTACCGCCAACTCGTTCCGCCCGACATGTGCTGTTATCTGAACCACAGATGACTCAAGAATTGGAGCTACTGTCAATTCTAACGTGACTCGTGAAGAAGCGAATCGTTGCCGTGAACTTGTAGGTGTGAGTTGGCGCACACAAACAGATCCGGAAGGAAGAACCAAACTTGCCAAATTTATCCACATGCCCACAGCCCTCAATAAAATTCTCCGTTGATGACCGAGGGTCGTGCATGATGCTCCTGAATTTTCGGAGGATTAAACAAAACCAGAAACATCCGACCCCAAATTCCATCCCGTTCAAGAAGTCATTGTTCGTTCAGTCCAAGCATTATGAAAACGGTCCTGAAACGGCAAGCTCAAACCAGCTCAAACCGCGCGCACATGGACCTACACGAATAAACATTTCTACGCAGAACATTGTACGCCACCCCATTCCACACCGTAAAATGCTCGTCTCGATGACTCGTGCTCAGATTGACAGAAACCTCGTCTGCGTGCACCCCAGGACTTTCCTAATCCAGAAGCAAAATGAGCGGAGGATCAACGACTTACCCGATTAGGTAGGTACAGGTGCTTATTTTAGACTAGCGTGTCCAGGAACATCAACCAAACCGACTCCGCGAACAATTATTGAAACTGTTCAAACCTTGTCCCAATCCGTCATCATCAACAAGCCTTACCTTGGATTTGCCGACTGCCGTTCCGGGCCAAAGGCGCTTAGTACTCCAAACTCCATAACTAGCGTTCAACTCGCGTCAAATCAAGTCACGATTCGGCTGTGCTGCGGATTCGTCAAGTGGCACGTTGAACAAACGCGGCGGAGGTCTGTAAACACTCCAAATATGGGTTCCGTAAACTTATCGGGGTATTCTCATGCAGTCATCCTTGTTCCACAACGATCGTATTGTTCGTCGCGTTGCTTGACCATTTCGGGAAGGAACTTGGGCTGTGTTCTCTGTGATACATGAAATAATGGCAGAACAACAGCCGGTGGCACAAAGTTCCAATATGGCCCAGGCGACAAAACCGGCACCCACTTACGGCAAATCCGCTCTTCGCGTCTCATATAAAGTCCCCTTATCCGTCCGTCTTCGCTACACTCTCACTTCCATCGCCCGTTTTCTCAGAATGTCGTCGAAATCTATCCATTTCCAATCCATAGAGTTTAAACCTCTCAACAACGTCTACCGCGTCGACAGTTACCGCGACTACCTCTGCTTACTCTACGCCACGCCGAAAAACGCCGGCCTCTCTCGCGAACATTGGAAGGTCACGGAGATCAACACTTACAAGGACCACAGCACCAAAGTCCGACACGAATATTTAATCGCCAATCTCAGCGACGGCAATGGAGGAACCGTTTTCCTCCGTATCGAACGACGGTTACAGGACTCTTCCGCCAAAGCATTCGGAAAAGCCATCATAGGAGGACGTGGCTCAGGAAGCCGCTCACAAACCGGACCCACCACTTCTCCTCCTCAAAGCAACACCGATTCAGATTCTCAAGACGGCGCGGCGACGACAACCGTCAACGACGGTAGAGCCAAAAAATTCAAAAAGAACGCGGTGGACGAAGTTACCCTATTCGATCCCGACCTGCCTAAAAGCAAGGAAGAGATAAAGAGTCAGGTACTCGTCGAACGTATCGTGTTTGCCCCCGAAAATCAGATACCGCTTGCGAAATTGGTCGTTTTGGCTTGTGCTATTAATGATCATTCAAAGGAATATCATTTCTTTGAAAAGAATTGTTATTGGTTTTGTTATTGTGCTGTGGAAGCGCTTAAACAACGTCATTTGGGAAAGCCGATGCAGGTTAATGGGAAACAAGGGTCTTGGAGGGGGTTGCCGACGGGTCATTTGTGGGATGAGGTTGATTTTGAGGTGTTGTTGGGAAAGTTTGATACGATGTGGCGCTCTTTTGATCAGAGGGTAAGTTTTTTTTTTTTTACTTTTTTATTCGGCGCCTGACGTGAATGAAATTTTGCAGATTGATGATTTGATTAATCATCCGGATAACAAGCATTTAAAAGTGGCTAAGAAGCAGGCGGAGGAGTCAGACAGGCGCGCGGAGGAAGAGGCGCGCTTAAGGCAAGAAGAGAAGAAGCAGAAGGAGGAAGCGCAACGTCGTGCGGAAGAAGAGAGAAAGCAGAAGGAGGAAGAGAAGAAGCGTGCCGAGGAGTCGGAGCGTCGTGCGGAGGAAGAGAGAAAGCAGAAGGAGGAAGCGGAGCATCGTGCGCAGGATTTGGAACGTCAGCTCGCGGAGCTCAAGGCCCAGCTGGCAAGCAAAGGTAATGTTCTCGCCAACACTTGACAGTGGCGGTCGCTGACGTTCGCAATTCTGCAGCCTGAGAGCCGAGGTACTTTCCCCGGCGACATCGTTCCTTGCTTGCTTGTTTTTCAAGACTTCTCACCTGCATACGCATACATCTATTACTAACGACACTACAGTAGTCTGGTACTTCCATACCCTTGGACTGGATCTAAACGATGTTTTACGACGATATTATGATATATTGTGTTGCTATATTCTGACTTGTATTTTATGGATTTCTGTATTCGAGTTGAACGTGTTTCGGCTCCGCACACCGTCACGACCACGTTTCCGTCGTATGCACGCAAGACGCCCTCAGCCCGCGCCTGCTACGGCCAGTCTTCAACCTCCCAACACTCTTCCTGCCTGAGCAATGGCAAAACGTCCCTTCCGTCGAACTTTTGCCCCGGATGTGGGACGATTCTGCCTCTCAGGTTCTCCCAACTTTACCAGTCTGGAACACCCTCGTTTATGTCCGCGTCATAGTACCGGCCATCTCATCATTACTTCCATCAGGCTCGGTCCCTGCTGCTACGAACATGTCTCTCAGCCCGCCCAACACTGCCTCTCCCTTCAACGCTTCAATCGCCGTCGCTGACAACACAAGCAGCAACCTAGATGACTTGCGAGTCCGCGCCTATGCTGAACGTAGGACGTCTATTGGCTCTTAATCCCCACCCAGACGACATGCTCCCGGGCCGTGCCTACGCAGAAGATAGAGCTCCAGCTCGCACTTCCGCTTTTCTGTCCCTCCGCCACGACACCGAAATTGGAAAAACGACCTTCGTTCAGCAGTAACGTGCGTCTGCAACACGGTCTCAACCATTACACATGCCGACTATGCAGCTCCTAGTATCAGATGAGCAGCGTCTTAAGTTGTTCTTGCGTTTCTGATACGAGGAGGGCGCGTCTCATTTTCAGATCCGCCCCTTCACTCCTCTCTCATCATGGTGCATCGCCACCCCGACACCCTAGCAAGATAATCCTGCATTGCTACACGCCCAATTGCGACCAAGTAAGTCTTCTCGTGCTTTGATCGATTGATTCTACCAGCTCAACCACCTCACCGTAACGGTCGCCTATAGTCCTGAATGCCAAGATTATCCGTCCAATCAACCACTACCCTACGGAACCTGCACTCGATCCTATTCCTCATGCTCACGTCTGCCCTAGACAAGGAAGCAAAATTGCGAACTTTGCGAACGACGCTAACCGTCCGTGGATGTCGTCCACTTCAGCTTCAAGTTGTGGCCGTTGAGCAGCATGTGGCCGTGATAGGGCGTGTGTGTGTGGACGCAGGTGGATAAATAATTAGACCATACCAACAATGACATGCGCAGTGGCCATAGACGTAAGAATCCCATGTGAGCGCTGTAACCAGAGCACGGATCTCGTGGGCAAGGAGAACACACGGAAAACGATTGGTTTTAGGAGAGACGCAGGAAAGGGATCCCGTTAAGCTGCGGCTGTGCTAGTGACAGAAATTAAACTGTCAGTGTCACGGAATCGTCGGAGCAACCGGAGACAACGGAACATTTTAGAAGAGAGAATTTCACGGACGTTCCGTCTCGTTATGGTAAGGGGGCGAATTTCTTAAATTTCGCCGGCTGTGACGAGTGATGGTAACTGTCACCGAATCGCCGGACTGAACTTCCTACTACTGGGAATCTGCTAATGTTAATGACGAATTCAAACCCGAATCAAACCTCTTTGCCCAATCCGACCGCTGGAGTAGTTCAATTTCGCGCTCCCTTGTTGCGCAAGCCGATTTCTGTAAACTCAAACTTGCAAAAACACGGGACACTTTGATTGTAGGAAGCGCATACGAAATAAAACCACATTGAAGTCATATGAAGTTACAGGACACTGGTAGAAGAAAAAACAAGAGAATGAAAACCGGCCAGACCGTCTGTACTAAAATCCAAAATAGTATAGCCGATTTGTTGTTCTTTCTGAGTTGCTTCAAAACTAATAAAACGGAGTTGGGGCAGGTGGTGGTCAAGATGAAACATGAAACTCACGAGATCATTGGATAACAACATCAATGTCATAACGCCCAGAGAAATAAGCCCTGTCATCGAAAGTTTCGGTCCAGACCGCGAAAACTCCTGGGGTCCTACTGAATATTGCCGTGTGGATAGGGAGGCGGATGATTCCTCCTTGGCCAGGTAACCCTGCCCAGGCTACCCCATTAGAATCATTCCAGATAGTCAGTGTTCCCTAAAGGCGGACCGTTGCATTAGTGATGGTGGCAGACGGGCAAATGATCGAATCAACGTACTGCATATTGAGTACGGCGGTCCCTCACAGTCACGACGGCTATTAGGGTTTCAAGTTTCTCTTTTGGATAGACAAAGGAAAGGATTTTTCCCCCGTCTTTATCCTCGTACTTGTATATTCCGGATTCTGCATACTCCTCGCTGGTACTATTAGCGCCCAAATCAACAGTCTTCCCGCTAGGAAGGATCAAGCGAAGGGGGGAGGCAAGTTTGTTCTCGAATTTAATGGTCATCTAGGGTGAATGTTGAAAGAGTGAGCATCTCGAAAGTCAACGGGAGGATAACTTGACGAGCGGGGTGCACCACGAACCTCGACAAATTGCTAAGCACTCGAAGGTATGTAGCTTTCGAGTACGGAATTTTAGTGCGATGGCAAAGTGGTGGATGGAAGACGACGTACAGGAGCTGGTATTTGAAGAGGTGGTTGCTCTGAAGAGCTTACGGTGGATGGGGCCATCTTATATCGTTCCACCAGCAAGATACGTCGCATCTGGACATCAATTGATTCCTCATCTACGCCCCAGATCTGCCAGTTGTTCTGTTTTCCCATCTTGGGGACCGAACAGTTCCTTTATTGCAAGATGATATTCAACACTTAATTGGGACTGGAACGACAAATTACAATGTCTTCTTTAGTTCTGCCCTTTCAAGTTGGTAATATATACGGCATGGCCATTTTGGAATTGAAATGGATTTATGTAAATTGGGAAACATTTCCGCACTTTGCAATACCAGATAAGCGTCGGCCGGAATCACGTTCAATTTGTGTGTGTTGGTTAATTGGAGATCTAGAATGTATGAGTATCGGTTCACAATGAACAGTCGTGATCGAGTGATCACTCCTTATTTTCTACCTGCAATGAATAGTCCTTTACGAGTTGCCGCTTTGTCTTTTAACTGTAACATGGCCGCCCATTTTCGAATGTTGGCGAGAAGATGGGAGAAGTCTTAGTTAAGCCTGTTTCATCAGGACGCCGACCGGTGCAGGTTGGCTTAACAAAGGCAAATTTTGGATTTATCTCACCACGGGCATGGGCACGTTTCCAGGGAGGAGAAATGTTGATGAAGGTTGGCTGAAATACCAAATTTCATAAGGGGAACTAGTGTAAGAAAATTGCGAAGTTTTTCAAACATTTCGTCGGACATTTCGCTTGGGTGGAAACCGGGGAATTCCCTTTTTAGGCAAATCCACAGGCGAAATGTCAACAAAATGTCTTGAGAAATGTTTTCGAAACCTATTATTCCAATATTTTTTCGCGAACTATTCTTGCTGGAGAAATGGAATATTTTACCAGAATTTCGGGCTTCAAGAAACACTCCTGTGCCCGTAGTGTCTCTGTAGAGCCATGCAGACAAAAGAAATGTATTTGATGATCCGGCAGACACACCCAACTTGATAGTTATTTGGTTGTAGCAGGTAATGTTACCGTGTACGATTACACTGGATGACGGAACAATGATAACGCCTAAGTTGTCAGTTAGCGTTAGATATTTACATGGTGGAAGCATTCCTTGAACAAAATCACACTAAATGAGCAGAGGCCCAACGAGCACTCGAAAACGCTCTCCAATTGTTTCGTCTGAAAATTGAGATGTCGCACACTAGTACGAAACGGAGACCAAGTAAGAGTTGTAACGGCAGAGGTCACAGGACACATGTAGGAAAATTTTCACTAAGACGTAGGACACTAACGCCATTGGGGAAACGAGAATGGCGGAAGCGAGTTCGAAAATTTTCATTCGAGATAAGATCTAAGATAGGCCCCGCTGATAGGGGTCCGAGAAACCTTGCGGAGCAAGGTATGTAACAAGTTGTAATATTCCGACATGACAACTAACGCCATGACATCGCCACCTTGTCTGCCACCACCGTGGCTTCTCGCTCCTGGTGATGCAATGAGCTTACGCGCGCAGCCGAAATTCTACCCGCTCTGTCGGTAAAGGTTCTAGAAGCTTGTCTCTTTCATCTCCGCTCGCTGCCGCTTCCCAAGTTCCGCGTCTTGGGATTGTTTGGGTTAATTCGGCTCCCATTTTCTATGGTATCTCAGGCCATAGGCATTATCGATGAAAAAAAGTGACACCACCCAAAAGCTGCGCTACGCATCTTGCTCTTCATCTCCGCTCGTTGCCGCTTCCTCAAGAACACGGCCGAGATCTCTGTCGTTGACGAAGTCGTGTAATGATGTCTTCGCTGGGAGCTTTTCCGGGTCGATATTCTTGCGAGTCCGCGTCTTGGGATTGTTTAGCTTGATTCGGCTCCCATTTTCTATGGTATCTCAGGCCTCAGGCACTATCGATGAAAAAAGTGACACCACCCCAAAAGCTGCGCTACGCATCTTGCCAGCCTCATGACCCACTTGCCAGGTGATCAAAATGTCAATGATCGGGGACGTTTCCAATTTACACATAACCCTGCCATCTCTTTACGCCTCCCCATTCTCGAAATCGAGTCTCTGACAACATGCCTTTGGTACACATCACTGTCTATACGATCCACAACGACTTGACCCGCACTGCCCTTGAGTTCGCGTCACCCCTCCGGGGTTGGGGATCGCATGGCAGACAAAACCAACAGGTAGGAGACGAGCCTTTGTATGCTAGCAGACATGCTGAGGCACTCTTTACACAGTGGAAAGCCATCGCAGATGACGCAGGGTGGACGCTCCAGAACCAAGGAGTTAAGATAATGATGATAATAATAATCAGCAGCGTCGCTTCCTTTCTGCATAGAGTATTCGACCTTCAAGCCGACGGCATGCTTATTCCTCTTCAGGCTTTGGCGCCTGAGGTTACGCAAGCGGTTGATGCTCTGCGTCTAGCTGAGACTAACGCCCTGACTGAGGATTTGGCTGAGGCATGAAGGTTTGTGGCGCAAAGAAGACTTCAGGAGGAAAACAACAGGCGTGCTCAGCTGTCTATCCAAGATGGCGTTTATAAGATCATAAACTTCAAGACAGGAACCGTCTTTGGCTTCGCGGATGACACTTTAAATACCCCAGGTACGCACACATTAAATATTGTCTCTGTTCAGCTGCAACCGCTGACCCCTTTCCGTGTGTCATTAGTTCAGGGCCTGGTATCCCGGAACGGCAACCTATTTCAGCAGGTATGATATTGGTCTTGGTCCGCAGGCACATCGCTCTCACTGTGCTCGCAGTGGAAAGTCACGGAGGTGAACGGTGACCGCTCCGAGTTGAGAATTAACAATCGCTTCCTTGGCCTGGGCCCGGCACCTATTGGAACTGCAGCTGAGCCTGTGGCAAGAGATGAGAGAGCCCTTCACGGCCGAGTTGAAGCCCAGAAGAGGATTTTTGCCATCCGGAGGGTCCCCAATACTCAATTTTACAAGTGCGAAGTTTCTTGACAATCTGCGTGGTATAATGCTAGGATTTTCTTGGATGATAACGTCGGTGTTAGTCGCTTTGCAGTCAATCTTGCCCGGATTGCGAATGCGAATGGACCAGCTCTCACGGTCTCAGAGATCCCGACCCTGCTGAGTTTTGTTGAACACAACTAATGTAGCCCAAACCCAAACGTGGGCTTTCATTTAGTGGTGCAGTCGAGCGCGCGTGTGTTAGTATGGACAATATAATCGGTGCCTCTCGTGTATGAATATATCGATGGTTCATTGCGAGCGAGCGAGAGTTTCAGATATGATCACATGCCGCCGCGATACGGGCGAACAAGTAGTCGTCGGGTAAAAATAGCGAGCGAGATCATGTGGCTGTGTCGCGGTCTTTCCGGATCTTTACGCGCCGAGGCTCACTCAAGCAAACATCGAGACTTAGACGCCAGGAACCGGTTTGCTTTCAAGCCCAGCTCTACATATTTGGATAAGTTCTCCATTGGGCAACGTGGGTACGTCCACTATGCTACAGGTCAATGACGCAACAATATAGACGTGTGATGAATGTATTGACTACATGGCGTCCTACCAATTGCAAGCGAAGGATGCGGTATGCAGGTTGTTCAGGCCATACGGCGGAGTGGAAAACGACAGAGTCGGTCCAACATTTACGAAGGTGTGTTCATTCCTTTCTGTATACCTTCAATCCTGACCGTCGTTCGCAGGCCTCAGGTCCTTCATTCAGGCTGCCAACATCCTTGATCCACACCTGGTCCATCCACCAACCAAACCCGACCCCAACCTTTATCAATTCCACATTCCCACCCGATTACAACCCATCGACAAACGTCAGGAAATTCATATTGGATCTTCTTGACGGAGCACGGGATTCCGTACGTCACAATCCAACCTCTTGCATCCAATTGCTTCAAGTCCCTCGGATGGTATACCGATCTCTTCGCTTTTTTCCTGTCCAATCTGACCATTCCGCTGACAGTGATCCTCGCAGCACTACCCCATGTTTATCATACCCGACGGCCTCTCGAGGCCCACATGCAAAACTCACATGTAATCCCAATTTTATTGTCCTTTCTCGATTGACAAGCTGATGAATCCCAGCAGCACCCCCTGCTCTCGGGAGGACAAGTCAAGCTCAAAGTCTAGCTCATCCAACGGCACAATCAACTAGATGTGCTTATATTCGGAAACTCACAGAAGCACGCATTACTGAGTACTTGAGTAGCAGTTTTCTAGCCCGTTGCATGTGTAGTAGTGTTTTCTCCTTTGTTACATGGATTTCTGTACGAAAAAAACCTCGAGTTCGGCTCCGGCACGCGGCCACCGTCAACTCAACTTCGCGTATGCACGCAAGACGCGCTCAGGCCGTCACCTGCTCGAACGGCGGCTTCAATATTAGTACGGCCAGACCATCAGCTCGCTTCAGACTCCCAACACTCTTCCTGCCTCAACGATGGCAAATTGCCCCGGATGTAGGACGATTCTGCCTCTCGGGTACTTCAACTCAATATTTACCAGTCTGGAACACCCTCGTTTATGTCCGCGTCATAGTACCGACCGTCCCGTCATTACTTCCATCACGCTCGGTCCCTGCTGCTACGAATATGTCTCTCAGCCCGTCCAACACTGCCTCTCCCTTCAACACTTCAACCGCCGTCAATGACAACACAAGCAACAACCTAGATGGCTTGCGAGTCCGTGAACGTAGGACGTCTATTGGCTCTTAATCCCCACCCAGACGAACATGCTCCCGGGCCATCCCTACGCAGAAGGTGGAGCTCCAGCTCGCACTTCCGCTTTTCTGTCCTCCGCCACGACACCGAGATTGGAAAAACGACCTTTCTTCAGCAGTAACGCGTTTATAGGCATGTTCGCTTCGCTATCTCTGGGAAAACAGAAAAAGGGAAAGAAGATACGTTGCTCCGACCCCATCGGCATCTTCCACTTCATCATTGACGGGGGTACTACTGGGTTGTATCAGTTGTCACCTGTGGCGATTGGCTATGTGGTTATGGAGACGCAAACCAGTGGTTGAAGACCCGTTTGCGAGCGTGCCAAGCAGTCCTGCGAATTGGGAGAGTAGGTATTGTTCGTCGCGTTTGGAGGTCCAAAACAAGACAAAGGATGCAGACTATATATCGCAATGAAGGGATGCAGTCGTCTCCAAGTCACCAGGCGCTACTCTCACGAAGGTGCCGCTATCAACCGTACGCGCAACAGACTGGGCCTATCTTACAGGCCCCGTCACCCCGCGCCCATCCATTACCCAAATCATGCGTCCCGAAACTTCCAGTGGAGATTTGCCACGAAGATGATTAAGAAAGTGACGCTTGATGGATAATTCATGAATCGCCAGGGTTCCTCCTCAAGTCTGCCCTTCAATTATCCTATCCTCTTTGATCAAACCGATCGCTCATTGTAACAGTCATCACTACGCATCCGAAACCTGAAGGTATACCCTCAAACGTCTTGCTCCTTCTCGCTCTATCTGATCTTCTTCGATCCAACAGATCCCATCAATCGATGAGATGTAAGAATATGCCAGGCGTGAAATTGGCTTCAAGATTCATATACGGTAGCTTGACAATATAAGGAGGATACGGCTAAACGATGAACCTCGTTCGTGACCTTCGCCAAGTGCTTCCTCTATTCTCGACAAGAGTGTCGACGAGGCCCTCTTCTCTTTTCCCCCGAACGATGCTGATGACGCTTTCGACCTTGTTCGCGCCGGAAAAAAAGAAAATTAACCTATGATAGCAATACTATTGCCCTTCTTCCGCGTCCTGCCAATTTGCCCAATTGTAAGGTACATTCAATCTCCCGCATGCCTAGCATCCGTGTGCTGATTATACTCAGTTTGAGGATCAAAACAATGCTAAGACTGGGGCAAAAATAGGGAACAGAGCTGATAGCGGCTATCAACGACGAGGCAAAACATTGGTTCTGGTTGATGTGCTACCGAAAAGAGAGACACTTAATGAACATGCGATAGACAAGGGTAGTTGAATAATACTTTTCCTACACGCAGCGGGGTACCGCTCTCCACATTTATACCTGATCGAATAGTCCATCACTTTGTAGAAGTGTGGTCAAGCTCTGAGGCGGAAGGAGGGTTGCTCCAGAGAGCAGCAGTGAGTTGGGGTAAGTATTGACAGACAAAATCGTCACAGAAGGTCGTTGTGGAGAAGAGGGCTCTTGAAGGGGTTGGATGGGTCAAAGCAAGAGGTCGTAAGTCAGAAAGTGCTGAGCGCTTCGAAACAGTGCAGTAGTTGGAAAGACTGGTTAACCACTTGCGTGTTGAATGCCAGGGGTCATGACCGAGGGAAAGGGGCTTCAAATGGGGCGGAGACGACATACGGTGGATAAACCAGCGGGAAAATATCTGTGACATCTGTGACACACTCCAATTTTCCCTTCGCTCATGTCCAGCCAGTATCGCGCACGTCGCTGTCACTATAATTAGAGTCGGATAACATGGCTGTGAATCTGCTCGACGTGTCGTAAAGTGGGCAGAGCGGAAAGACCGTTCAACTTAGACACGCATTCAAACACACATCAAATATTGACGGAAAGGGCACGTACGGTACCCTGATCCTTACGCCCGATCCCATATAACTGATTGCGTTTCTGAAGCATCGGCGAAGTCGTTGTCGACAGAGACTGGCAACATCCGAACAGCTTCACCTATAAACATGCCCAAGGTGCAATTTCCAATGGTAGAGGTGCGCATCTCCTCTTTTTTGAATCCGAGGTTTTGCACCTGAATTCAATAAAAGTATCCCTCCCGCTTCAAAATTGGAGCATGTTCGCTTCCCGGGGAGAGAAAAGCTTCACGGGGTTTACGATTCTCTCTGGATTGAGAAGCGCCAAAAGAGTTGAAAGTAAAAACAACTTACAACCCGGTGAATCCGATGCGTCTAATTATCCCGCTTGTCTAAGAATGGCTTGCAGAAATGCTATCGTTAAATCGGAATTAGCATTTTCGAACAAAGACTAACGCGTATTGTTGACGGATACAAGGCGGTATACCGCGTCCGTGTGATCAATCCGTCTTTGCATCGCCTTCACAGAGAAGGATCAATTTGCACTGATCACTGTGATCGGGCAGATATCGCGCTCCGGTAGATGGACAACGAAACTTTGAACACACTGCCCCGTGCGCTAAGCCTATCCGATGGGAATCTTTCACACAAATGGTCCTCACGAACCTTCCAGTTTTTCTACAAGTATTTTCTCTTTGATTTCTCCGCCGCATTGTGGTTCACGCCGCGTACATTTGATGCCACAATTCGGAGAACCCATTCCTTTTTATCGTTCATTCGTCTTCAACCTTCCGTTTTTGTAGTTGCCGTCCTTGTCGGGCATCAGCACGCCACTATCACGAGCGTAAGCACATATAGGAATAACCATTTTTCTGATGATATTTATACGATCTTTGTCTAGAAAGGAAGGAAAGAGATGGGAATGCGCGGGGTGGCGATGAGGACATGATATTGACAGTGCGCCAACAGACGACCCGATAATCAAACCTTCGTTTGATCCATGATTGATGAATCCATTGATCAGCTATGATTAGAATCCCCGGGGGGTTCGTGCAATCATTGATCACCAGCGGCTCGCCCACTTGGCATTCGTGATCGTCAAGTTTTCCCCTCGCTCATGTCCAGCCGTACCACGCACGTCGCTGTCACTATAATTAGAGTGGGATAATATGGCTGTGAATCTGCTCGACGTGTCATACAGTGGGCAGAGCGGAAAGATCGGTCAACTTATACGCGCATTCAAACGCATATCAAATATTGATGGAAAGAGCACAGACGGTACCCTGATCCTTACGCCCGATCTCATATAACTGATTGCGTTTCTGAAGCATCTGCGAAGCCGGCGTTGACAGAGACCGGCAACATCTGAACAGCTTCACCTATAAACATGCCTAAGCTGCAATTTCTAACGGTAGTGGTGCGCATCTCCTCTTTTTTTTGAATCCTCTGAATTCAACAAAAGTATCCCTCCCGCTTCAGAATTGCTTCCTGGGTATATTTAGTTCTCTTTATATTGAGAAGCGCCACAAGAGGAACGGTTCACACATCGACTGAAAGTAAAAACAACTTGTACTATATCACAACCCAGTGAATCTGATGCGTCAGTCATCATTAATTATTCGGCTTGTCTAAAAATGGCTTATAGGTTAAATCGGATTCCAATTAGCATTTCCGACTAGCGCGCATTGTTGACGAGTACAAAATGCTCCTTTTTAGAACCGGTGGTATACTGTGTCCGTGTGATTAATCCAGCTCTGCATCGCCCTCACAGGGAAGGATCAACTGCTCCGGTAGATGGACAATGAAACTTTGAACACTTGTGGTTCATGCCACGTACATTCGATGCCACAACTCGGAGAGGCAGTTACATCCTTACCTCTTATCTTTCATTCTTCTTCGACCCTCCTTTTAGGTAGTCGCCGTGCTCGTCGGGGCATCAGCGCGCCACTATCACGAGCGTAAGCACATACAGGAATAACGTGTTTCTGATGATATTTGTACGATCTTTGTCTAGAAAGGAGATGGGAACGCGCGGAATGGCAATGAGGACGTGATATCGAGAGCGCGCCAACAGACAACCTGATAATCAAACCTTCGGTTTATTCTCGGGCTGTCACTACCCCAACCACGAAGTGCCGCGCCCTGTTTTTTTTTTGAACTCACCCTAGACGACGGAGGTGAGTATTGGATTTGAATACAAATCTACGGCTAAGGTTCAGATGAGCCTTGCAAGTGTGATCGTTCCCAATTATACCTTGCAGTGCTTCCAATAGTGATCAGATCATCGATCATTGATCAGCTATTAGAATCATGGGATCTCGATGTCTTCAGTAACTCTACAGCTCAATGTACGTTTCCAAGCGTACCGCGCCATCAATCGGAATCAGCCTTCTCATACGAATGGCTCCGCCTGTCAATGTGATCAAGTTTTTCATTCTATCGTTTCATCTTCATAGGGTTGTTCACGTTATGTGTCTCAGAGGACTGAGAAATGAATTTAGAACCGGTCGTCGCAGAAATATAGAAAATGGGCTGAGAACGCCGATTTTCGAAAGATACACAAGGCTGTATCAATGAACTTGGCAATGACGAGGATAAAAGCGGCCCACCTATGTCCCGCAAGAATTGAATGCAGCCAATAACCACATGAAACTAGCAGCACTCTGGGAATATCTGAATCCCTCGAAAAACTGTATGGTCGAGTTGATGGTGTCGGACGTCACGGGTTCAAGAGCGTTACGATATCTTGCTCTACCAAAGCAAAGCCTCGCAAGGACCTCTTCCGCTGCACCGAACCAGTTTGAAGGAGTATTTTTTTTACTCAACACAGTATTGAACAGGAATGAATGTTTTGACATCAAGCGCGAAGGTGTCAAAGGCGTAAAAGTTAGCGTTCATGTTCCGTACCTGTCGCTGATAGAGTGGGACTGAACGGCCTTATCTTTTTCCAGTTACATGGTTGTGTGCCTACTTGAGATGTTGCAAGCAGTGGGCGGAGCGGGAAGATCTGTCACTCAGGCGCAGATTCCAAACGCTTCCATTACTGATGACTGATTGACAGACCATGGCACTGTGATCACAGAATTATGGCTTCCTGTACAGTCATTGATGACCAGCGGTCCACTCGCCATGACCAACATAATCGGTTATATTTTTTATCATTTGCTCCGACAATTTGACCACTGTCACAGTATAAATACCGGTGTCAGGTTAGATGTTGAATTTGTACTTGAAATGCTAACAGGAACGGAAACATTTATTATCACGACGACCTTGCAGGCACTCCTAACGGGTGTATATTTCACCTTGTTTCTCCTGTGCCTACGATGGCTCGTCTTTTCGGATGATGGCGGGACCCTGCGCAAGCCCATTCAATGGCCCTTCTTAATCATTACCGTCATTCTCTTTGCTTTCTCGGTGACAGACTTCGGCCTCACCCTGCAAACCACAATACTCATCCCTCAAAGCGCCTCTATGACTACTACTTCTCTCATATATGTCGGTATCATCAATGTTTGTAATCCAAGAATTAAATTCAAACATTTGATGGGCTGAACTCTCCTGGCAGAGTATTATAGAAGCTTCAATACCAATTATAACTGACAGTGTCCTGGTTTGTGAAAAAGCAAGGTTGATCACTGGGTACTCACAAACGGCGTTGTGTCAGATCTTCCGTTGTTGGACAGTTTACAATAGATCATGGAGAATTGCTGTCCTCCCCCTCCTCTTATTGCTATACAACATATCAATTTTTCTCGTCTCAACATATCATAACACCTTCGTTGTACTCACAGGAAATGAACCCCCAATTCGCGGTCCTTACGGTGATAATGAAAGACAGGAGTCCTATCTTGCCTCTACCATTATCATAAATATATATGCATCATGTAAGTCACGGTGAGATTGTGCATGATATTATTTCAAATTTAAATTAAAGCTGCTATTATATTACGAATCTGGAGAAATAGTTTGTCTCGACGCCTTGCCCGTTTCGCAATTCGTGTTATCGCCGAATCAGGTTTATTATACACCCTCACGAGTATTGTCGCCTTTTCCATGGTGTTTCCCACTTCCAATGTTGGGTTTCTAATGGCAGATGCTATTGTATGTCATCAATGAACTGAATGCGGCCAGGACGGTATCTCACCCATGCACACAGAATTTTCCCACTGCAGGAATTGCTTTTAATCTTATATTGATACGGGTGGCACAAAATAGGGCTAACCAAGAAACAGAATTGCCTACGTTTATTGGTGACTCGACCATTGAACGTGCCATTCCGGCCGAACCTCGCCACAACTCCGAAATGGTCGCCTCAACCTGAGAAGAGCTTGAAAAGTTCGCCCATGTATGTGCGTGGTTGCAATTCGTTTTCCTTCATCTTGACTCAATGAGTACAAAGTTCTTCAAGAAGTTGTTCTTTCCGTTGTATGGATTCGTACCCGAATATGTTCACACCTGTATTTTCGTCTCATTTTTCCGAGATTCTTAGATTGTAGTAGTATTGTAAGCCTGCAGTTGAATGACCTTGCGTTTTAACTATTGTTCCGACCGTTGGGGGCAACTTCCGCTTACAGTCGCGGATTGCTTGGGCATCAAAGCCTTGATCAGCGACTCGAAAGGAATCAATAATTGAAGCGTGGATTGACCGAGTCTTAATCTTGGATGATCACACATGTAGCGCGAGCGCGTCGATATCAACTGACATGTGGCATAGACGAATGTAACCGATTTTCGTGTGACCGGAGCCTGTGGTCGACAGTATGTATAGGAAGGATGGGAGGGACCAAAGATAGGGATGACTAAGGTAGTCAGAGATGTGAGAAGGAAGGAAGGAAGGACCATAGCAGTCGAAGGTAAGCATGCATAGACACGCTCCGGCTAACGACGGTACCCGCAGAAGGTGGAGCTCCAACTCGCACTTCCGCTTTCAGTCCCTCCGCCACGACACCGGAACTGGAAAAACGACCTTCGTTCAAGGGTAACGCGTTTGTAGGCATGTTCGCTTCAATCTCGCTGGGATAGAGATACTACTCTATACTTATCGGCATCTTCCACTTCATCATTGACGGGCGGGAAGTATCAACTGCCACCTGTGGCGGTTAGCTACATGGTTATGGAGACGGATGAAGATCCGTTTGCGAGCGTGCCAAGCAGAGCAGAAAGTGTAGGCGTTGTTTCGTCACGTTTGGAGGTGCCAAACAAGGTATAAACTTAAAGGATGCAGCAGACTATGAAGGGATGCAGCCGTCCCCAAGTCACCAGGCGCTACTCTCACGAATCACGCGTACGTGCAGCAGACTGGGCCTATCTTACAGGCCTCAGCTTTATTTACACCCGCGCCCATCCATTACCCAAATTGTGCGTCTTGACTCTTTCCCTCTTGACGAAAACTCATTCGAAACTTCCAGCGGAGATTTGCCACGAAGATGATTAAGGAAGTAACGTTTGATGGATAACCGATGAATCGCCAGCGTTCCTCCTGAAGTCTGCCCGTTACTGTGGTTCGATTATCCTATCCTCTTCACTTTTCTTTGATCAAACCGATCACTCACTGTAACAGTCACCACTATGCATCCGAAACCTGAAGGTATACCTTCAAACCTCTTGCTCCTTCTCGCTCTATCTGACCTTCTTCGATCCCACAGATCCCGTCAATCGATGGGGCGTAAGAATATGCCCGGCGTGAAATTGTCTTCACTAGATTCATATGCGGTTGCTTGACAATATACGAAGGACACGGCCAAACGAGGAATCTCGTTCGTGACCTTCGCTAAGAGTTCTGCTTTCTCTTATTCTCGACAAGAGTGTCGACGAGGCCCTCTTTTCTTTTCCCCCGAACGATACTGATGATGCTTTCGACCTTGTTTGCGCCGAAAAAAAAAGAAAATTGGCCTATGATAGCGATACTACTACTGCCCCTTCTTCCAATTTGTCCAATTGTAAGGTCCATTCACCCTCCCGCATGCCTGGCATCTGTGTGCTGATTATACTCAGTTTGAGGGTCAAAGCAATGCTAAGACTGGAGGAAGGATGTGGAATAGAGCTGATAGCGGGCCTAAGGAAAACGCTATCGACGACTAGGCAAAACATTGGTCAACTTCTGGTCAATGTGCTACCGAAAAGAGACACTGTTAATAAACACGCGATAGACAAGGATAGTCGAATAATATTTTTTTTCTACACGTAGTGGGGCTTGCGGCACTGCTACCGCTCTCCACGTTTATACGGACGGTATCAGGGTGAAGGCTGGTGGGCGGAGAGAATGTGTCAAAGCTCGTTGATTACGGGTTTCTCCCTCCTGCGATACTGCGCAGTGACATGCAACAAACTATTTCTCATGCTAATGCTAATTGCTCGCGATCCTATTCTCTAGCCGCGTTGTAATTGACAATGCTACGTCCGGGGCCCGCCCGAATCATAAACGAGTACATATGGGCCAGCACTACCCTGAAGCCTGTCATGCAGAACAAAAAAAATGTCGGGTGGAATTGGCTGTACTATTTAGGCGAATCAAATTTTGCTTGTCTACCACTCGCCAGCGGGTCATTCGATTCAGCTCCTTATGGAAGCAGAAATAAGGTTATTCCTGGCAAGACCGCTAGGCATGGCGCAAGACATCAGTTCCTCCCGACATGTGCTGATGCGCGTGTGATTCTGAACCGTTTTTCGCTTCAGGTGACCCGCCAACTCCCAAGCTGTGCACATTCCACGTACTCGGGCCTACTGTCAATTCTAACGTGAGAATACGGCTGCACAAGTCCGTCGTTGTCGTGAACTTTTACAACAGCTTGTAGGAGTGTGAGTTGACAATGTTGGCACACACAAACAGATCCAGAAGCATCAAACTTTGCCCAATCAACCCAGATGCGGCATTTGGAGTCGGATGTTGTCACCCGTTTTGTTCATTTCTCCGAGCATTATGCGAAACATGGAATTAACACGCGACCCTCAGGTGATCAATTGAAGGATTCGTTGTGGAAAGTGCATGGCAACACCATCCCGTTCAAGAATTTATTGTCCGTCCACGATGCATCAGCTTCAAAGCAATGTGAACGGTCTTGAAACGGCAAGCTCAAACCAGCTCAAACCTCGCGCACATGGACTTACACACGAATAAAACAGATCGAAACTGAGCACCACCTTGGCAATTCCAAACCGTAAAATTCTGGCCTCAATATCTCACATGCGAACTGGCGGAAACCTCGTCTGTGGTATAAATTGGCGGAAAGTGGGCTCCCCAGGACTTTCCTCATCCAGAAGCAACAAGTTGAAGGATCAACGGCTTACCTATTTAGGAAGGCATGGGTGCTTATTTTGGACTAGCGGTCCAGGTACACCTGCCAAACCAACTCCGCGAACAATTGTTCAAACCGTCTAAACCTTGTCCCAATCCGTCATCAACAAGCTCACTTGGACCCTCCCTATCGCCGTTCCGGGTCAAACAACTCGTTGGTGCCAACTCCAACACTTGTAACTAGCGTTCGCTCGCACCAAATCAAGTCAAGATTCGGCTGTGCTGCGGTTCGCGGGCACGTTGAACAAACGCGGAGGTCCGTATACAATCAACTCCGAATCTGGGTTCCGTAAACTTATCAGGATATTCTCATGCAGTCTTCCTTGTCCCACAACGATCATATTGTTCGTCGCGTTGCTTCTTTCCGTTTGGCCTTTTCGGGAAGGACAGCTGTGTAGCTGTGTTGCGTGAATAATGGCAGCAGAACAACAGCCGGTCGCACAAAGTTCCAATATGACCCAGGCAGCCAATTACGGCGAATGTGCTCTACAAATATCATATAAAGTTCCCCTTTCCCTCCGTCTTCGGTATACTCTCAGTTCGATCGCCCACTTCTTCCGAATCATGAAGAAAGAACCTAACTACACCGAATCGAAGGAGTTCGAGCCACTCCAGAACGTATGCCTCGCCAATAACTACAAGACTTTTCTCGGCCGACTGTACACGTTGCCGGACAATGCCAAACTCTCTCGCGAGCATTGGAAAGTGATCGAGGTCAGTACCTACAAGGACAAAAAATCCAACGTCGAACACGAGTACTTGGTCGCGAAGCTCAGTGACGGGGATAAAGGGACAGTTTATCTCCGTATCGAGCGCCGAATACGAGCCTCTTCAGTCAAGGAGGCGATCGGAAAGCACGTTCTCGGGCGAGGCACGCGGCAACACAAGCAGACTGACCCTACTCCTCCAACCGACTCCGACTCAGCAAAGCCGGACGATGGGCAAGTGGTAGCCCCTGAAGGAAAACAGAAGAAGATTAAAAAGTACGCCGTGGACGAATTAAGACTCTTCGATCCCAAACGGTTAGAACGGGACCAGCTCCTCGTTGACCACCTCATCTTTAACACCAAGCCCATGTCACTTCCTCAGCTCGTCGTTTTGGCCTGCGCGATCAATGACAATTGGAAAGATTATCATTTCTTTGAAAAGAATTGTTACTGGTTTTGCCATTGCGCCGCTCAGGCACTTCAAGAAGGTTTTAATTATGAGAGTGTGCCCGTCCCAGGAAAGCGTCGGCAAGCTACTTGGCATGGGTTTCCGACGGATGATCTTTGGAAAGAAGTTGATTTCAAGGTGTTGTTGAATAAGTATAATAATATGTGGTCGCTGTTTGAACAGGAGGTACGTTCTGTTGGTTTGGGTATGAGGATGCAGTGACTGACATGGGTGGATTTTGCAGATTCAGTCGACTATTAATCATCCGGATAACCAGCACCTTAAAGAGGCGAACAAGCGTGTCGAAGAAGTGGAACGCCGTGCGGAGGAGGAGAGAAAGCGCGCGGAGGAAGAGAGGAAGCATGCGGAGGAGGAGACGAAGCGTGCGGAGGAAGAGAGGAAGCGCGCGGAGAAAGAGAGGAAGCGTGCTGAGGAAGAGAAAAATCGCGCGGAGGATCTGGAACGTCAACTCGCCGAACTCAAGGCCCAGCTTGCCCAAAGCAAAGGTAAGGCCTTGCTTGATTGACAGTGGTAGTTATTGATATTTCTATTATAACAGCCTGATACCCTCAAGACACCGTTTCTCGCGGAATTCAAGGCCCAGCATGTCCAAGGCGCCTTGCCCAATTGATAGTGGCGGTTGATTGATATAACAGCCTGATACCATCAAGACGCCGTTTTTTTCTTATCATCTCCCTTTTTATCCATACTTACAAACTTTCCGCATACATTCATCTACCTACTGACAGAGACGTAACACGCTACGGTGCCTCGGCACTCCATACCCTCCTCTAGGACCTCGATAGGATTTAGATGACGCTTTATGACCATGCTATGACATATATATATGCTAGTTGTTAACGTTATTCCAACCCGAATTGTACTGATAACAACGAACTGTTTACTGTTGCTGCCGATGCCTAGTGCTAGCCCTAACGCGCCCGTGGCGCGACAATGTTCAAATAGTATATGCACGTTGTTCAAAATTCTTGACAAGGAGTGTTGGCCTCAATGGGTAGGTTATTCGCGTGAAACTATTGAGTTCCGTGACTAGTCCTCGTAGCTCGCGGCGGTGAGGTGACTCTATGCGACGTTTCATCCAGGTCTGTTGTCTTGTCCGTCCTCTCGCCTTCTCGGATCGCCGCCGCGCGAACGAAGCCAAGACGGTTCTTGTAGCCGTTGCCGTCGCCATGGTGAGCACTATTATGTAATCGACATCTACCTTTTCGTCACCTACCTTTATTCGTTATCGGTACACGCGAGCCTCGACGTTGTCAAACTTCATTTCATTTTCAAATTTCGAAAAAGGCAATGAGAAGATAATAACTGTTGTTGGTAATATATAATAAGTGGTGACCACTAACCGGGGTACATCTTCAAAACAATGTCGGCAATCTGCCGAAACAAACAGGAAAGTAAATTCGAGCATGCCCTTTCCTGTTGCAATACAAACGTTTTTGACAGCCGTGGGTTGCTTGGGGGTCTACAAAGTTCACGGATCAACATTCCTGTGCAAATCAGTACTCAGTGCTATGCCAGTGAACGGACCAAACTCTGATGAGTACTACTAGACTATATAGACATGCTCCCTTGTCATATACATGACAGCTCCTGCGAATATAAGGACTGGCTCATACTCATTATGTCCTCCTCAGGTCCCTCGGCCCGTTTCTGTAAAGCTATGATCCTTTACATCTCCTCGCTGGCTCTAGCATTGGCACCGGCCGTCCTAGCTCAGAGTCCTGAGCACACCAACATAGCAGTCTGTACGGACGATAATTTCACTTGGGTGGGTGCACTTCTCGTCTTACTTGTCCCCTACTAGCTGAGAACTGCCCAATCGTAGGCATTTAACTCGTTAGGTCAGAGCCCTTGTTACGTCGCCTGGGCTGTAACTCCTCCGTGCGCGCCACCACTGGGTGGGCACTTTTCTAACAGTTGTATCTATCGATCTGTTTGTTGACAAATTTTCCAGACGAACTCTATCCCCCCCCCCTACCATCTGGTTACACATATGCAGGCCTTTCGAGCGACCAGGCCAACAACTGCACGTGCAATTCGATCACCTACTCGTTAATCTGCGCGTGTGGTGCTTGTCAGGATGGGAACTGTGTTTCGTATGTCGTTGGGGCCTCCGAGAAGCCTATGATTTACTGGGTCTAACAGATGGTCAAATTACACGCAACATTGCAACCAAACATGGTTGATGCAGTAAGTTCAATCATTACCGTGGTGGTACTATGCAGCGAACATTCTAGGTATCCCGAGACCATACAGAATGACACCAGCATACCACACTGGGCGTACCTTGATGTTTCCGTACGTATGAATTGCAAATTAGCTCGCTTCCAACCAGTAACCAACCTATGAACACAGATCGACAATGGTTTTAATGTCACTGCGGCGGCTAGTGCTAGTGCGTCGAACCGGAGTGCAAAGGCACTGTAATTAACATAGTTTCTACATGTTCCAGGTGGACCTGACTCAACGGCTCCTCCTCCTGCGACATCGACCTTATCGACATCAACACCAATGTCAGCGTCAGCATCAACATCAACATCGTCTTCGGCCTCGGCCTCGGCCTCGACCTCGACATCAAACTCTTCGTATTCGTCTAAGACCAGCATCGGAGCAGTTGCAGGTGGTATCGTTGGAGGTATCGTCGGCATGGGCCTCATCGTGGCGTTGGTGTTCTGGGTCCATATGAGGCACAAGTCCCAACGCGTCGTTCAAGCTTCGGCACGGATGAGCGTACAAGAGATACTGCCCTCGCCTCTACCGGATGTGAATCCACCTCCTATGCAGTCGGTGCATCCACTTCCTTATAAACTTTACGTGAGCGTGTCCTTCTGTCGATGTGTATTCGACCTGGGATGCTGATACGAATATTGTAGAATCCTAATGATCCTTCTACTTTCCCATCGCTAAGAAATCAGTTCACGCAGATGAGAACCGAAAGCGCCACTTACGCGGTGGAATCACGTCAACAGTATACTGGTATGCCTGAGCCTTGAGGTTTGATAATAGTACTTTTTTACGAACTATGTCATCAAATTTGGACACCGGGATTGGCGATCTGAGGTTTTTGTATCAATTTGTTCTTTGGACATTCAAGAGTTTTGTTTACTAATTTTTTATTCCGTGTGTCCTTCTTTACCCTTTCTTTGTGTATTTTTACAATGATAACGGGAATTTAAAAAAGTTGGAGAATCGAGGTCATTGTATCATTTCCTATATATATAATATAGGAAGTAAAGTTTTAAATTAAGCAAACTGGTGAATCGCCTCTGTGGCCGGGCGTGGCCTGGTGCTCCCAGAATTTAACTGCTGATGCGTGTGCGACTCTGAACCCTTCAGATGACTCGCCAACTCTCAAGCTGTGCACGTAGTATTCGGGCCTACTGCCAATTCTAACGTGAGAATACCGTCGGCTCCAGAAGTGTGAAGACTTAGCCTATCGAAGCTGTAAGCACGAAAGGTAATGTCTCCAACGGAGGATTCCAGAGAGAGAGAGAGATCACGCGTAGATATGCGTAGTCAAAGGGTTAGAGAAATCCTACGGTTACGAATACAAGTGTGGCTTATATAGTAAGGTAGTCTAAATATACGTATCTAAGGAGTCTGATAGGACTCCTGCTTCGGTGTTTGCGGGCTACTCCGTTACATTCGCCCTCCAAGGTTTGAACCAGCAAACCTTTAATTTAATGAGCAAACACGGTTTCTTCATCACGGTTTGGCGGCAGCCATCCCATCGTCTACATCGCGGGTGTCACCCCATCCAGGCGCAAGTGGTTCGTCGACGTCCATGCACGTGTCACTGTCCACATCTTCGATCAGCGTCTCTGCGCCGCTACGAGCATGGTCTCGTCTTGTGAAGCATCCGCATCCACGGGCGGCGCCCTTCGGCGAGTCATCCTGTGTGCCGCTTGCGTGCGGCTTTTGAGCCTCGGTAGGCTGGGTGCCATCTGATGGCTTTCGAGAGCCTTTTCGAACGAGCCTTTTGGTAAGTCTTGTTGTCCCGTCACCACCGTGTAGTTGTTTGGCAAGTTCAACGCGCGTGCGTCCAGTGGCGGTGGATGTAGCTAGGCAGCCGTGGGAGCAACCAATGTCGGGCCGGTCTATGGGTTTGCAAAATCCGGATGTGCCCGAGTCACCAATCTCGGTGCGTCTTCCCATCTCTCTTACGCCCTCCATAACGAGCTCTAACCTGGAGAGGCCCATGTTTTCCTTGTCAAAACGAGCCTCGGCCACGAGCTTATCGGGCAAACTCTGTAAGTCATTCTCGACACTTTCGGTTGCAACTGAGCTAATAGAATCAAGCTCCTCGCCGCACATTCCCAAGGCTTCCGTAGAACCTACTACCACACGCGTGGGGTTTAGGCCCAGGAGAACTTGGTGTTGGTACAAAAAGGGTGTTCCCAAGATCATGTCGTAACTGTGCAGGTTTACGACGTCGAACCGTCGTTTCTCGTTTATCCCCTGATACTTAAAGTTCACAGTTACGGAACAGTTAATTTTCGAATGTGAACTGTGTACGGCCAGCTGAACATTGGTCCGCCCAGCCAAAACCTCGAGAGGAAGTTTCAGCTGGTCTACAATTGTGGTAGACACAAAATCAGCCATCGAGCCTGTGTCGAGCAAGGCATGTATGGGCTGGCCATTCACATCGACGGTCAGAATGATCGGTTTTGGAATGACCCGTCTAAAATCTTTCGGGCGCATTGCGGTACGTCCGACAGCCTCTGGCGTTTCTTCAGCTGCTTTCTCATCGTACTCGCAGGATGTGAGTCGCAACCGCTCCTCATTTTTATCCGGTCCGTCGCCGTTCTCGGGCATTCCAGACCCGCCCTCCATTTCAGCGGTAGGGAAATGAACCATATTGATTTGTAAGTCCACTTCCCGAGCATAGTCGTCGTTTACTTGGACTGAACTAAAGTTAACTGCACCCGCATTGATAGTAGGGGCTTTGGCCTGGCGACGTTTCGGGCAATTTCGACTCTCGTGGCCCACATCCTTGCACGAGAAGCAGCGCTGTTCAGCGCGCAGCCTATCTCGTTCCTCTTCAGACATTCGGGATCGAGCAGTCTTTCGGAAGTCACGTCTTTGTGAGTGTTGGGTTTCCGTCCCAGTGTTGGGAGCTGACATATTCTCGGCGGGTTCGTCAGTTTCTGGAAGCTCTTCTTCATATAAGCCAGTACCCTCCAGTTGAATTGGTTCAGCTTCGTCCACCCGGTTTACAAAGTGGCCCCAACGGCGACCCGTAGCCTGGCCTTTCCACTTGCGCTCTTCGCGCTTTTTAGTTTCAATAGCGTCTTCACGACGCTCAGCATATTTTACAAGTTTTTCGAACCCGGTGCGTTCAGGATTCATACCCTTCTCGATTAGGTTCAGCCGAAGATCCTGACGCATTCCCTGCCAGAAGATCTGCGTAACTTCACGATCGGTTACATCTGGGAAGCGGACGGCCATAGCTTCAAGTTCGCGGGCGTAGTCACGGACGGACATAGGACCCTGGACTGCGCTCATCATTCTTTCGCGCAGCTCCAGTTTGAAGTGGGAGGGAAAACAGTAGTCGAAGAGTCCTTCATAGACTAGCTGCCTATCCCATTTCTTTATGTTCCTTACTACGTGCTTCATCATGAATTGACTAGCTTTTCCGCTTGTCCATTTCACCATAAACTGGACCGACGTCCTAGGGCCAATCTCATACCAGTTGCAGTAGGTGTCAACCTCGAACGTCCATTGGTCGAATATGTCCAAGTCCGCCGTACCGTTATACTCAAACGGGTCTTTCATCTTAATGTTTTTCATACTCGTTTTCTTCGCCTTCTTATGATTACGTCCCTTCGGCGAAGCCTTGGACGACACGGAAGAGTCATCGCTTTCATTTTCGGCAGAGTCGGGGTCCAGCGGACTTGGTGGTCCGTGCCCATTTCCTTCGTCGGACTCCGGGTCACTCGAGGAAGGAGGTGGACTAGGGTCCGCTTTTTTAGTTGTCGCTCGGAACCAACCGCCGTCAGGCTTCTCCGAGTCGTCACGTCTGAAGTGCTCAGGCCTCTGACGGAACAGGGAGTTAGACTCCGAGGCTTTCTTTTTCTCATGTTTGCCTGACTTCGATTTAAGACCTGAGTTGCGCGAACCGGTCTCGAAGGGGTCCATGTCTTTCCTATTACTTTCGGAAGTAGTCTCGCCCTCCATTTTGGCTTTCGAAGCAGGAGACACAGTTCCTTTTTTAGTATTTTCGTCTTCAAGCTCTAGTATGACAGCCATAACATGAATTTGTTCATATTCCATATCAGATATGTCTCGTAGTTTACTTAATAATTCATCTACCAGGTCTTCGTCATCACTGGTATCAATTTCAGGTAAACGAGGAGGCTCGAGGCTCGCCCGAGTGGGAAAGTATACAAGCTCGTAGTCATCCTCACTCAGTTGGTTATCAAGGGGCCCCAGCTGAGCCTCGTCGTCACTCGACTCATGTCGTTGTAGTCGGTCTAGGTCGGGGTGGAGGACGAGAGACCCGCCCTCCAGGTCGGCCCCGGATTCAGCCACGAGATTATCACTCAAGTGGGCTGATAACTCCTCGGGGACGAGCCCGCCGCTCGAGTCCCTAGCTGCGAGCTCACCGCTCAAGCGATACTTCTCGGGGACGAGCTCCCCGCTCGAGTCCCTAGTCGCGAGCTCACCGCTCAAGCGAGAGTTGTTGTGGGCGAGCTCGCCGCTCGAGCGCCACTCCTCATCCACGAGCTCACCGCTCAAGTGGGAAATGTCCTTGGAGAATTCTCGTGTCGGATTCTCCAGCGCTGGTGTAGTGAGTTGAGACTTGTTTGGATTGTCAAGTTCTTCTACGATATGTGTGACGTGGCAGTAAAGGTCGGCGATGTGTCGATTCAATGGGCCGGAGTTGTGTACCGGCTCCCGTCGCGCCTGTCCAATGGTCGTCTGTCTCGGATTGGTAGAATCGTTGCCGTCGTGACCCCATTTATCACCTAGGTCGTCATTGGAAAAACCTACGTCGGATTGGGTCACGACGTTGTGTATCTGGTAGCACGACTTGCGGCGATTAGATGCTGTCTCTAGTTCCTTGGCCAGGTTCCCGGGCATGGCGCGAAGGTCGCTGTCGACTGGTTTTGTAGTTCTTCTCGTTGTCATTGTCGGTGAACGCAGAGAAAATTTTTTTTTGATGTTGTTTTGGTTTGTTTTGAGGCGACGTCGGGGGTGATCAAGCCCTTTAAAAGCCTTGTAGGGTTTCTAAGAGTAGTTTATACGCAAAAAAATGTGAAGACTTAGCCTATCGAAGCTGTAAGCACGAAAGGTAATGTCTCCAACGGAGGATTCCAGAGAGAGAGAGAGATCACGCGTAGATATGCGTAGTCAAAGGGTTAGAGAAATCCTACGGTTACGAATACAAGTGTGGCTTATATAGTAAGGTAGTCTAAATATACGTATCTAAGGAGTCTGATAGGACTCCTGCTTCGGTGTTTGCGGGCTACTCCGTTACAAGAAGGTCCGTCGTTGCCGTAAACTTTTACGACAGTTTGTGGGTGTGAGTTGACAACGTTGGCACTGACAAACAGATCCAGAAGTATCAAACATGGTATCGCCATGCAGCTTAGGCACTTTCGACCTGGAAACCTCAACAAATCCTTCAATTGATCACCGAGGGTCGCGTGTTAATTCCGTGTTCGCAGAATGTGCCCGAATTTTCGGAGAAATAAACAACACGGGTGGCAACATCCGACTCCAAACGCCATCCCGTTCAAGAACTTATTGTTCGTCCACGATGCATCGACTTTAGGCAATGTGGACGGTCTTGAAACGGCAAGCTCAAACCGCGCACACGTGGACCTACACGAATAAACAGATCGAAATTGAACCTGTACACCACACCGTCCCTTCCACACCGTAAAATTCTGGCCTCGATAGCTCACGCGCGAACTGGCGGAGACCTCGTCTGCTGTCTAAATTGGTGCAGGAAACAGGCTCCCCTGGTTCCAGGACTTTCCTAATCCAGAAGCAACTTGAGCATCTGATGTCAACGGCTTACCTGTTTAGGGTGCTTATTTTGGACTAGCGTGTCCGTCTGTGTCCGTACATCAACCAAACCAACTCCGCGAACAATTGTTCACCTTGTCCTATACCTTGTCCCAATTCGTCACCGCAAATAACTGGACCTCTGTTGATCGCCGTTCCGGGTCAAATATCTCGTCCGTGACTCCAACGCCGTAACCAGCGTTCACCCACACCAAATCAAGTCAATAGTCGGCTGTGCTGCGGTGTTGAACAAACGCGGAGGTCTGTATACAATGTATCAACGCTGAATACGGTTTGTATAAACTTATTGGGATATTCTCATGCATTCATCCTTGTTCCACAGTTATCATATTGATCGTCACGTTGCATCCTTCCGTTTGTCCATTTCGCGAAGGACATCTGTGTGTGTAGCTGTGCTACATGAATAATGGCAGAACAATAGCCGGTCGCACAAAGCTCCTATGACCCAGACGAAGCCGGAAGCCAATTACGGCAAATGTTCTCTACACGTATTATATAAAGTCCCCTTTCCATCTGTCTTCGGTATACTCTCAGTTTGATCCCCTACTTCTTCCGAATCATGTCGCAGAAAGAACCCGACTACTCCCAATCGAAGGAGTTCAAGCCGCTCAACGACGTTTTTCGCGTCAACAGTTACCGCGACTACCTCTGCCTGCTCTATGCCAAGCCGATGAACTCCAATCTCTCTCGCGAGCATTGGAATGTGACCGAAATCAGTATATACAAGGACAGACGCTCCAGGGTCCAACACGAGTACTTGGTCGCGAAGCTCAGTGACGGCGCTAGAGGGGAAGTCTATCTCCGTATCGAACGCCGAATTCGAGACTCTTTAGTCAAGGAGGCGTTCGAAAAGCACGTTCTCGGACGAGGCTCGCAGCAAACCGACTCATCAAAGCCGGACGGTGGGCAAGTGATCACTGCCGAGCGGCCGCAGAAGAGGATTAAGAAGTACGCCGTGGACGAATTAAGCCTCTTCGATCCCAAACTGTTGGAACGGGGCCAGCACCTCGTTGACCGCCTCGTCTTTAAAAACAAGCGCATGTCACTTCCTCAACTTGTCATTTTGGCCTGCGCAATCACCGACCATTCGAAGGACCATTACTTCTTCGAAAAGAATTGTTACTGGTTTTGCTATTGCGCTGGAGAGGCACTTAAACAACGTTTTAATTGTGAAAGCGTGCCAGTCCCAGAAAAGCGGAGGCAAGGTACTTGGCTGATATTGCTGGCAAATAGTCTTCGGAAAGACGTTGATTTCAGCGTGTTGTTAAAGAAATACGATAGTACGTGGTCGGCGTTTGAACAGGGGGTGAGTTCTGTTGATTGGTCATGAGGATATTAGTACTGACATGAATGGATCGCAGATCCAGTCGATTGTTAATCATCCGGATAACCAGGACCTCAAAACGGCAAAAAAGCGTGTTGAGGAACATTGTGCGGAGAAGAAGCGCGCGGAGGATTTGGAACGTCAGCTCGCGGAACTCAAGGCCCAGCTTGCCTAAAGCAAAGGTAAGGGCCATGCCTAATTGATAGTCGTAGTTTGACTGATAATTCCAATATAGCAGCCCAGTGATACCCTCAAGACGCCGTTTTTTTCTTATCATCTCCTCACGAACTTTCCATATATTATACATTCTAACTACTGACAGAAACGTTACGGTACCTCAATAGGATTTAGATGACGCTTTATGACCTTGATATGAAATATAAGCTAGTTGTTATTACAATTTCTAATAACGCGAATTGTTGCCAATGCCATAATCCGCGGCCGAGGCGCAACAATGTTGTAGTATACTAGATCATATGGACCTTGTTCATGGGAAGAGATGCAGTCCTCCTGTTTTCCTCATCTATAGTCTCGTCACCGTGACTCTTCGTCGGTTGTCCCAACACTTAATCGTTTCATCGCCTTGGAAAGTTTCCTCCCAAAACATAAAACGGGCACAGAGCGACAATTGATTAAACATGGTCAAACACCGTTTCTGCCTCCTGTTTTCCCCTCGTCACCGTGATTTCTCGTCGTTGTCCCAACACCAATCGTTTCATCGCCTTGGAAGGTTTCCTTCCAAAACATGAAACGGGCACAGAGCGACAATCATGACGCACTGCCATATCGCCTTTATGACGGCGCACAAATGTGGCTCAATCCGCTCGAGTCACTCACGCCAGAAAGGACGCTATCCTAATGGACTGACTCTATAAGAATTGACAGTACTCTCGCTACTTCGCCCTCTTACTATCCACACACTTTCTACCCCCCCCCCTCATTTATCCTCATGTCTTCCTCTCCCTCTCTGGCTTCGAACTACGCCAGTACCTGAGACCTAAACCCCAAAGCTCAACGGCCCGCTCCAGCTCACGGCTCCCCCAATCCAAAACATCTCTACTACAGTCATCGCACACAGGTGCGACACTCCATCTCTAGTCCACGGTCATCTGCGGCTAACTACTCCATCCAGGCCCAGGCTTCTGCGACCGCCAGCCAGTCGTTGGCTCCCCACCATACGCTCCAGCACCAAATCCCACTTTCCCAACGCTGGCTCCCATGTGAGACATGAACGCCTCACCTTCCTGCGCCCCCTCAAGTTCTGAAGACTCCAATTTCGCCCAGTACGTGACTGCTTTTCCCTGTAATCTGCGTTTACTAATGATGACCTCACCCACCCTCCGACTGTACGCTTTCATGCCCAGACTAAGGAATCGACCCACACTTCGTGATCCAAGCAATACTGGCAACGGCACTTGTGCGAACGGGTTGTAAATATCAACTCCAGCCACGGAAGTAGAGATTTTAAGCCGTTTTTTGCATCTGGCATGAGCGGGATAAACATCGATGGAGGTGTACAGTGACCCTCATTACTGTTATTCTCAAGGCAAGCTTCATTAACACTTGCAATGGTTTTAATCCCATTTACCTTGGCTTTCGCAGCGTTTTCCTTCATCGGTTTCAGATTCTCAATTTCCTAGTCGTTTGCCTGGCTCCCGAAAGCATAATACGGGAATTTTACTGTTTCAAGCCATAGAAATGCACATTTGTTAGAATCGGCGGCTTTGGACTGCGCTCAAGTTAGTTCCGCATAAAAGGTAAGAAAGGTTAAAGCGTTCTCTTGTATTTTGCTGACCAATGAAAAGGATGCCAGATGGCTGGCACCGGATTGAGCATTTCCCCATCAATACGACTTGGGGACCTAGAAACATGACAAAATCTGAGGCTAGCGGAGTGACGCCCCAAGAACGGCCTTTGCAAAACAAAGGCAGAGGGACTATCCCTCTTTTTCCTTTTCATTTGGGGCTCATACGTACGCTGGTGATTGAAGAGCAATGAAAGTTGCAGTACTCGCGAATCAGTTGCACAGCCACCGCCCACCAGTGGGGTTGAACGCCCTTTTACTATTATTCACCACATCGTTTACTAAACTTCAGCACCACATCCTACAAACTTCATGTTGCAATGTACTACACTACCATAATAGGTAGCACCATAGAAGTCAGCGGAATTGCGGAACTCCGCGACGGGTCAATATTATTGATCGTTATTTACACTTGTTTGCCATGGCTACATTTTCGATCCTTGATGCTGGCGCAAGGCGGCTCAGACTTTACGTGCGGATGCATCAACACTCATCCAAGTTACTGAAGAGGAGTCAGAGGACACGAATATAGAAGAGGAAGACGTCAATGTCAAAAAGAGAGCTAAACGCAAGCCACTCGCCAAGCGTTCTTCCCTGAGCGGCGGGAGGACGAAGGAGAAGCCTCGGTATTTCGCGGAAAAACAAGGGGAACCCATTCCCGCATCGGAGTCGTCTAGCTCTGACAGCGACGCGGAAGTTGACCGGTCTAGTAGGCCTATCGGGCGAGCGTGGTCTTCCTCTCCGAGATTCTTCTCCAGATGACGAACAAAAAAATTATCGAGTCGTCGAATCGTCCCAAACGAGTTTGCAACGTTTAACGACTTTCAAGCAGACTGTACCAGAATATTTTTCACTTGTCTCAAGACGAGCTTTCTTCCTTTTTGAATTGTACTACGTGTGCGCAAGGAACTCTTATCCCCTTATCGGCGGGAGAGACCCTTTATATTGGGGGCGCGTACTTGGTTGGGATGTCGATTGGGGCTTCCAAGAAATCTCACCGCGTATATGCACCGAAATCATTCCCGCTTCCGGTTCTAGAGGCAGTTTCATCCGAGCCGTCGTCGATCTGGAGCGAAAAATTATCGCGTCAGCTAGAAATAGATGATAAATCCTGCGCCATCAGCTTAATTCAAGAGTTGAGAACTGGAAGGTGCTGAACATTGACTGTACAACACCCCGGTCCCAAAAAAGCGGACGTTGGACATGGTTCTACGTCGATCTTGTGTGTGGGAGAGCCAATGGTAGGCCGCATAGAGCTACGTATTGCGTGAGGGAGACGGTAAGCGGAGATACATGTGCCTTTGCCTCATCGAAATGATAAGTCGGGATGCAGTGGACGTGTGTCGCGGATGCCGGGGGCACGCTGGATAGACTTCAAGGAAAGATGGATACGATCATGGGCGATAAGCTCGAGCTTTGAGTGATTGGGTTTGGACGTCTTTGATTAATATTAAAATATTAATGGGGTTTGGCAGGTAATCATAGACTCGATAAAGGTCGACAGGACGTGAACAAGCCTACCTGAGTTACCGTATATTGAGAGCAACATCCTATTGTAGACAAGACGGTGTTTGACGGTAACATACTTCCTTGACGGCATCCAAATGGTTAATCTGGAAGGAGTTGGTAAAAGGAAATGAGCCGATGTTGGTATAAGTATCTCACATTGCCGCTGTGTCCACCCTTTCTTGTCTGTCTTTCATCCACTCAGACGGTATGTATCCACCTTCTCTTCAAGTACTCTAGCTAACCTACATCTATAGTTTATCCAATCCAACATGTCTACTATAACCTCTACATTCCTACCAGTCTATGCCCAAGGAGACCCTGGGAACGGTATTGCCGGGTATGACCTCAAATCCACCAGGGATCTCTCCTTTGCATTCGATTATGACAGCAGTAGCAAGCTGGACCACATCGTCCTCTACCGGCCTGGCACTGGCACTATCTGGATCATCCGCAACCAAGGTGGCAATTTCTCCCCCGTCTATCACCAAGGTGATCCCGGGAACGGCATTGGTGGTTATGATCTCAAATCCACTGCGGACCGCGCCTTTGCCTTTGATTATGACAGTAGCGGCAAGCAGGACCATATAGTTCTCTACCGACCTGGCTTCGGCACCATCTGGATACTTAGCAATCGCGGTGGACAATTCTCTCCTGTCTATGCAAAAGGCAACGGCATCGGTGGATATGATCTCGAATCCGCTGCTGATGTTGTCTTTCCCTTTGATTACAAGGGAACTGGGAAGCTTGATCACCTTGTCCTCTACCGTGCTGGATTTGGGGCGATATGGATCCTAAACCACAGTGGTGTCCTATTCGCCCCTGTTTATCGGGGAGACGGTGGCATTGGTGGATATGATCTAGAATCTGTCAATGATCGTGTCTTCGCGTTTGATTACGACTCAAGTGGCAAGCTTGATCACCTTGTCCTCTATCGCCGTGGATCGCGTAGTACAATCTGGATCCTCCGTAACCAAAATGGGAGGTTCACTCCCGTATATCGAGGTGATGGTATAGGCATTGGTGGATACGATCTTAAATCCGGCGCCGATCGTGTCTTTACCTTCGATTATGATAAGAGCGGCAAGCTTGATCATCTTGTCCTCTACCGTCCTGGCACGGGCACCATATGGATCCTGAAAAACAGCAACGGTCAATTCGCTCCCGTTTACCAACAAGGTGATCCAGGCGTCGGTATTGGTGGATATGATCTCAAATCCCCTGCCGACTTGGTCTACGCCTTCGATTACAACAAGACTGGCAACCAAGATCACCTTGTCCTCTACCGCCCCGGTACTGGCACCATATGGCTCCTTAAAAGAGAGTAGGGGATACGAGTCCAGGACAGCTGATGCTGAAGTTATTATCGGTGAACTTGTTATCTCCTCTCTGCATCATTGCCTCGTTTTCAATTATTCTTGTTTTTTCAAGTAGTCGTATATGAACCACTCAAAGGCCTTCTTCAAATACATATACTGGCTTTCTTGGCTTTCTCCCGTCTATCTTGTTCCTTGTCGCTTGCCGTCGTTATATTTATGAAATTCGCAATATAAGCCTATAGTCCCCCTTTTCTCCACATAAGCCCAAATCGCTGGTTCTCCACGTTCCTGTACGTATTTAGTTGTAGTTGAGCCGGAATGATATTTCTCCAAATTACAAACAGCTGCTTTGTGGAGTCAAGACCGTGCCGGGGAAAATATTAGAGCATGGGACGAAAGGGGGACACGAGAGGAGTAAGGAACAGACCGAACGGTGATCATCCTGCCTATTCGTTCATATCCAGTTTTCTGAACGCGGGACGGACCACGAATCACGGGAAGATCCGCGCCCGAGGCGCAATAACTTATGTTGTAGCTTGTTCAGTGGGAAGAAATGCACCGGCCGCAACACAGTCAAACACTGTCCCTGCCTACGATCGCTTCGTCTGTAGTCTCGTCATCGTGACTCTTCGTCGGTTGTCCCAACACTTAATCGTTTCATCGCCTTGGCAGGTTTCCTCCCAAAACATAAAACGGGCACAGAGCGACAATTGATTATCTCATACCAACGCACTGCCATTTCGTCTTCGGTCACTAACGCCAGAAACGACGCTAGCCTAATGGATTGACTACACGTTGGCCAACGTTCTCTGTAACCTACCCTACGCCACAACATGTTGAAGTCCCCCAAGATCTCCTTGGCCGTACTACCCTCTTCCAACACAGCGATCATTACTCGCGCGTCTTCCTCAACTCTTCCTCGTCAAATGTCCAAGATAGCACGCCCGCCAACCGGAAACCGCATTTTCATCACGGTGTCCCGCCTGCTGATACGCATAATTCCAGCTATCCTCACTCCTGCAACAAAAAGAGCGCTGTTGGTACGTCTACCCCCATTGTGGAATCAAAAATACCACTTACACGCCAAGGTCGTGTTGCGGGTCGTATTGTAGAAGAATCTTTGATTCGGCATATTTGTTAAGGGTTTTCAACTGACCGGGCAAGAGGGTTGTCCTTGACGCAGGAACACACCCATTGCATTCTAACACGATCAAGTAACGTGGTTTTCCGAACCTGCCCAGGCCCCCAGGCCCAATATCCGCCCACGCGACCAACGTCCCAAGCCTTTCAAAAGCGTGGATCTCGAATATGACGTCTTCGACTTTGCTGGAAACGATCCTCTTGATCACCACTTGTTTATTGTTGACGTGCACGATTAGAGGGAACGCCTGTTCGTTCCCTTTGCCTGCCACTGCGGCGGACTCCTGACGGTATTCTTTCCATAGTGTCTTGAGGACGCTTGGGTTGCTTGCCTGACTTGGGAGCTGGTCTAATTTTTTCGGGGGAGGACCCAACTGATTATAACCCTGCTCATAGAACGGTTTGAATTGGATGTGGAATGAGAGCGGTTTAATTTTGGCGTATTGATGAACGTTCTGTGAGAAGATGGTTAATGGAGCATCAGGCAATGTGTTAGGCTGGCTGCGTACTGTCCTCGGGCCAATATTATGCGATGGTAAAGCGCAGATGGTAGATATGAAGATAAGGAGGACTGAAATGACAGGGAGGTGCATGATAGTTTCGAGGGCCTGCCTCAGTCGGAGAAGGGTTGACGTCCAGGTTTTTTAACTTTCAAGCTCGTGCATCCGGGTTTCGCGGTAAACGGAACGGAAGAATTATAATTTTGCCAAGTCGAGTTGAGGACTCTTCTTGGTCGCTACTGCGACCCTTTGATGCAACGCGTGATGTGAACATGGCAATTGGCAAAGGCTGGACGGGCCGCTACGGGTCGTCGTCGGCATGCGCTGTTTCCAACCCCGTGATACCCGACCTTGGTTTGTCCGGAAGTCTAAATTCAACTTTGCTGGTATTTGACTTCGTGCTAGGCTGCTAGCAGCTATTCAAGAAAACATGGGCCTTGGGCTCTTCCTCTATTCCGCCAACGGGTGCCTTTAAAAACTTTTTATCGCTTTCAGTCACAGTATGCCTTTCACTCTCCCCCAGTGGCCCAGTCTTTTGCCTCCTATCGTCGTTCGTCGCCAATACCTAGCCTCCGGTCGCCGGGGTCGATCATGGGCAGTGCAATTGATATCTACCGGGTACATGACCTATTATAGCTGTACCGCCACTCCCACAACAACCAATCCGCGACAGCGAATAGCCCGGGCAAGAAAACTGGACGCCGATGAATAGACCCTGGGTTCAAGGCCTTGGAACGAAAGGTAGAATTGCTGTTGCAGGCTGAGAAATACGCGTTAAGGCGGTCGTCGGCGTGTTTTGCCAGACGGCAGGTAAAATACTATCTCCGATAGAACAACCTACCAGTTTCTCTGCAATCATCAAGAGGATTTCAAACTTCAGGATTCGCTAGATGTAAAGCGAGACCAAGTCTAGCGTGGGTCTCTCACTGCATCTACGGTGAAGTGCGGGGCAGTTGTACTCAGACGCACTGGCACAGGTGTCAAGAATCAGGACATAACTCAGATATGATCCCGGACGCGCGTTTGGGACGATTGGAACCATGAGGGGACCCTAGTCTGTACGTTACTCATAAATTTCTTCACGACGCAATGGAAGGGACTGACACTTTTTATTCCAGCACCTGCGCTCATGTGGATTCCCTCTGTCTTAGTTAGTGCTGCCTTGATTCATTTTTCCTACTCTCTGTTGCATGGTCTGGGACTGACTAGATCTGGGCTACGGTATGGATGTAGGTCATCGTAGGTGTAGGATTGAACTGACACCGTACGTAGTTGAAATTACTCGATTGGAAAGATTGCTATCCTGGCAAAGTGCCCGGGTCGAGTGCGCGCTCTTGCTAGTATGCATTGCGTTTTCATCTGCCCCTACGGTTAGACGGTCTTTTCAGGTGCCTCTGAGCCCATCAGTTCGAGTAATAATGCATTTATTGCTATCATTCGTATACTTTTGTCATATCTGCCCTTGTCAGAGAATTACAACCTTCAATCCTGGAGGGCCGGGTTAGCATATCAATGAGTGTATGACATTTTCGAAAGCGAACGGCCCACAACGCCAAGTACGCTGTAGACTGTATGAGAAAAAACTTCCTGCACAACTTGTTCAGATAAGCCTCAGCCTCCCTTGAATCGAATGATGACCGATGATCTATCCATCCTTCCCCAGCCTCGCCTTTCGGATTTCTTAGCGTTGCTAATGTGGAGATCGGAGCACACCGGCCGCATCTTCGACCCTGGATGTAGCAGTAAACACTAAGCCGCCACCGGAGCCTCTGGAGCGATTCATCGACGCGCCTGGAGAACTATATGAAGCAACGGACCAGCATCGTACAATTATGGCGCTTCGCAACCCATCTATGAAGACATTTATTCTGTATGCGATCTCTTCAACACATTTCCCACACAATCGCAGCCGGGTGGTCATGAACGGGCCAGTTGAAATTAGACATCAAACAAAGCGCGCCATCCAACCATCAATCGCAATCCGTTCACCACGAGATGCCGTTGTATAACAAAAATCCTTGCTGTCTTCACCGCTACACACACACAAATAAGCGTCGGTATGTACTCCCTAGTTGAACCAATACACTTACACATCAATCTGGTAGGTTTTAAGGATATGTCCCCTTGTAAGATGCCGGAGTTGTTGCAACTGGCTCGGGGACAAGGGAACTTCTGAAGCAGGATGGCAATCAACGTACTTCGTGATGATCAAATACCGTGGCTTGGTCGGGTTCCAAGCCTTGGTGTCTGCCCATGCGACCAATTGTTTGACTTGGTTAAGAGCATAAATCTTGAACATGACGTTTTTGGCCAAGGCCAAGCGAGGGATCCCCCTGATCATGACTCGCTCCCCATTAACTTGAGGCAACACTGGGTATATCCGCCCTTGCAGAGGTGTGCCTGTAGATTTTGGCTGTTGACGATAATTTTCCCACAAGTTGATAACGGCTTTTGGGTCGGTTGCCCCAAGCGGAAGGTTATTCCATGTCTTTGGGGGAGGGGCACCAAAGTGTTCATATCCGGGGTTTGGTATAGTGTTGATAATATGAGTGATTGGAGTACTTCGGGATAGTGGCTTAATAACGATCATGGAGTCATCATGCGCATGCCGTTCCTAAAAGAAACTGTTTAGTGGGACGTCGGGAGGTGCAGGTAACGTACTGAAGTAGCATCGTTTGAGGAACCAGCTGGCAGCGGTGAGGCGAATGTTGTAGATGAGAAGAGGGAAAGTATGGGGATGAAAAAAAGGCGCATAATAGTTCAGAGGGCCCGCCTCGATTGAAAACTAGATGGTGCTGATATGTCCAGGTTTTAAACCTGTGGATGCGGGTTTTGCGGTAAGGTGGGATGGATGCTTGCGAGGGGAATCAATTACGGTATTGATGATCAAACCACCCCCACGTAGGAGTAGTTGATGTCGCTTCTCGTGATATGGAAAGCATGTGGAGTGAAATAGATGTGAAACATGGCCATTGTCGAGCTTGCCGTTATCGTGTCCTGGTCTGTCGTAGTCCCCGGCTAATTCACGTTAATTGAGCACCACGGGTAGAAGAGAGCGATGTAAACGATCATCAACGAGGTTCAATACGTTCAATAGTTGAGGTGGCAGCAACAGAGACAAACACGGTCTCGCTCACTCTCCAGCATGGGCGATGTTTATCGATATACGCGCAGCTGTCAGTTCTTTCAAGTCTATCCTTGAAAACGAAGAGGGGCTAAGGAAAGATTCTATTTTGTCCAGCCCCCTTCCCCAGCCATATTTCGACAGCATGGCCACTGGTCGTTGGAGCCTTCAATTCTTGGTAAAGACGTCTTGTATATCAAAGTTGGCAGTTAATTGAATCTTTGACAGTAAAAAAGTTTTGAACGACAAGGACTGAAAAAGTATGTCGGGTGACTGTTGAACAAGAGAACGTCGTCGCTGGAGGAAATGTCATAATATTCGTCACCTTCGTCAACGAAGTTGGGATGTTTCGCAGATCGGAGTCGGGGATGTACTCCTCCCACATATATACCGCGCCACCACTGGTACAATCTATTCAAGTTTAGGCAACAATGCTTTGCTTGCGCTTTATGCGGAATTTAAACCGCAGTAGTACGCTGAGTTCAATAATGCGTCGGTGCCGTTGGATTAAGCCGCCTCGAGCTCAAGTAACCGGGAAACGAAATGGTGCTAGCGCGGATATCGGAAGTTTCATGTGCGTCCTTAGCCGATCACCAGAATCCAAGGCTCATGAGATGCACAAGCAGCGGATTGGAGGGTCAAGGCGTCGGTCGTGCGCCTTGAGGTATCATCAGGGTTGATGTTGGTTTGACGGCCGGAAGAGACGTTCTGGGCGTCGCCCGGCGTCAGATGATGACAAGATTACAATCCTCGCTTCCACCAGCTTCAAGCATATCGGTTGGATATGCGACGGCCTCCACTGTCCCGCCGCTTTGACGAGATTCGTTATTCGGACGAGCGTACTTGGCTAGGGCGCCAACTACGTGAAGCGATCAAAGTTTGCTCTACGGAGCTTTGCATTGCGGATAATACAGACTTATCAATCACGTGCTACAATGAATACCAAGATTCAAGGGGCACCGCTGTTATTCTATACGCCTGAAGCTAATCCGCACATCATGCATCATGCGCTATAATAGTGCGTCACGCTTGCTAGTATCTGTCTGAATGATGGGTGTTAATCGCTTTGGTCAGACCCAGGCGGCTCACTTCAGACGCTCGTGTTGACTACCATGTGAAGCGAACAATGGGGTTACGGTGGTCCTGCTTCGGAATCGTCCCTCCGGACTGGCTGGCTCAGGCTTATCTTTGGTGCTGTGATGGGCGGAAAAAGTGACGATGGTTTTTCAATCAGCGTCTATGTTTTCGATCCGCAGTGTAAATTGAGGCTGTGCATCACGCGTCACAGCCTCGAGGCACCAGGGTTGATGAACATCATCATCAGAGAGTTATAACTGTCTCGCGTCAGATGATGCATATGCGTCGTAACGAGATATGACTGAAACAGAATTCCGTCCATCTTGGTATCTCTGTACGTACATCTCCCATAACTTGTGTCAATCCCTCAATCCTGTCAACGCCACCATCAGCCTCAGTTCCCCGTTGAACTAAGAATCAAGTAACCTTCTATTAAAAAAATGACAGGCGATCAGTAGGACTTGAGACATGGGAACAAGCCTCTCAGGGACAACTACAGTGCAACGGTGAGAGATCAATTTTCGCACCTTACCCGAAAAAGGCTCATTATTATATCTACACTATATATACACCTTGACTTTGCTCCAGGCTCATTCCGTTACGCATCCACTACAATTCATGGCTGGCGAGTCGTCGGATTTGATTGTCCCATCTTTGATTTTCATATTCGCTTCGACCTTGGCTTTGGCGTTATGGCCGAAGCGGCAGAAATATCCTTATCCACCGGGTCCGCCTCCGAAACCGCTCATCGGCAATGCACTTGACATTCCTTCTGAAAAACCGTGTCTCAAGTTTCTTAGCTGGTCAAAGGAATACAATAGTGCGTTACCTTGACTTTTAGGATACTCATGATGACATTGGCGAACTACAGGCGATATTATACATTTGACGGCGATGCATATGCGTATTGTTATCCTGAACAAGATGAAAGATGTGGTTGAGCTTTTTGAGAAGAGATCGTCGATATATTCGGACCGTTTGGAAATTCCCGTTTGCAAGATGATGTATGTTCGTGTCGTTCAAGCTTTTGCGAGTGTTTACCTTTCCTTAGATTGGGTGCCGAACACCTGACCCCCTTACTGTCCTACGGAAACGAGTGGAGGAGACACAGGAAGATGTATCAAGAAACGTTTGGCAAAAGTGTTATGCCATCCTATGCCAAAGTTCAGACAGAAAAAGTGCACCTCCTGCTCGAGCTACTCCTTCGCTCCCCGAAAAGATTCGAGCGACATTGCAAGTGGTATGTTGCCCTTCACCATATCCTTTCTAGATCTCAACTTTTTTTCCGGGGTAGGCTCAGCACCGCGGTTGTGATGGCTATGACTTTCGGCTACGACTTTCCTCCAGAGAACGAACGCGACCGTTTTGTCGAACTCGCCGAAGAAACGTCGAACGGAATCGCAAGGTTGTTTTTGCCGGGGAGCACGCTTATCAATGTTTTGCCGTTCTTGAGACACATACCTCCATGGGTGCCCGGCGCATCGACGCAAAAGTTTGCTGCCCATCTGAGCGAATCGATGAACGCTTATAGAACTGAACCATTTGAATTCGTGGAGCGTGACTTGGTGAGCGTTCTAATAGTGTTTTCAAGAACAAGCTGGACTAAGGAAACGTGTAGGCAGCTGGATCGTCGAAACCGTCTTTGTTGGCGAGTCTGTTACGAGATCGTACCAAGGTTGATGGAAAATACGAAGACGAGGCGCTTCTTAAGGATGTAGTCACGACAACTTACCTCGGTAAACGCCATTTTCACAGACTTGTTATTCTTGACTGATATTTAAGATCAGCTGGTGGTGAAACGGTAGGTGACGCCCATAGCCTTTATCTATTGCTAGTTTTAAACTTTGCTTGAAGATCCAGTCTGCGTTGACACTCTTTTTGTTCG
The DNA here is from genome assembly GCA_015039365.1 of Amanita rubescens. Lineage (NCBI taxonomy): Eukaryota > Fungi > Basidiomycota > Agaricomycetes > Agaricales > Amanitaceae > Amanita > Amanita rubescens. Next base: position 73,731 of record WION01000098.1, on the reverse strand, counting down.
CTTTGGCACTTCATCCAGCTGTACAGACGCGAGCAAGACAGGACATTGACAGAGTTGTGGGATCCGACCGACTGCCTGGTTTGGAAGACAGACCTGCTCTGCCCTATATCGACGCTATCATCAGGGAGTGCTTGAGATGGCGTCCTATAGTACGGCAAAGTCTACCCCGTGCGACGCAGGCCGATGACGTGTACAATGATTTCTTTATTCCCAAAGGCAAGTTTTCTGTCTTGAAGGGGACGACACTCGTGGATGACGAATTTGTGCAGGGACACTGATGATACCAAACGTTTGGTGAGCATAGCTCTCCTACTTAATGCCAAGAGTGTTCTATCAATGCCGTTTTTCAAGGGCGATCACGCACGATGAAGAAGCGTATCCTAATCCGGATGTATTCCAACCGGAACGATTCTTCAATGCTGACGGCACCCTGAACGACGACACTATAGGGTATGCCTTCGGCTTTGGACGCAGGTACGTAGAATTTGCGCAAGACAGGCGAAACGCTAACCCGATTTTTTCAACTGTGCAGGATTTGTCCCGGCCGGCACGCGGCTGATCCAGTGGTACGTTGTCCTGTCACTTGACGAGCATGAAGAATAATAAGCAACCCCCATCGATAGTTATGGATCACGTTGGCCTCCGTTTTAGCGACTTTTGATGTCTCTAAAGCGCGGGACGCGAATGGTGTAGAAATAGAGATTGACCCAGATGCGTTCACTGATACGGTTATCAGGTAAGTACGATTGAGATATCGTCATATCTACTCTTACGACGCTTCTACAGTACCCCGCACCCATTCGTTTGCTCGATTGTACCTCGTTCTGATCATGCTGAGGGTCTGATTCTTGCTGCAGTTCAAGATTTACACCCCTTAGACCTTTAACAGACTGGATCTGTTAGCCTCTTGTAACGATTCCGCATTATGTTTTTTTCTTTTTTTGTTGTTGTTGGATATGTGTGCACTAACTACTAGGATAAACGAAATATACGTTTTTCATGATTGGCTTACAAAAAGATATCGCGTCTGTGCTGGATTCGGAATGTCATCTCCATGGCAGAGTCCATAATGATTTGGTGACGTTCACAAATGGCGCCCAACCTCGCCCAACATGGACACAGTAATATTAGTACCACAATTACTAAACTCACTTTTTTCCATCATCGGCGGGTCCGCGCCTTGTGAAACGGCCTAGCGGTTCTCCGAGCCAGAATCCCTACGATAAGCGACGCCACCGTCCCTAATTCCCAACCATCTATCAAAGGTTTTTTATCTTCGAAGCTCTGGAGCATATGCTGGAAATTTTCCGTTCTCCGGGAGCGATAAACCTCGATCCAAACAAGCTCATCTGTTTTTTGACATTGCGGGTGTTGAGCATATAAACTAGGCCGTCATCGTGCGCATTGGGCTCTCCCAGACAACGTGGTATCCTATGCCGATGATGTCCCATTGAATTTTTAATATGTGCAGGAATTGATCATCATAACGATCTCAGGCTTGTGACATTTCAAAATAGGCCCAACTGAACATCGGTGATGTGGATATGGAAGAAACGTCAAGTGGATGAATAACGAATAGTAGCAGTTATATAGTAGATGTAGTGGTACCATGATTCGTTGCCAGCTTTTCATCATTATGGGTTCGGATTCACGAGGGAAACGAAACCACCGGACGATCCAGACCCTCGATACATCCACCAAGCCACCAATCGTTGAGGCTTTTGATTTGCCAGGAGAAGTAAAGGTTTGAGAGCAGGCCCTATCGTATCCCATTTGTACATTTCGTCAAGGAGCGAGATGTAAACAGCCTGGCCATCGATTATTGCGTTAGTAGTTATCCCAAACGGCGATCCATCAGCACCGTTTGACGTGCGAGACCAAACCGGCGCAGGAAGAAATCTATTCTTCCACTATCTGAACAGTATTTCGCTGCCACTGCATCGGAGATCCCCCACTCCCGAATGACCTCCTGAGTAGGTTACCGTTTCAAAGAAATGTGACCGTTAGAAACCAGAGTCTGTACAGTACCAATATTTACTTACTTCGACATGCGGGGGAAGGGGATGACCATGAACCCCATTTGACTGATGGGCCACTTGGCGGTGATCGTCAGGGGCCACGATGGGAAAAGCGCATACAGCGGAGAATGCGATGATGATGGCGATTATAGAAAAACGCATATTTCTTTCCTACAGGACCAGCCCGTGCAGAATCCGCATGGAACGTGGGGGGTATTTAACGGCCTTGTCTTCGACTGCTCGGGCATGGCGGCGCCAGAGATAAGGCGGCTGATGGCAATGGGCATCAATGTTGCGACTCTCCTGCATCGGATAGCATCGGATATGGTTCAATTACATATCGAATATTCTCCTCGATAAACGATGAAGCCTGCTCCAATCATACCGAGTTCCGGCTCCCACATTCAATAGCTCTTCCTGAGCGAGAAGGAGGAGGAATTTATGGAACTCCTTATTAGGGCGTAGCCCTACTCTCTCAACTTGCTCCATCCAGATATCCTCTCCTCTCACCCTTGCAGAAACCCTTTCAGACGCCGGTAACGCTATAGTCTTCTCGTCCACCTTTAGGGTAGACCCCGGGAAAAAACCTTTGAATTTACGACCGTCGCGAAACAGTTTCAGGTACTGATGTGCTTCGGGAAGAGTTGTACATCTTTTACCGTCTACTTCCTTTTGCAGTTTCTTTTGTCGAATCATATTTCAAAAGAAAATTAGGCAACCGTCAGAGCTCGTAGCGTGGATAATAACAATATTGTGTACATACTTTCAGTTCCTCCGGGTCAGTCGGAATAGAAGAAAAGTCGGGGAGTCCTGGGTGGTGCCCGGTAACATGGGCCTTACGTTTCAACAAAAAATCAATCGTTAGCGTAAGAGCCGTGCACTTGAACAAAATCACATACTGGGGGATGATGTCCACGATCCTCAGTGGGCACGGGAATGGCGCATACGGTGGAAATGACGATAAAGATGGGGAAGAAACGAAAGACGCATAGTAATTGTTCTTGCAGGACCAGCCTTTAACTGCGCCGTTGACTGCTACGGGTGCGATGAAGATCAAGGGTAGCAGTCATGGCTACAAGCATCAATTTGAATGCATCAACTATTGTAATCCATCTTTTGCTTGGGTGCGATGAGAGAGTATGAGTAACGCGTCCGAGTCACGCTGTTTCGGCGACGTACCCCTCATCCTCATCCAATTCAACTGCTGAATGCCGTTCCCGTACAAATTCGTACATGCGTCCCAGCAAACCCTTCATTTCCAGCCGTATCCACTTGCGGATGAGCCAAAGCCGTCCATTGAGGCGGTATTGAAACAACGTTCGTCAGTAATATATCTATGGCGAGTGAACGTCGAAATCTTGACGCGCGCCACGAACTTAGTAACATTAGAGGCTTGGACTGCATGGCCCCTGGTCTTGAAAAGGCCTCGAATATGCCACGCAGAGCGGTGGCCCACTACAAGTGCCATTCAGTGGTGACCGGGGACATTTGTGCAAACAACTCAAACATTCGGCAAACGCGGCCCACTTGAACGGCAAACGAGCATACCACTCCCTCAGTCCCTGTTGCCGTAGTTTCATGATCTAACAGGACTGCTTCAGTGTTCTCAGCAACGGTTTCAAGTCACGTATTAAAGCCTTGCGCTTGGCTCCTTCTTGGCTCCTTCCTTCCATGTTGTTCTTGCATAAGCTGCTTTTTATCTTGCTCGGCACATCTGTGGTCGCCTTTATTCATCATAACCCACTGCAAGAACTCGAATTCGATCATACTAACCAGGAACCTGAACCTGAGCCATTGAGACACCCTGAACTTATTACCCAACTAGTTTGCGTTGGTTTTATCGGTGGCCGACGGAGGTTAGGAATATTGCAAACCAAGTTTCTGTATGCCTCACACACGCCACAGCCTGACAAGGACGATTTTTTTCCCAACGACATTTTCCTGATCCGTCACGACGGAACCATAACATTCTACCAATTGGCCTTGAGACCTGGGCAAGGACTACGCATGCCACTTCCACGGGTTCCAACTCAACTTACTGCTCATAATTATGAGCGTATCCTAGGCACCTGGTCTCCAATGCCAAGTGTCAGTGGATTCCCTCAACTCTACAACCTCTGAAGTTTCTTACTGGACTTCACAGCTTGACGTCCCAATTCGCGATCGTTTCAATCTACTAAAGTTTGATAGGCAACACGGGGAAATTATCAGTCAATATTATGTATATCATCAACCGCAGATGCTCACGTCGATTAGTGGGACCAGTGGTGGACAAGCTCCCGGGCGTCCTCCGCCTTTTGCTAAGGGTACTTGGAACCGGCTACCATCAACGGTCAGCAGAGCGTTCAAGCTAATTATTGACTATGTATTGAATGTGCCACAGGACACGTACGAAGATTATCGTGACGACGTCATTGTGCTCCATGACGGAAGAGACCCGAAACTTTACACTCTTACCAATAAGCCAGGGGAAATGCGTCCTCAAGTTATCCCTAAATCTGGGCAGAAGTCTCGTGTTACAGTTGTCACACCGCAAACGCGTCCTCGATTTGAAGTTATACCTAAACCTGTATCAACGAGGCGTCTAGTGGACCTTTGGCGTCGAATGCCGGCGGTCAGTAATCTACTACTTCAATTTTACACCTTTTGAGACGCTCTAACGAATTCTACAGGCTTCCGTCGACATTCAACGGCGTCGAGATCGGTTGAAGATCGAAGAGGGAGTTGGAGGTATTCATTATCGGATTTATGAGGTTAATCCAGTAGCCCAACCGCCTGCTGTTGCAGCAGTCGCTTAAACGTGGGGAGGCACTGGTTAAGGATCAGATACGTTGTTTTGATAGAAAATACAGCTGAGGATTTCGCATTCTACGTTTGCCCCGCTGGAACGACGTACGTCTCGCCCAGAATCACCATGAAATCTGCCTCCGTAGTGCGATCTGCCTGCATCCAATCTCCACCGCGTTTCACCGGAGCTCCATCTCTGTCAAACTTTGGCTGACAGCCATACCCTTCTTTTCAGTTTGTTAGACAATCCTTTGGGGGTGTAGTATAAATTCTTCACGATACCAAATAAGTATCTTTGAGATGCTTTAGTGGGTTTGTGATTATTCCCGCGGGTTACCCATGGCGAGCACTAGGACTTGGTGACATTGATCAGCGTCGCGATATGTTGAAGCACTATCGTCGTTGACTGCTACGGGTATGACGGTGATCGAGGCCGGTTGTGGATGGTAACAGATGGTAACAAGCATCAATTTGCGATGCGTCACTATGCCACGCCTTTTTTCATCAAAGATCGAACGTATAAATCTGCGTTCGATCCCTCACACTCCAGAGCTGGTCTCCGTTCCTTTCTCTACATATCTTGTAAGTAATTCCAACCGGATGAGTCAGCACTAATGCCTTCTCTCAAGGACATATATGATCATGCTGTTCTTTTACGCATTACTTTTCGTCCTATTCGGCACTTCTGTGATAGCGGCTCCTGTTCAAGGTGGCAGTCGTGCTTCCGTCCCCGTGCCCACTGATGGCACATACTGGTTCCCCAAGACACCTCCTGTAAGTGGAATACTTACATCGAGTTTGCAGTGTCTCACTCATGTCACAGTCTCGATTACCACCATTTATGTGGAATAGGGTCTTGCTCATCGAGGATAAGCAATATAGCCTTCTGGCTCTGAATGAGGAGTTCCAGATAATTAAAAGTAGTAAGCAACCCGTCACGACGGACAAGTGGCCTTCTTTGGCCGGCGTCTGGGCTCCAATTCCAACTGTAGGTAATCTACTGCTTTCACTAATCCTAAGTGCTCATACGATGTCTCTCGGAATTGTACAGAGTAAAACTGCCCAAGTTCATCCCCTCGGGGAGCTCATCATCTCCGCAGAGTCCACCAGCCATGGTATCGATTTGAAATTCTTCCCCACACCACCAGCAGACAATAAGGATCAACTTGACAACTTGATGCCTTCTAACGCTTATGCACCGAAATCACGGTTAGGAGCTCAGAGCAATATAGTCGATGGCTACTGGGTCCTCGGCGATGCGCCAAAGGTAAGAGTACTTGAGTAATGTTTTAACGAAGTTTATAAGCTCACACATGTCCCGGCGCAGGATGCGTTCGAAGCAGACAATTGGCGTGATATCTTGGAGATCAAAGATGGCAAATACTACACTTTCCGTGTGGATCCCCAGTTTGGGATCATTGGTTCTAAACGTGAAGTCAAGGCACTTTCACGCGGCAATTATTATGCAGTTCCATATGTGAGTGGTCCAGTGCAACTTCAAGTGTCTCACGTACCGTTGATTTTCACAGGCTAGAACGAATGGCACCAAGCATCGTTTTTTGGCGCTCAAAGTCAGACGCAGGCGAACCCTTGCGGTTCTCGAGTACCAAGTTGAAGAGAAAACATTAAACCCGGGGCGTAATGTAGCCGTTGATATGGCACATCTTCACGTATTGAACCCGCATCTTGGTATTTGGATTTAGGCGATGCGGGGCCATTCTTACACATAGTACATGCCGATTGTATCAGCAAACCCTTTGTATAGAATATACATCCTTGGCAACAAAGACCCTCACTCTGGGTGAAACGTGAATGAGTTGTTGATGTTGCGGTTAGCGAGCGGTATATGTATATCGTCAATGCTTCCCGGATCCCACGCTCACCTTGTAGACTCGTCCACCTCAATAGGAACCCTCCACAGGCGTGTACACACGATCTTACTCCTCCTCGCCGAAACGTGCATCCCTCGACAACGCACCTGCCCATAACTCCAATCGCTCGCCAATTTCTAATCCCATCCACGAAGAACTTAAGTATACAACTACCGCATTCTGTCGACGAGTAACCCATTCCTCCGACAATCGGAGTCGAAACTGGACTACTTACTGCATGAATTCGGCGAGCACGATTGCAAGATCCAGTGAATATCATTTAGCTGATTCAGCTAACACAACATTGAAGGGCCTAGCTTGCGATGTTTAGAAGACGTGTTTGGAATGCATCTAGGATCCGGGGTCATGGATATGGAACTTGGGGATGAAGCTAGCGCGGATGGATTACTAAAAGTGGACTGGGAAAAGAGAAGATTACGGTGGTCAAGGAGCTTGAGTATGTTATGGACGAGAGCCGGTGTCAAGGTTTGGTAGATTGCCTTTCGATGACGTGCCAGAGTCTTATTGCTATATAGTTGCGCTGCAACCCGTGCTTTATGTACTGCATGTTCAACATATGAACGCTCTTTGCGGGATAGTCACGCGATCTATCAATGTTTCCAATACGACAAGAACTGATGAAGGGTGATGGGAGCAGTCACTCAGGAGTAAGCTCTTGATCAAATTGTCTATAGATAAACATAGCTATGTCGAACGAAATTGATTAAGGGCCGCTATATTATGACAGTTAGTCCGTAATCCGGAAAGAAAAAGGGATAAAACCTACGAAGTCATCATCATGTAGCTGGTGTTACGCTCCCGTCCCTCCTGGACCAGCCGGGGAATTGTGATAAACAATGACAGCTGGATTAATAAAAGCACCAGACCGCCACTCTTTCAATTGCTTTTCCTTCTCGAGACGAAGGACAAATTCCTCAAGCTGGTGAGGTCGTAGACTCTTTTCCTTCACGTGCTCGACCCAGACATCCTCTCCACCCATCACTGTGGGAGCCCTCGTGGACCCTGGCAACAAACCAACTGGTTTTGGATCCCATTTGTCGAGGAGCCATTTAGCACGAGCCGGAGTGCACTCTTTATGCTTTACTTCCTCTCGCAGTTTCTTTTGTTGAATCATATCACGGGTTCAAGAGAAAAAAATTAATTGAACAATCGTCAGAACTCATAGCGCGTGAAGTAACAATATGGACATACTGCCAGGACTTCAGGGTCATTTGTGATAGAAGAGAATTCGGGGGGTACTGGTGGGTAAATGGTAGTATGAGCCTTATGTTTCAACAGAAAATCAATTGTTAGCGTTAAGAGCCGTGGACTTAGAAAAATACACGCACAGCGGAATGATCCCCATGATCCTCAGCGGGCACGGGAATCGCGCATACGGTAGAGAAGAGGATAAAGAGGATGGGAAGGAAAGAAAGACGCATATTTGTTCCTACAGGACCAGCCTGTGGGGTCTGGGCACTAGAGCGAGGGAAGTATTTATCCGCACCGTCGACTGCTGCGGGTATGATGGGGAATCGTCAGACGTAGCAGTCAATGATGGTCACGAGCATCAATGTTTGCAATCCGCCATATGCGATTCATAGAGACAATCAAGCTGAGACTTCACGGATCTAGAGACGTGTGACGACGATGTTACGATACGGTAGGCCCTCCATATATAGCTGCACAGGCATGTGGTGGGCATTAGACGTTCTCGATGAAACGTGAGTTGTTGATGTTGCGGTTAGCGAGCGTATATATTCTCGGATCCCACGCTCACCATGATCCACAGGCGTGTATACACGATCTTACTCCTGCTCGCCGAAACTCTCTAGGCAGTGACATAGCTTTTCGTCCCTCGACAACGCACTTGCTCGTAACATCTCTGGTTGTCAGGCCCATGCCCTTAACCACTGACAGCGCCAAGCGAGTTTGGATCTGTCAGGATATGGATGCTGAGATACCCGCGAATCACGATCGTTGCTCAGCGTGACCTCTGACTCCTCAAGCTTGAACGCTCGAACCCTTTGCGCGATAGTCACGCGATCTATTGAATATGTCTCCAGTACAGAACTGATGAAGTGTTACTGCGGTGATGCGAGCAGTCACTCAGGAGTAAGCTCTTGATTAAATTGCCTACACATAAACACAGGTCAAACGAAACTGAATTAGGGTACGTCACTTCTCAATGTTTATGGGGGAGCTTTCCTGGGAAATGACACCGTCCTACGAACAATCAGTTAGTTCGTAATCTGGGAAGAAAAAGAGTCAAAACTTACGAAGGAATTATGCTCGTGGTACCTATCCGTCCCGGGCCATCCTGGACCAGCCGGGCGATAAACGACGACACCTGTATCAATAACAGCACCGGGCCACCACCTTTTTTAATCGATTTTGCTTCTCGAGACGAAGGACAAATTCCTCAAGCTTGTGAGGTTGTAGATGTGCTTCCTCCACGCGCTCGACCCATAATTTCTCTAGACTCATCGTTTAATCATGTTGACACTAGGAATCCGTTCGTCCCGAGTGAGACTGCACATGAATACTTTACTTTCAAGCTCAAATGGTGATTTTAAGATGATTGGTTCTGTGAAGCCTCCTCCTGGCGACTATTATAATATACCATATGTCAGTGATCTATACAACCCGAATCGTTCAAGTGACTCACACAGTGCGAGGGTAAACTAGACACTCAGTATCGTTTCAAGGTGCTCCAACTCGATCGTATACCTGGTGGCAGTGGTACCAGTGTGGAGGTCCTGGAGATCCCTCTCCCCGCTTTGCTCAGGAGTCAGTGGGGTAAAGTCTAAATTGTAGGCTATGAGACCCGTTTTGTCGATTGCATCAGCAAAACCTTCAGTATACATCCTTGTGTAACAATAACGACCCACACGTGTAAATATGTTCGAAAAACCTCTACACGACTCTACACGACGCTTGAGCGAGGCACAGGCTCTGGGTCTGTTCCAACTGCCCACCTTCGGGCCGACCGCGCAAGAAGAGGTTGCGTTCGGAAGCCCGGGACTAAGTTGACCGTCTTACGATTATATCGGATATGTCATACTCTTTGTCCGAGGAATAGGGCAGAGGGCAACGTGAAAACCAACACTGTGAAGAGTTAGATATTCCACGCGTTTCCCACGAAGCGATCGATGACATACAGAGAAGAGCTAGGGTTGCGTATACATTATACTATGCTTCAACCGCTACTAGTACTATTATGCTACTACAGTATATCGATGCATCAGTACCGAAGCTTCTTCGACTTTCCCTTCTTCTTCTTCCCTCCCGATGAAGAGGATCCCACCCGCTCCTTTTCCTCTTGCTTGGGCAACACCACCGTCTCCTCACCAAACGTCCCGGGGGCAATCAACAAATCGTGAAACCGTTCTTCGTCCTCGACCGCTTGCCGATCTTGAGAGTCCCAACCACCTCCACCCGAAACGTCGTCAACGTCGTCAATCAATGCGTGATCGATAGGTGAGGAAGATACGTCTGGAACGGGTACGACATCGCCTCGTTCTCGCTCACTCGGACCGGAATCGAGCGCATCCAACGTATCACGACCCAAAAAATCTTCATCCTCTTCATCAAACTCGAGCGGAACCAACCCTGGCGAAGTCGTCGACGGCGGACCGTGTTCCGTCCTCGGCAACAAATGCGGCGATCGGACTTTATTAATCTCCCTCCTGAGCAAACTCAACCCCTCGCTCATCCCATCCCCGATCGTGCGTATCGGGATTGAATTTCTCAGCGTACGGGGACGGGAACTGGGTGCTCCGTTGGGGTACATCGGTAACACGGGTGGCGCGATGGAGGAGTATTCGAGGCCTCCTGCCAAGGCACTCGCAAGCGGTTCGTCGAACGATCCTGAAATCCTACGAGTGTGATGGTGATGATGACGATGATGAGCGAACCCTCCCTCGATAAACGATTCCGACTGCGTCATGGGTGCCACTACTTGAAGGAAACGGACTAATTTCGACGTTTTTCCGGACTTCGAGTTTTTGTCCAGAAATGTCTAGCTGTGAACGCCTGAGGAGGGCGTGATAGTCCTCGCCTAGAGTGTAAAACGAGAATTGGTGAGACAGGTAGACGGAGCGGTGTAAGACCCGAGGAGAGCGAGAAAACGTCGAAAGTTCTGCGTATGCGAGGTAATTCGACTTGTTCTTCATTTTCCTTTCCCGTCCCAGTCGACCGCGTTCCCAAGACGATCGGCTGACGAATTTCCTCCCAATCTCGCCTTCGTTGCAAATTCCACGTAGCCACGACCGACTCTTTGCCCACTAAATCATGGGACACGTTCACAGTCCGGGTTCGTATTCCTACTCGACGCGTTTGACGCCGCTGATATGGAATAAGCGATCGAGGATGCAGGAGAGGAGCTCAACTTTCCCGCTCCGCCTAGTCCAGGAAGCGATACGCTCGTCGCGGTCGCGCCTAAAGCTGACATGGACACGGATGCGGCTACGGACAAACTTTGATCTTTTGCCTTGACGTCTGTCGTGATGCGTTGAAGGGAGAGCATACCGTCGGCTGGATCAAATACGAGTAGATCTTGGTAGTTTGTTGGACGGCTGCGGTGGTGTGGACTTGTGGACAAGAGTTCCCCGCCTAGAGGAGTGGACTGACGAAGGTAAGAGACTGCTAGGGAGACAAGCTTCAGGAGAATCGACAAATGCAAAAGCCAACGAGGCTCTCCTCGCCCTTGGATCAGACAATCCGGGTTTAGACGCGCGCAACCTAACGAGCGGGCTAACCTCCACCGAAGAAGGTTGCTGCGCAAACCATCAGATCACCATCACGGCGAAAAAAAGAACAAACCACCGTACCAATTCATTGACATTGATAACCTTGCCTTTCGTGTGACTCCTCAAATCAGGTTTGCCCCCATACGGATTGACGGGAAACACGTGTACGGTGGGACGCTGCGAGCCGATAGCCACCCAACGCCCGTCCTGAGCCCACGCCACGTCATCAATGACGGCAGGTGAACGTCCCCGGTGCAGATGATACATTCGGACCATCACATCTGGCCCACCACCACTCCCCACGCCTCCACTCCCTGAATTCTCCCTCCCCGACTTGGAATGGAGGTCCCCATCCCCACTTCCCGTTCCCACCACTCCAATTTGGCTTATCCTCAACACACCCGGACTAGGCCTAATCTGCCATACATGCGACACCTGCCCGTTCATCGGTACGACGATCAGACTACACCCATCCGGAGAAAACTTTAACCCAGCCACCGGTTGACTCCTCGACGTAAGCCATTCCGCGACTACGACCGGCGACCCTGCCTCCTCCCCTCCATCCTACCTCCTCCTCCTCCTGCTGCCCGGTGTTGCGTTCGTCCGTAAGGAGGGGCATCAAGTCCAAAATCGTCACAGTACGACCCTTGTCGTTGTTGTTCGGCTATAGCCACATTAGGAACAACCGGAGACGCAGATGTTTGATGCGCTTGTTCGCTCCCTGAATAGGATCGACCGGTACTGTCTTGCGACGTCATGGACGTGACAGAGTATCGTCTCCCGCGGGATCTAGAATCGCCTGGAGGGTCGGCAGGCGCCCGAGGGTGCACTGATGGATACGTATTTCCTGTGCCCTCCTCCTTGCTGTTGCTGGTGAGCGTACGATGGCTGTCGTCGGGCGTACTCCAAGGTAGTAGCGGTTGTAGTAGCAGCAGTATTAGCGGGCGAGTCGTAATAATAATTGACGCTGGAAGGAGAACTCGAAGCCATCATGTGATTCTTGGCAGCCGTCAATGCCATCCCGCCGAGTGTCTTCATCCCGCTTAGCAAGCTTCCGCCGACTTTGATCGCGGCGTTTCCTAGATCGGCTTGAGTCATGTTGAGGCTGAAAGGGGACGTCGAGGGTGATGCTTGGGAGGAAGGGACCACCCGATCCGCAGGATGGGGATCGGTGAGGGCGGGCTTGGGTACCGCTGATTGAGGATAAAGAGGGAGGAGAGGCGTATGCCAAGAGGCGGTGCGAGAGCGCGAAAACTGGCCTAGGGGCCGGATGGGATTGTTGTTCTTCTGGTTGACCTTGACCTAAAAATACAGATTGTTCATAGTTCTTGTTGTTTCCACCGGTTGTAAATAATTTAGATGCCAAACTCGAATATATACCGCGTGAATGCGCAAATGGAATGAGAGAGCTGGAAGAGATGGTGTATATTGGTTTAAATGTTGTTGGAGAGTAAATTTGTAATGTTGCAGGGTTTGTTAAGCTCTGGTGGGGTGAGTCAGTGATCGAAGAGAGAAGGGAGCGATGGGCGACGCACGATTACGATGAAATGTGCGTTAGCTTCAAACGATACCGCTTGGCCATTAAGCTCGACCTGGTGGATTAATCCCTGTCTAGAAAGAGAATAAATAAACAATGTGGAAGAGTCCTTGTCATTGTCCAAATTTATACTTTTGTCTCGTCAGTCGGGTGAATTAGAAGCGTCGAGAGACTCACATTATGCCGAGCAAAGGCCGGTCTTGAGCGTAAGGATCACCAAAATGTCTAACGGCCTGAGAACTTGGAGACGGCAACAAAGCCGCATGTACAATCTCGCCACCGCCGTGCCATTCATCCGAGGTCGTGTTCAGGTTCAAAACCTCAGTGACGGATGAAAGACTCGTGCAGTCCCAAAGCTGGAAACCCGAGGGATACGCGAGGATGAGGAATCTCCTGTGAAGAAACACACGTTGGTGAAAAAGGCAAGTACTCAATGCAGGGTTGATACGCACTTATCATTGATCCTGTCCCATTTTGCCCATTGGATCGGTTCTGCGTGGGTAGCTTCCGACCCTGGATAGGACAAACCCCGTGGGGAACGTGAATTATGATGATCTTCTCTGTATTGGAGAGCTTGTGCTAGGCCTGCTGGTTGGCTGAGGGTTCGTCCGTGCGAGCGCGGAGAAGGAGGGTGGTCGTGGTCTCCGCGCCGAGGGGGGAATTGAACGATAGGGACTATGTTCGGGTCGGGACGCGTCCCTTGATGCGCTGAACGAGCCAAAACTGACGGGCCTGGTTGAGAGAAGAGGGGGGGAAGGGGAGGGGAGAGGGAACGGGGATGTGAATTGCTGAAGGGACATAGGTTCGTAAAGTATGAGAGAATGATTGGAGGGTGGATTGTTCCCTGTTGTGTATGTCAGTGAGCGCGTTGCGTTTGATTATGTCTAGTGGACTTACCGAGCAAGGATAGGAGATCGGGTATGACCCGATAAAGCGAGGGCGGCGGAGTCGGGATTGGAGGACATGGCGATTCGAGGCCGTACAGGGAAGTGGCTTGCGGAGAATGACGTTGTTGCCGCTTGTCGAGGATAGTCGTCGTCAGGAAGTGGTGCCTGTATGAACGGAGGTGAGCGGTAAGCGTCGTGATCATCATCATCTGAACGGACGACTGCAGGTTGGTGAAATTCTAGTAAAGTTGAGCTGTGGGCAGAAGAGGAATCGCCTGGAGTAGGAACTTGGTCGTCTGAGAGAAGGAATTCGTCGTAAGAATGAACATTGTGAGATTGCATAAAGCCCTTGTAATTGAATGCAAGGTCCAAGTGAGCTTTGGTTGAACAAGAAAGAGAGAAGTTTGCATTCGACTCTTTCTGAGTCGATGCTGTCGAACGTATTTGCTTATCTCGCCTTGTGATACATTTATGGCAATGAATCACGTGATTTTGCTGTTTCGGAAAGTTCCGTGCTGTGTGGTGTCGGAAGTTAAAAAGTGCTATTTGTGAGAAAGAAAAAAAAAGCCTCATGTAAGCCGCGAGGCCAAGGAAGGGGAGCCGGACATGAGGCGGGCACGCGGCGGGAAAGCGGGCTATATCGGGCGATCGATTAAATAGGACCGTTAACGGCCGGGCCGGCGGCGGAAGCGCCGAGTTTTATCAAGCCGCGAGTGCGGAGTGCCACCTCAATGCCTGACAGTCCCTCCCAACGCGACCCCGACCCGCCCCCGCCCTCATCTCCCGCTTCACCCTTCCTCCGCTCAGCTAGCCGCTTTACTAACAGATGCACTTAAAGAAGCTGATGTTCTTCGTCGCGAACTCACACAAGCAAAGAAACGCGCCGAAGACATTGAGCGCCGCTACCACGCGCTATCCTCTCTCTCTGACCCAAAATCTCCTCTTGCAGACACTTCTCGTATCATTCATGACTTTGAGCAACGTGCAATCGAAGCAGAAGCAGCTAGAGATGACTCCGAGAACCGCAGGCGTATTATCCTTGATTCATGGCACCAACTTGACCGCTACCTTCAAACTGTAGAATTCCGCGCCGCAGATGCCCGCGCCAACTTTGCAAAAATCATTGCTGACAGTCCCGGCGCTCCCCTTGTCCTTGCTAGTATTCCTCTCCAAGCTGCCATCTCCATGCCTTTTTCCTACCCCGCGCCAGGGAGCATGCCTCCTCCTCAAAATCACTCTAGAACCCCCTACCCCGCTAACCGCCCATCTCCGCATGGCCATCGGTCTTCCCACTCCCAGTCATTCCCACCGATGTCCCTGCCACCCCATCCCGCACCAAGCGCAAACGGTCGTCGCCCTAGAGAAGAGAGTACAGACAGGTCCGGTTATGTCGATGCACTCGCCGGACAACCACCCCAAAAAAAGTTAAAAGGGTTTGGCGACGATCGCAGGGGTCGCGACGAACGAACTGCCTACTCCGAGTCGGTCAGTACCCGTCTTTTTGTTTGATGCCTCGCTTCTAACCAAATCGCGTCTTAGAATCTCGCTTATATGCATCAGCGCCATCAACCCTTACCCCCGCAAGCAATAGAATCCCGAGAGCGCATCTATCAAGACCAACGTCGCCCTACCCAGGCGCGCATGATCGTGCCACCTGCCGGCGGGGAACCCGAGTATGCAAACCATCGAGGTCGCAGCCGTTCACGTTCGCGTTCCTCCAGTCGCTCCAGTAGGAGCTCATTGTCTGTTGACGAGATGCTCCTCGAAGCCGCAAATGGCAATGGGGGGACACCGGGATCTGCGGGTGATGCTGCTTCACAGCGATCCCATCGTCGCCGACATCATAGAGAGGATCCTTCCCATCAGCGCTATCCGTCATCAAACGAACCCACTCTCCATTCTATTCAGCAACAACAGCAACAGCAGCAACAGCCTCCGCAACAGCAGCATAATCCCCCTCGGCCTCAAGGCGATTCTCCTCCGCCCCAACAGCAGCTAATCCATAATTACAGGCCACGTGCCCCGCATGCTTCCGCCTCTGTCCCACTAGTGACAGAGAATCACGTCGCCGCCATGCCGGCACCCTGCCACGTGCAGACCATCCAGACCCACGTCTTTGCGCCCGTTGTCACCGGAGCTCCGCAGAAGAAGAATAAATTTTCCGCCAGTGGGGGTAGCGTCGGTAACTTGGCCACAACGGGAACTGGTATGTTCTTTTTTAGCCATCCGGCCCGTCTCACCGTAGTTTCTCTTTTCGTCAGGATCGGCTGATGCGCCACCTCCTACACCGCAGCACATCTACCCGCCAGTCAACAGCCAGGGTCAGCGGATATGTCGTCAATGCGGAATGCCTGGCCGCTACAAGGAAGGAAAATGTGTCGAGAAATGGGGTCCAGGACCCATGGGACCAGGTACCGTTTGTGATCGGTACGTGTTGCTTACGTGGGGCCAAACTCCCGGGCGTCTCTTGCTAATAAAAGAAATAGTTGCCGCAAAAAAATGAAACGCGTTGAACGGAGAGGTAATCTCGAGTCGCAGCAGCTCTCCGCCTCGAATTCGCTCAGCAGCATCGGGGCGCTCCATACACCCCATCCTCATTCCCATTCGCAACAGCACCACCACCCCCAACAACAACAACAACAGCAATCTCAACCCCAGCCACAACAAACTCAAACTTCTCGTAATGTTCTTCAACAATCACAATCCATGCCGTCTGTTACGTCTGATCGTGGGATACACCGCTCGGATACGTTGGTCAACACGGGATACCGCGACGATTCAGATGCGAGGTCTGCCCTCGTCGCTGCCGTCTCCACCTCCTCCAAATCCTCAACAAACCACGCGTCCTCTTCGTCAATGAATACCAACGCTACCGCAGGGAATGGAAATGGAAGGGTATTGAGTCCACCCCCAGCTATAGCCTCGATCAATGACGAATTGCCGTTGTCGAATGTTGGAAGAGGGGCGGGGGCTGCTGCAGCTGCAGCTACTAAAGCTGTTCCTTCCTCTGTTTCTCATGCGCAAGGGGGTAGTAACCCCAGTAGTCGGGGTGGATCGAGGAATGATCGTTCGTCGAGAGGCGGCGGTGGTCCACCGACAGGAAGCAGTACTACGGGACCGGGACTGAAACGATCGCCGGGGAGTGGAGGGGGTAGTCGGACTTCGTCGATTTCGCCTCCTTCGCAGGTGGATATGGACGCGGATGGAGATGCTGATGCTGATGCGGATGCAGAAGCGGAGGGAGAGGCGGAAGTCGAGGTGGAAGGCGATAACGAGGGTGATGGTGAAAATGAAGGAGAGGGAGATGCGGATGTAGATGCGGAGATTGAAGAGGCTGCTGGAGCATCTGGTTCTGGAACAGGAGGAGCAGGAGGAGGGGAAGTAGAAACGGATGCGGATGATGAGATTTTGGATGCGGTCGATGGGAGGCGTTGAGTGCTCTCTAGTTTGTTTTGTCTTTTTTTTTCCGGTTTTTTTTTTTTTTCGAGTCTTTTTTTTTTTTTCCCTCCCTCTGTCTCATTATCTCACTCTCACTCGCTCGCTCTCGCGCTCTGGTCGACGTCTTGCTGTTATGCTCACGCGTGTTCAACGTTCACTACGAAAGTACGTACAATTGCATTTGTTCATGTCAACCCCCCATTACTACTAGTTACTACTACCCCACCCCCATTTTTCATGACTACCCATTACGACTACTACCTAAGTTAGTACTACTTTGCAAGCATATAGTAGGTTAGTTAGTTACGAAAATTCAAATGTACACGATTAATTTCTCTCTCTCCCTCGGATCAAAGCGTGACATGCTCTTTTTGACTTTTCTCTGGCTCGTGGTCAGAGTCACCGCCAGTGTTCCTCCGGGGTTTACTGAACCGAAAAGCGAAGCGTACGATCATGTCAATCCGTGCGTCACCCTCCCTTCTCTCCTAGCACATTGAAATAACTAACCACCGCAGGCTGATCGGTAACGGAGGAGACACACCCAACAATTCAGGGGGTATGATTCCCTCTACCGGTCCTCCCTTTCCTTGCGTGAGATGGGTCGCGATGACGCATCGTAATTTCGTGTCGCGGTTGCCGTACAATTTTACCGCTTTGGAAGAAGAGGAAGAAGAAGTGGGGATTAAGGGATTTCAGGCGACGAGGCAACCGGCGATTTGGATGGGCGAGAGTGGGTACGTCGGGATCGTACCTGGGTTCGTGTCCGCATCCGCGTACTCCAACCGGGGGGGAGTGAAAGTGGAGTTTGAAGATTGGAAGATGAGAAAAGTGCCAGGGAGTGAGGTTGTTTCGCCTGCGTATTATGCGGTCGAGTTGGAGGACGGTGGAGGGAGGGTGTTGGTTGAGCAGAGTTCTAGTGAGTGTCGGTTCTAACTATCCTGGAGAGGACACAGCGCTAAGAGATGCGTAAGCCTCGCATGTAGGTCATCTGAGGTTCATCTTTCACCCAAAGCCAGGTTTCGCGCCTTCGATCTTGGTTGAAGTAACGCGTCCGAGCGTGATCACATCGACGCCGACCAATATCACTTATCCAACTGGCCAAGTGCACGTGTCTCAAACTGAGGAAGGAAAGGTGGACGTGTTTGGCTATACGGACGAAAGACAGGATTCGATTATCACTCCGACGAGTATCAAAGCCGCCGCAGATACGTTTAAAGCTTACTTTTGGGCCCAAATCAAGGCTGGATCGAGAGTGTCAGAACATGGGATCGTGCAAAACGGGACTGTGATGGCTTGGGCCAATTCGAATTCGGGAGCCTTGACGTCTGCTTACGTTCTCATGGAAGAAGGGGGGAAAACGGTGATCGACGTTCGAGTAGGGACATCGCTCATCTCTGAATCTACTGCGAAATCTCACATTGACGCTGAAACGCGCGAAACGTTGGAAGATACTGCTCGAGGAGTAAGAGAAAGTTGGGTCGAAAAGCTGGATAGGGTCAAGATCGAGGGTGCTACGAAGGCGCAAAAGGATGTGTTCTATACGGCCTTTTTTCATTCGTTGACGGTGAGCGAGCCAGTTTGCGTCGACGTTTTTTTTGGGCTTAGGGACTCGCCCAGTATCCAAACGAGCAGTCTGAGAATGGAAAGTATTGGAGCGGGTATGACGGTCGGGTTCACGAGGCTACCGAGTCGTATACGGGGTATTCGATCTGGGACACATACCGCGCTGAATGGGCTTGGCTCATTCTCATGGCTCCAGAGCGGGTTCCGGGTATGATTACCAGTATGCTCGCAGACTACAAAGAGGTGAACTATAATTATCACGTCCAAATCCCGTATTCACAAAGAGCTCAGGGCGGATGGCTACCAATGTGGAAAAACATCGTGGAGACAAATATAATGGTATGCGTTTCGCCCGAATCGGAGTTAAACTTGTCCTTACATGCTGTTTTTAGGTTGGAACACATGCTGACTCACTCATCGCCGAAGCGGTTATTAAAGGTGTCGTTGGTTTCGATCGCGAATTGGCATGGGAAGCCGTATGGAAAGACGCAACGGTCGCGCCCAAAGATGACTCGACGGTACAGTACGTTGACTTTCCGGGCCGGTCGCATAGCTGCGTGCTGACTCATATATGACCTTAGGTACTTTGACAGAGAAGAGGTGAGGATCATGATCGACGATGACACCCAACACATGACTTTTTTCACAGAACGTCGATTATGAAGTAAGGGCAGGTCTTTCTTCAGTCTACGACATACCTGGAAAAGGCTGGGTCGCAGATGATATCCATTCCGAGAGTGCTTCTCGAACATTAGACTATGCTTGTCAGTCCTATTTTGGCTTATCTGCCCGGTGTCTCTCACACGATACATGCGGACTGCGTCAGATGACGACTACGCCGCGGCCATGCTGGCTCGGGCGCTCGGAAAACCGGACGAGATCGTCGACTTCCTTTTACAACGAGGGATGGAGGCGCCATTCGCTATTTGGAATCCAAAGACCAACTTCATGGAAGCGAGAAACGCCAATGGCACTTTCGCAGGCCAGGATGCTGGCTGGACTGAAGGTTCGGACGTTTTTTCGCTTCCTTTTCGGACTGGCGTGGAAAATAACATTTGGAACTTCAGGCGATATGTGGGCGTACTCGTTTGACGTTGTACACAATATTCCTCGGTTGATCCGAGAACGAGGTGGGAATGCGAGCTTTGTGAAGAGCTTGGATGAACATTTCGACGGAGGACATAACGACCATACCAATGAGGTGCGTGGGTTATGCTCACAGTTTGAGCCGCTCTATACCCTCACCCTTGTTATATGTTAGCCGTCACATCACATACCTTACTTATATGCACTAGCCGGTGCTGCGTACAAGACACAAGAAAAGGTTAGGGAGATTGCCGTTAATAATTATAATAATTCCGTAAATGGGCTATCGGGGGCAAGTCATTGTCGTTGCCATGTTTCCATGTATCGTTCTAACATAACGTCAACGCGGCAGAACGAAGACTGCGGACAGATGAGCGCTTGGTACATATTTAGCGCCGTGGGCTTTTATCCTGTCAATCCCGTTTCTGGCGAATACGTTGTAGGATCGTAGGGTCGTCAACTTTGATGGAACTTATTTTGTGACTTATCCTACTTTAGCCCATTTCACGAGAAAGTGACAATTCGACTACCGCCAGTTCCGAATGGGAGAGAAGAACGGACGCTAACTATCATCGCGCCAGGTGCTCAGACCAAGCCATATGTAAAGAGCCTGACGATCAATGGAGTGCAGGTCCCTTGGCCTGTTATTCGTCATGATCAGATAGTTAACGGTGGGAACGTCGTGTTTGAAATGAGCGACAAAGTGCAGGCATGGGGAAATGGTTTGTTAAAGGTAAGACGTGATGTATGATTCACCGCCGCCACAGCCGGACGCTGAATTGTTATACAAGGAGGCTGCCCATCAGCACGTTGAACTGTGAGAAAACGTGATTACACAGGAGTTGTGCTGATTTTATCGATAACGCGGCAATCTAGCCCTTGTTATCTGCAGTCATGGGACTTGTGTCAAGGCGCATTGCTGTAAAAAGCATGTCGGAAACATACATTTGACCCTGCACTTAGATACCCATACCCATACACGTGTTGAGCAACATATCGATTTGTCAAACGCTCCACTTCAGATAAGGCATAGCTTTCGGAGAACGATCGATATGTACAGACGGGAGTACCACATGAGGCCATCTGAAGAGGGCGCGCGCGTCAAAAAATGTCTTGTTCTGATCGTACTTCTGATTGACTCTGATCTCCGCGACAGCTGGGTGAATGACAAAGTGAACGGACGATGTAAGCTGCCGCTCCGCAATATGCCTATTGTAGGAAAGAAGGTCGGCTGGATTCCATCCGCAACGGTCAATACGGAGCGCCGACGACTCGTGCATGGAACCGGGCCGCCGCCAAGTACGAGAAGTCAGCGTACGTTATTCCAAAGCGACTCCTCCACGTGAAAGATAGATGTCCGATAAGTTGACAACTTTGACGATGCACCGCTCCAACAAGATGATCAATCCCGACTAGAATGTAACTAGGTTACAATCGAAAGCTAGATTGAGGCGCATGTACCGCCACGGCCCTTCGTGGCGCCGAGCTGCTGTGTACTGGTCTTATATAATGACAAAGTTCATGCTCGATACGGAAAGTGTCCGGCAGATCGGCGCTCAGTCAGGACCCGGTCCATCCGGATTCAAAGTGCTATAGTTAACTCACATTCTGATGCAAGCGTTTAATATCTTACTCTACCACGCCTCTTGGACAGATTTGAACAGGAATTTAGCATCAAGCGGTGTGCATAGACGCGCATAAATTTACTTGCCGAATTTAATGCTGTATTTTTTACGCATACTGCCAATACGTTGTGGATTGATGACCCTGAGCGCGGGCTGGCATAATGTAAAAAAATAAAACATTGCCCCAATGTAACTCAATTGGACATGTAGAGGGATAGATGTGCTGTATACTAGTAGTATGCGGCGCCTGGAACGGAGTAAATCAGTAGTTCGTCTTATTGTTCGATGGGGAAGCAACCAGAGCACATGTTCCGCATGAGGCTGTTCCTGATGTTGTTCTTTATCTTTCACGTATCTGTCTAATGTTGTGCCTGCTGTGTACACTCTTTGAGAAAAACATATCGTAGTAGGCAATGAGATGCTTTGCGGTCCCAAAAACGAGAGATTGTTCACCTTGGACTAGGCCTGCTAGTGCCTGTACCTGAGTCGATAGACTCAGATTTGGCCGGATCTGGAATAGGCGGTCAGGGCCGGCATCATCAGCTTTCGGCGTTTGACCTAGCCGTGTTTCATGTGGTACGAGTCTCCTGCGTCACTGCCCTGTTCAACAATTACTATCCTTGGTTTAGCCCGTATCCAAAATTGCTCCGTCTTTGCCAACTATCGTAGCTATGTAATCATCAACTCCCCGAAATACTGCAGCAGATATAAGAAGCGGATGTTATTCGGTTCATTCATCGTAATATCCACACGGGTCCTCACCTACATATGAATCCCGCTCCTCAGCCACGCTTTGGCAACCAATGCCCCGTTACTGGAGCTCACGAATGGTCCCCACCCAAGGAAGGCGATAGTAGATCGCCCTGTCCCGCTTTAAATGCGATGGCCAACCACGGATACCTGTAAGTCATTAGAACACTTTATGCCCCATGTTATGTCTAATAGAGTGATTTAGTCCGCACGATGGCATGAATATAAGTATATTCAGGCTCGTTGGAGCATTGCGGGCGTGCTATGGTCTTTCACTTCCGTTTTCAGTCTTCCTTGCGATTGGATCATTTTTTCTCCTAAAACGAATTTCGCCCGTGTCTCTTGAACAGATCGGCAAGCATAACTGCATCGAACATAATGCAAGTTTGGTACATGACGATTGCCCCAGCACAGAAGAATACGCGCCAATCCGAGTTGTGCCTGCGCTGCTCGATTCTCTTGTTGGGCGGAGCCGGTCTGACGAGAAGAAGCCCGATGCCGTCGCTTCTGATGACTTGCTGGAAATCGAAGACGTGGCCAAGTTCCGGGTACGTCGGGAAAATGAATGCGGTCCTGTGGACAGTGTCCACGCCGAAATCGCCCGGGGGGAAATGGCGATTGCTTTGGGTGTATGGGAGCACAAGGTTGGGAGCCACGCCGGCATCCGAAAGGATTGGCTGAGGGATTGGTTCGAGTATGGTCGCCTGCCAAACGGCTGGCGGCCAACCCACTCCCAAGGACTTCGGGACACAGTACGGAGGTCGACGAAAATGCGAAATATGATGACAGAAATGAAGGCAGCGCAACAACCAGTTCGATCGTTGCTGTAGTCACACCAGTGTATTTTTTGACGTCGATGATGATCATGTTAACGTTTAGCACTTTGTATATTTATGAAGCATTTACCAGTAGTTTGGGTTGCTGTAGTGCACAAGTAGTATACGAGCCAATAATAAACTAATAATGAGCTGTAAACGGCGACGTTCCAAGTCCAACAGTTGTCAGTTGTTTGCTCCAGTTGTGAAAAGAGGTGTACTTGTTACACTTGAAGGACAAACATTCTACGAGCATGCCGCCACCGTCCGATTGCGACAGAACGAATAGTAGAAGGTCACGATCTAATCACGCTCTTTGATTCGATGTCGGAGATCTTCTAGGAAGAAATCTTCTTCGAATTCTTTACGTTTTCCCTCTACTGATGCTAGCAATTCTATTAGTCGGTTGACCGAAGGTTTTCCGATGAAGCCCGGACTACGACGATAATAGACACGGAACACTGCCGATATAAAAATATTATATGGAAGCAAAGGTCAACGGCTTGTTATCTTGTTATCTAGCCCTGGAAGAAGAGGTTGCTAAAATGTAAGGTGACGAGCACAAAACTCTTAAACCATGCCTGAATCCAGTAAGAATGTCAGAAGATTCTGGCCAACTTGCGTCTCAAATGAAGATGGCATACCTATAACATTATATTAAGAGGTGTAAGTTCGCTTCTGGTCGTCTCGCCCAATCTGACAAAGTTATTGGTGCCACACATTTGGATGTGCGTATCCCGCTGACCTCTCTGAAGTATATGACAAGGTTTTTTAAAACTTAGGGACGATGAGACAACCTTCCGGCCAATGGATCTTGTAACCTCTTCGTCACTGTTCTCGTGTTTTGAGGAATGTCCCAGGAATGGAGGTTGAAGGCCTTAGTATCGCCTTTTGGCGCTGTCGTCACTCCGAATCTATCTGACCGAGACGAGGACGAGTGGAGAAAGCTCCTACATTCATGGGCGGATCGCAACCCGGGAGGAACAGTGTTATGCAGTTGCCTGCAAGCATCTCGCAATATAAGCTAGCACACCTTAGAAAGTTGCGACCAGCTTTGTTACCTCCCTGAGCCACAAAAACCATTTCACCGGGCGTCCCGCTTAGCTATATATGACCATGAAAAGGGGTACGAACTGGCAATTTACTTTACATCTTTTCTACTATCAACCTAGACAACGACGAGCGGTTAACAAGACATCATGAGAAGGTCGTTACGCGGTTGATATTTGGCCAGAGGCGAGCGAGAAGCCAGATTAATCGCATACCTCATGGCCTCCAAGTTGAGTTCTGGCCTTAGATTAAGCGAAGACTGTATCAGTTGATGTGGATAAGACCTTTGCTTAGGGTTTGCTCCGGAGAGTCAGAGGAGCTTGTTCATCTGTGCAGATACCTATACTTACGCGGATCGCAAGGCAACCTTACATGAAGCTGTAGCGTCTTGTATGGCGCCAGGAAGATTGTATTGCGGTATCAGAGAATGGCAGTCTCTGGGAAAAACCGTTAAGTTGTTTCGTGTGCTGAATATGATTCTCCAGGTAAGCTGTGTTCGTGTTCTGCTTCCCGATTTGATGATTGTCTTGAGCTTAATTTACCGTTCAACTCGGTGATTACGTTCTCCTTTCAATGGAATTCCGAACGGGACTAGTCCTCTTCGCAAGTGCTCGCTTCCGTGCGCTCCAGGACCGAACCTTGACCAAAGGGAGAGGGCATCTCCGAGGCCACGGATATCGCGAGGTCATCGGATGTTACTGTCGTAACGGCACGCCATCCGGATCCAGTTGAAACATGTGAACTCTGGATACCGATGGAGAGGGTCATCTTGCTTCGGGCTTCAGGAACCATTGGGATGAGAGGAAGACACGTTGACCTGTGCGCAGTCGGCGTGCGATTTAAACTCAGTTGAATAAGCTGGAAGTCCACGGAGAAGCCTATTACCGTTGTCTTGATCATTGGACGGTTCATTACCGAGTATTGCGTACAAGAATGTAAGCTTTTCTTTGACCTTCGCGCTGGAACTGTCACTGGGATGCTGATGCGGTAATACAGAAACTCTACCCCGCAGAGCTAGAAGGTATGCAGAGACCTGAGACGATTGATCAGGTTAACATACGACGCCTCTATTGGCTGACAGTTTTTTGATGTCAATCTGGTATACTGTCCAACGTGGCTTGAGCGGCGAGAAGTCCATGCCATGCTGTATCGCAACTAGATCGTTTTCACGGGACGCTGGCACAACACCGGTCTTTTACTTAAAATGCAGCAGGCTCGGACCTACAAATCCGGAAGCACAGCCGATAACGTCACCCCATGTTTTGTCATCAAGCCTGATTCTTCCACAATGATTTGCAAAACATCCTAATCCTTTTTCGGAGTCTCGTTTAACTTTCTCTCAATAGATTTCCCAAGTACGCTGCCGCGCGAATTAATCACTGAATTACGGCACCATTAGCCATCTGCAACGATCAACGAAATCGGCGAAATCGTCGTAATTGTCCCGGTCGACAAAGTTAGAATCCGAGTCGGAGAAGCAATATGGGCTTGTCGCTGAAGCGCTGATCACCGCTCGAGGCCTATGCTCGTCATTCTCCTTAAGGCAATTTTGGCGAGCTTCAACCAAATTAGGAATCTGCCGGGTTTAAGGAGGTGGAGATCCTGTGAATGCCAGACGCTCTTGATTATACAAATCTCCGTGATTATCGCTCCGGGGTGATTTTGCTGTGCCTGCAACCGTTATGGTCACGATCCTGCCATCGAGGTCAAAGCCACAAGATCATGGCAAGCACCCAACACTGTTGAATCTGAGTTGTAAAAACAGACAAGCGATTAATCAAATCTTGATATGAGGTCCGTAAGTTTGTGCTCATGCTTTGAGAAATTGATAATGAGGCGCCATGGGAATTAGAACTGAATCTTCAGCAGTGCTTCCCTTCCCCACCTTATCCGGGGCGCTAATCAGGGTAATGCTTGATTGCATCGCCTAATTCCTAGTACCATGAGACTAGCACATACACCTCATCACCAAAATGAGCCACAAAACGTTGTTTTTATGGTAAGAATAGGTACCAAGTCCAAATGATCTAACGTTAGGAATCCAAAAGTGCCAGAAATGATTCCCTAATTCAAGTATGCGACGATCCTGTGCAAAATCGTGAAGAACATTGCTACCGAAAACAGGGCTGCCTGATAGCCTCAACAGAGACATGCGGGGGTACCTATGAAATACAACGCAAACCTACATGATCCAGCCGATATCGCAAAGCCATTGGACGTTAAACAAAACAGGCTCAATCGTATCCTGAACGCCACGCCACCATGCTCAGGGTAGCAATTAACCCTTTCTGTTTGTAGCCGCAGGCGACATTTGTTAGGCGTGTCCAAAGCATGGGTAAAGCATTGCGGCACAGCGTGAAGTATGGGGTTAGATAGGTTCAATTCAAAATAAGTGATTCACATACGGGCCTGGGCAATCTCCGGAGCGTCAAATAGGATGACTCGAGTCCCTTTCCCCTCGCTGACAAAGGGTGGATTCTTTACATTTCAGCTACACCCGGAGGGGGATAGTCCTGCGCTAAATCGGACCAGACGATTTCGGACCGTGTCAGAAGTGACAAGCCAATTATTCCATGTCTAGGGTACGACGGGCTCCTCTCTCTCTTAGCATCGGGTACAGAAGGAACGGCACAGAATGGGAATTGGAGGAAGATCATACCCTATTTTCCATCACCCTTTATAAGATGACGGATTAAGGCCTGGATCGACATTGACATTGTTTCAGATCTTTATCACCAGTTTTTGTGGACAAACCAAGCCGAACCCGAACCTGAGCGGTCACACTCGTTTTCCGATGGGCCATCATGATCCTCGCACCTGATTAGCCTGATTGCTCCACACGTCCAATATGGTTACCATTGTTGTTTGTTACATAAAACGATACGAAGAGTTTATGAAGAACGTGCACAAGCTAAGTAAATTCATAGCCTGCGATCTGGTGATGACCACAGGTGGTGGTAGCGATCAGAGTCGGTGCAAATGCTGCGACTCGGTGCTGACGCAATTGATGCCAGGGCGGACAATCGACCAGGATTTCAAGACTCCGCGAAACCCGTCGGAAGAAGTTTCAACCTCTAATCTAGCTCCACGTCCAGCGTTTTGGTCACTATACCACATACCCTTGTCAAATAATACCTGTGTGTGTGCCAATTATTACCGTAACAGATCTTCGGGACGCCAGGTTCCGGAGAAGCCGGAGTCCAGTAGCTATCTGTGCAGGAGTGGATTTTCATTTAGAGCTTCCCGGGGTTCCTCCATGTCAACTTAGCTACATACATTTGTTCACTCAATGACAACATTAGCGCTTGATTGACATAGGAAACCTGTAAGGATTGGGATCTGGCAAAGACTGGCGCGCACATGGCAGTGTGGACGGCATTGTTATCAAAACGACCCCCACGATTTTCGTACTGTATCCCACCCGTTTAATGAAAGCAACCTTCTTCGCCGTCTCCTCGGACACAGCACTACACACTTGAAATCTTTCCTCCTATAATGGGACCCGGGACAGCCAACCGCTTTTACCACAAATTTCGCGCTCTCACACGGTCTCGTTTTCGACGAAAGAAATAGTAAGAATCGTCCACACAAATTTCAAGTCTAGTGGATATCCCCTTCGGATGTGTGCCATATCGCCGGGCGCAGCATGTCCATCCCTGTCATGAGAAGGCGAAGCATATATAGTATACAAGTAGCACACGACTAGTACGTTTCACTAGTACTGACGCAGCTGGCAGCGCGTAACGGATTTAGAACTGAGTTTTTTTCTATTCGCAGGAATATTCTTATTGCTAGCGCTAGGCTTGACCTTCATTCTTCATTCTTCATATCCCCACGCAGGGCAAGGCGTGCGTGTGTTGCGATTGCTTTGAGCTCTTCATTGACGATGAAAGCTACCAGAAGTTGTAACAAGGGTATCCCGTTTTGGGTATCTAACATAAGACTCAAGAGTCGGTAACTATTGCGATATAATTGTCAGCCTCCTATTTTGACGATCACATTCCAGACTTGGGTTAAAATAATCGTATATGGTGAAACAGGAACCACCGTTCTGATTGACAAATCATCGTCTTACTTCCATATTTGGGACATCGGCGAACTCACGGTTGTAAAAATGTTGATTGTCGAATTGTTATTGTATCATTAATAGATGTGACGCATAAGGAAATGACAACTAAAGTATTTAGAGAACGAAAAATGGAACCACGTCATACTCGTATGTAAACAAGGTCCGGGAGCGATGAGAGCAGAATATGGATACAGTAAGGGTTGCGGTGGGGAGCGTATTACTCTTGCCAAGCGAGACTACCAATGATTAACCATGCGCTCATCTTTATGTGAGGGATGGTCCGATAATGTCCGTGCAGCATTAAAAGCAGGTCGTAATGCAGTTGAAACGGTCGTATCTGTTACGGAAGAACGGAGATATGGTGCTGAAGGGCTGTATTTGTGCTCGCAGAGCGGGGTGGTGGGAGGAGAAGAAGCGACGGATATGGGTGTCGAGGCCCGGAGATGTGACTCCCGATTGTGGTACAAGTTCGCCGTCTGTGAGGTGTGATTTCCATTCATGAAAGAGTCACCGCCTCCGGGAGGCCCTGGCCGAGCGGATAGGAATCGAGGATCATCGTGATAGTGGTGGTAAGCTGAAGGGGAATGGCTTTCGTCCTCGGACTCGTCACTGATACTTGAATCGGGTGTCGGGGGGATATAACCATGATGGCTCGGATGGTGGCCCGAAGGCGAGCCGTTGCTCACAAACACGAGATCTGTTTCCTGGGTTCGTCGCCTGCGCCGGCGGTGGTCGATCGGTTGAGCACGGGATAAGCCAGGAGACGTGTGATTACGATAATGCCGCCTCATATTTGAATTGACGTTAAATTCCCGACCGCAGTTGGGCCATGGGCATCTGAACGCTGTTGTAAGCAGGGTCAGGTAGAGTTGGGATAAAGACGAATGAGGAAACTCACGTGTGGCTCCAGTGTGCGTATTGACGTGTATCCTGAGGCTGCTTGGACGATTGAATCGCTTAGAACATGTCGGACATATGTGCTTTTTGCCAGTTGCTCCACCTGACACTTCCCCGTCGTCACTAGCGGTATCGGCGACGTCGGCAATGCGGCTATCACTAGCCCTGCTGGAACCCGACATGGACACGATTCCAGTTTCCTCCACGGGGAACGAGATGGTGGCGTACGCCTGAGATGGCTCAGAGCCCCTTCTACTTCGCTCATAGACAACTGCCATGTAGCCATCAGCTGATATTTCACTCGAGCTCCGCTGGCGTTGATGCATACCCAAAAGACTGCTAGAAGAGGATGTTTGTGGGACGGAGAACTCTGAAAGTAGGTGTTAAACCGTTGCCCGTTCCCAAACGGGGGAGTTGCCCAGGGTTAGTGGTTTTATGGGGATATGAAGCACTAGTCAAGATATGCTCTAGTGAGGAGTTGGAGGGGTCCGAGCGCAGCACGTTGTAAGAGCAGTTTGCAGAGTCGGATTGTTTTCCCCGAGTCAGAAAGATGAACGGGGTGTAACGGGGGAGACTTAGTAGCCGTATCATGGGATCGAGATCGAGGATCCCTTGACGTTACCATAGACATGATAGAAGGCGATCGTAACATGTGGGGACTCGGAGGCAAGCCTGAGCTAGAAGCGAATGGTCTAATGGCGACGTCATTTCCAGAAGCCGTAGGGTGAGGTCTGGAAGGGCCGGCGAGGGAATTCGTGTCCAGAGGCCTTGCAGGCCGGTTGGAAATGGGCTATATAGATAAGAATCAAAAGGAGATTGTGCGGTTCCATAAGAGAATGGCTTACCGATGGCAAAGCGCGCTGGGGAGTGGCGTTGGGATGATTCAGAGGCGAATGGCTGAGATGCTCTGAAAATGGGCCTTTTGAGAGGCTGTTCAAATGCTGTGGCGAAGTACGCACCAGGGAACATTTCATGGATACTGGGCAATGAGATGCCCTTGGACGAGGTTAGAGAACGCATTGTCAACATGTATTGCTGAGGGTGGTTGAGAGTGCGAGGTAAGAGCTATATAATGGGGGGAAGGCGGCGGTGAGGACAGACAAACGGGGAGATCAGAAGGGAGTTTATATAGATGAAGCAGACAGAAGACACAGGTGACCTGTCAAGAAACCGAGGAGCTAAACGGGTAAGAAGGAGAATCGCAGGGAGGCGCTGATAGCGCTGGAGAGGGAGCGCTGATGAGGCCTCGGGTTTAGACGATAGGAGAGAATTCTGAGCGTTCCGCAGAAACGGAGGAAGGAAGGTCAGGGCGTTTCAAGCAGAAAGCAGCAGACCTTTTTAGGTGCGGCACGTAAGGGACGCCGTGAGCCATCTCCCCATCGGGAACCAACGAGGATTGGCGTCTCACCGTTGACGTTATGGCGAACCGCCGCATTTTCATTTCTATAGCATCAATGCAAGTTCCGAGGAGTCTGTTTGCGGACCAGGATCTGCATGACTATCAGCCACGTCCGCTCTGGACTGCGGAAGATCAGAGGCAGAACCATTCCAGCTCACCTGCCGCGGAAGCAAAGGTACTGATTTGGCAAGCAGCGTCCCAGCCCCTGTGTCCGCCCGGTTAGGAAAGCCTGCAACGTGTCTGGGTACTAGGGATCTGCAAACCGGTCGAGATCACTCCATACTTGACGGACCAACCCACAGCCAAACTCTAATTCCATTTCGGGCCAATGTATTTCGGCAACTAAACTGGTCCCCGATGCCTTCTTTCTGGCATGACTCATCCGCCGATCCAGTCGTCGCCTTCTCGATCCGTCCCAGTCTTATTGCCGGCAAATCACAGCCTTATAAGCCGCTCATATATCTTTATCCATGCAGTTATCTATCCATGTCCGTGGCTGTTGCACATACGCGTGATCAAATCACCCAACTGACTCATACCGAAGGTAATAGAGTTTTTCTTTTTTACGCAATGAGATCCTTAACACCCTCTCTCGTCCTTCCGCACGCGGTCTGGATCATCTCAACTGCCTTCTTCTCTTTATCTCTGGCGTCTACGGTTCGTGCATTGGTCACCGATTGTCTCTATACAGCACAAGAAGTATGGCCACGTCCATGGAAGAGTCTCACCGTGGCGTTTTAGCTCCGATGAAGTGCTGATGAACAAGTCTGCACTACACAGCACAACCTTCAGAACCCCAAGCATGCGATCGTACGTTATTTATTACGCCTTCCTTGACGCTGCACAGTCATCCAATGGCTATACTTGGGGGAGCACATGACAGATGGTGGTACCCTGCCGAACAAGCCGGCATCATGTCCATGTCAGTTTTGCCCCACTCCCTCTTTCTGATATGCACTGATATGCGTCGCTTCCAAGCCTGGTGGCTAGTTTCGCACGTCTCCCTCGAGCCCGACTTATGCGTCAGTTTTTGATTATTATCAACTGACCACCAGCGCTCAATCGCGATCACGGCTCAATTGCTGTACTTTGCTGTACGTCCACCACCTGCCCATCCTGGCCCACGATCACGGGCAATCAAACGTATGCCTACATTGTACCATGATTAGCGGAGGACATGCCATAAATAGAGATCTCTATATGGGGAGACCCACCGTGATACAATGACGGTAAATGTCAGAGTCACCGACAATCAATCCGTTTCGGCATCTCGTGTGTCCCTGAAACAAGTCAGCGTCATCGCAGAATCACGACCGTCATCCATATGGTAGGTTTTTCGTCCTTCAACACTGCCTACACTGCATCTATGTTTGTGCCGTAGGGGGAAGCTAAAGCGTGGTATCTGACAGTCCGAACTTCGGGTTTCCAG
Organism: Amanita rubescens; assembly: GCA_015039365.1. Lineage (NCBI taxonomy): Eukaryota > Fungi > Basidiomycota > Agaricomycetes > Agaricales > Amanitaceae > Amanita > Amanita rubescens. The sequence goes on along the minus strand of WION01000098.1, from coordinate 41,759 downwards.
GCTGTCGCACCACACTCTACCACCGCTTCGGTTCCTGTACGGCGCTGTCACGTATTTTGGAAAGCCTCCGCGGAAAATTTTGCTTCTACACACTTTCGCTAGCCTAGCTCACCGCAAGTTCCTGTCATCGTCGTCATGACCATGGTCCGATTTGTGCGCATGCAGACCACTTTATATTATTTCCTTGTGAATTTTTTTTTGATTTGTGCTTATACAACAATGCTGACATACTCGGGCGGCGAAATCACGGAGTAACAGGGAGTAACAGGGCGTAACGTCCATAAATAGGGCGACGTGGGGAAAATATGACATTTATGCACAAGCGATATGAGAATGATTCACAGGTTCCTGTGCCCATCATCACGGCGTGATCAGCAGCCTATTTTGGAAATAAGTGGTATGTATGGCCTATGGTGTTCCCGGCGGCTTGCGTTTCACATATTCTTCTCCTGATATCTCCTGATATGTATTATTATGGCCCAGTTTCAGCAAAGATCTGAAGTGCTCGCGTGGACAGCGATTGACAGACAATCATCGCCAGGGGTGACAACCCGACCGTCAAGCCCGAGATGATGACATTTGTATATGTGGGTTCCTGTGACACTGTCATTCTTGCCGTCAAGCCTCAGACCAGGCGCAGGGTTAGATTCCGCGCCCTTTTTATTTCGCAGGCAGGTGTAATCCCAGGTAGACCTGTTCTGCCGAACAGCGATTCATTTGTAATTGGAAGGAATGTCCTTCTACTGATGCTATGGTGGCAGGGGTGTCGCTTGTCCACCTTCCCGACGCCAATCCTCAAGCAGTAATGAATTAATAAATGAAGAGAAGGAATCGCATATTTCATCGGGAGGTTCTACCCCTTTCCTCGTTTCGTCTCCCTGACGGTACTTCCCAGTGCGAACTAAATTAATCAAGATAGTGATCAGCATGTGTGAGCCGGCTTGACGGCTGACGCACCAAGCACCCTCCACAAACCGAGCTCCAAGGCACCCTCACCCAAGTCGCTTTCAACATCGTCCCCGATGACGGCAACGATTCCCTCACGGCTGCTAATCGCGTTCCCAAAATCCTGAATCACCATTTCAAAAAAGGACTTGGTTGGCTTTCCCACAACATGTGCTTGGACACCAGCTGCGTATTCTAGGGCTGCGACAAACGGGCCGGGCCCGAGAGAAAGGCGGTCATTGGTGTCGGACTGAATATATCTGGCCTTATGCGTTGCTATCAATGGTAACTTCAATGACTGGCCTGACAGGCTGTCATGATTCCCCTGTTGGCCTACGGCACCGGAGGTTCGGGCCTCTCCAACGAGTACGCGAAACGCGGCGTTTAAGTTGTCGTACGTGAAAATGGACGGCGCCAGGCCGACCACAACGGAGTCACAGTACTGTACCTTTTCGTCATCCTTTTCCTCGGAAACGATATCGGCAAGCTCTTCACGGGCTGATCGAGAAAGCAAAAAATAAGGGCTACAAGAGGGAAAAAATCCATCGCGGAATGAGAAAAAACCGTTTGTCTTTATAGGTGCCGTGTACGTTACTTTGAACGTCCCAATTGTCTGAGTGCTTGTTTCACTGCGCCGATACTTGTCCAAACCTCCTTGCTACCCTGCGATTCTGCTTCGCCTCGTATATCGAAACCTTGAGCGGTCAAACGTGAAACGAGCGATTGGGTCGATTCCTTGCTCGTATTGCTACATAATTTGAACGGTATTCCGGCCGAACGGAGGCGACCCAGGGCTTGTACAGCACCCGGAGTGGGACAAGCACCGACCTGCAGAGTTCCAGATACATCTATGAGCAATGCACGTATAAGAGGCCGCGGGTTCAGGCCCATGACTGGGAGGGCCAAGGAGGTTACAGTGCAGTCCCGGCTATCCGGGCCGTCGATAAACGCATTGCTTTCTGCAGACGGTGATGCCAAACAACCGTCTTTACCCACGGCGAGCTGCTGCGTACGCTGCGCCCAGTCCAGATCTTAGAACATTAAAATCAGCGAGGAGATAATATCTTGTAATGGACAGTCGATCTGCGGGCGCTGAGCAAAGAACAACGCCTGCGTCCACGGTAAACCCACTCTCAGGGAATCTCCACCACCTTTCGTGCTAGGACCAAAAACACGCGGCAAAAAAGGATCTACCTCGCCAAATTCGCCTGCTTTCACTGTACTTGACTTGGTCACAAGATATAGGATCGACCCCAACGCATTCTCTAAAGCTCCACCCCTTCCAGACCCGCGGTCTGCCGAGCCGGTTATTGCCTAATGTTGAGCTCGGCGTCTGCGGACTAATATCAAGTTTTGTATAAGCATCTGCAGTTGCAAATCATCGCCGCGGAGTTTGTGGCACAATACGTACTTGCGATGTGCATGTGGCAGATGCAACCTTACTGGCAACACTACGATACCTACACGTGTAGAGAACAAGGTCAACACAACGACTCTTACCCACGGCCATAACGGCTCAGGACTAACATTCATCATCGTTAACTCCACACTCTTCTGAAACTAGAAGGCGGGGCAATGTAAACTAATTTGTTTAAAAGCCGGATGCTGGCTATTATCACTCGACATTTTGGATCTAAAAGTGCGTCTAGAATTTTCGTTGCTATTCTTTAATTTGGAATTTGTCGCGGAAGTAAAGAGTGTGCTCAAATGAAATCGCTATTGTGGATTTACTTCCAAAATCAACAGGCCTAGGGGTCAACTGGAGGTTATCGGAAAATCGCGTTAAACTTTTGATGAACTCAAGAACGTGCGGATTGTATGTATTCGCACATCTTCTGAATTAAAAAGGTTAGACGATGGAACCCACTTGAAGACCGAGTAAGTGACATTTGCATCATCCGCGGAGAACAAATGTTCAAGCCATGCATCAAAAGACCAGCAATCGGCGAATCGCCACTGTAAGAGTAGTGCGTCGAGTCTGAATGCCCCCGTGACAGCGGGCCGTTAGCCACGAGTTTCCGTATTTGTCACTGATCGGCGTTGCATTATGCCTTATGGAATGTCAAGTAACTTTCCACTTGACGCTAGATGGGTGCCGGAAACCGGGGCGAACAAACGATTGGGAAAACGAGCGGGTTCGGCCTTTCGATCGACCCCATGTGAGTACACCGTGTCGTAAAGAACCGATCCGGATGGTTTTGGGGCTCACTGACAATCCAATTTAGGTCAACGGTGATTGATTCACATCATACGACTTAAGGAACGTCAGTTGAATGAATGAATGGCTTTGCCCTTAATCGTATCATGATGTCATGGTTGTATGATCCTCAGTGGCCACTAGTCAGGGTCTAGCAATGCTTAAGTGTTGATATAGATATGACGTCGCCGTCCAACACTTTTTCATGCTAAACTCAGCGGATGCTAGCTTAAGTTCAGTTTAAGATAAACACGCGGACAAATGTCAGGGTCGTGTTTCCCTTTGTACTTGGGCAACGCGACTGCTGCGTGCAGTGTTTGAATACGTCATCCCAGATGGAATGGACTGGACGTTTAATGGGGATCCTTTAATGTCCTAGGGTGCTATCCGAGTCGGATCTCGTCTTGCTCAATAATGTGATGATCCAATCTCGGCCCCTTCTTTTCTGTCGTCTGTCTGTATAGTGACACTGCTTTCGGGGATCACTGCAAATCCAGTTCATTCATTTGTAGCTAATACAATCATGGAATTTTAGTCACAACAGATGCGGCACACAGTTCAATTGCTTCATGTGCGAAGAATTTATTGGAATATGAGAACCCCAATTTAAGGACTTGCCATGTAATACAGAACTGGGCCGACGCAGAAGACCGGTAGCAGTCAGCGTAGAAAAAAGTGATATGTTATTACGAACCTCACCATGGTATATGTTTGAAGATTTTAATAACGTTGGGATTATTTGACAAAAGGGTTGTGGTGAACCCTAAACCGTCAGCATGCCTCGAGCGTGGAATTGTTACTCATCTCGCCAGAAAAAATGTTAGAACCCGCGTTAACGTTCACTTTAACGTTCGCCAACTGATATCTATAGTTGGCGCACGCGCCTTGGTTACAACAAATGGTGATGGTTGTGTGGCTTACGTGGATACGCGAATATCGAGTTACGGGTGTCTCAGGTTTGGACGACACAGGTACGAGAACAATCCATCTGAGCGCTAGTGTTCCTAGCTATAAGAATGGTATTAACGTATCGTTTCTCAAGCATTAGGTATACCATAGGAGCAGACGGGTGATGGCGAGAAGAGAAACTTTAGTCGCAGAGATCATAGGTGCTGCTGATTGGATTTAATGATACACTGGGCACGGCGGAACTCACCATAGCAAAATATCCACTTTTATACGTCCAGCCTACCTGTTCTTCAACTCCTCACACCTCTGACTCGTGGCCTTCCGTCTGCTCAGACGAGTCTGAATTACGATGGACATTACGCGAACCTCAAAAAGCATATGCTTCACTTGCGCATCTTCACACCGCCGGCCGGCGAGACCGTTTCTGGCGGGTCAAAGTTAGGAGTCGAAGCAGTCGAACACGTGAAACAATATATCAGAATCTATTTGCATGCAAAGGTCGATTCTGGCAAGGCTGACGTTATACTGCCATATCCGCTTCAGATTCCGACTCGCATGTTGCTGACAAAAGGATGGCGACTTGGCGAAACAACGCCAAGGATGGAATCACTCCCGACGCCGTGCGTGGGTAGCCGCCAGCAACCTGAAGAAGAAAAAGCTATTCTTAGAGAATGACAACCACATGTCCATCTCCGACACGGGAGGGAACGCATGCGACTCACCTTAATCATTCCCAACAAATTACCGCGTCACGTCAACAGCAAATGCTATCCGGGTGCAGTAACCTCAAATGGGTCCTATATGTACTCACATAGCCACTGATCAGGTCAATCTTGGCACGGTGCCGTGTAAATGCTGCAGATACTTGCCTATAGTATGGGAAACCGCGGTCACATACGGGAGACAGTATCGTTACCGAACACGACGCACGGGGTTGACAGATTCGCCAACGCCGCAAAGTCACCCATCGTTAATGAATTCCTTGAAATCGCGCCGATCAGATTGGAATGCAAGGTGAAATAATATGTGAAAACAGGAGCGAAGATCGGATATGGCAACAGTGCGGGGAAGGCACTAGGGATTTGCCGAGCGCCGAATTGATGATCCATGAATCGGGCTGCGGGCAATGTCGACTTACAATGCACGGAACTTGGACTGAACTCTTTCAACAAACTAGTGAGGTTGTTACTAAACGAATCGTGGTACAGGCATTATTACTCTTCAAAGCGCATCAGGGCATTCGAAATCCTCATAATACAAAACGGATCCAGTGCAGACAACCTGAAATGGCATTATTAGAAAAACGCAATCGACCGGCAGGTTACCCTCATTACCTCGTCAGCTCTCAGATTATCGCACTGTGGATTGATATTGGGATTATTCGCATAAAAGGTGTCCAGAGTAATGCCCCATGCTTGCGCGATGGAATAACAGCTGTCTCCGGAAGCCACTGTATATGTTATGTCACAGTCATGACCGTTTATACCCAGGCACAACAGCTATAGTTTTTGGTCAGCGTCAGCGTCACTCAGTAGTTCGTATTTTTGCTAACGCCCACCTCTCCAGCGTCGGGGTTCAAGTTGGTGCAGTCCGAGTCAATGCTTGGGTTGAGGCAGGACAACTGCCAGCTGTCGTTTTCAGTTAGTTTACTCACGACATTCGGTCGCCCGCTTACTTCGACACCCCGTTTGCCCGAGCAATCGAACTGCAAGTATCTCCAGAAGCGATATCGTAGGTACGATCACAGGGTTCAAGTTGTGCTATTACATTTTCTGCTATGAGGCCGTCAGAATACAAAATTCAAATCACTGAGAAATCGATAGGTCTTCACCGAATGTAATCGCAACGAGAACTAGAGAGAGCTTGGAGAATACTTTGGCGAACATAATAGATGAGGTTTTGGTGAGAACGAACTAAGCAAGCGAGGAGAGCTGGACGCTGCAAAATCGTTGTCAATAGTTTCCCTTTTATCTTCAAAGCCTGCTCCAAATTCGGAACCTAATTTTGTCGTTGAATCATTTTGACGCCAAGGAAGCGAATAACAGTACACGCCGGCGCCGCATGCGCTCGACTGGATGATCAAAATGAACAGGGTTACTAACCTGCATTGAGAAAGTATTGGACAGTGCTACCGCTCGGTCAGGCTAGCCTCAAACAGCTTTAACGTCAGAACGCACGTCTTAACACTTAACAAGAACCTATCCGTCGCCACGAGGAAACAAGACTAATTCTGCTTTCCACGTAGCATTCGGATGAATGCGTTCCATACGTGCTGTGGGCTGCGGTGAGCACGGTAGACAAGATTGTGCCTTTCAAACTGACTTGAATGCGCCCGAACAAGGAGCAGGAAAGAATTTTTGAAGAGTTGGAATTCTGCTCCAGTCCATTCCGGAAAACGAAAATGTCGGCTATCGTTCAGGCCTTGAATCAGGGACATAGAAGAAGACGTAATCATTTGGCGCTAAGTTGGTTCCGAACTTTATGCCTGACTTGATGCATTGATGCATAATATATAGTATGATTGGGCGTCGCCTGATCAAAGGCAGAGACGTCGTCTTCGACCATTACTTATAATGCACGCAAGGATAGTCAACTGTCAATTCTCTTTCAGCTGGCGATATTGCTGAATATATGACATAATACAAAATTTAGATCGTTACAGACATCAGTGAGTCATTACGCGACGGGACAAACGAAATGCTCGTAGTACAACTTAGGGCCAGTGCAGACAACCTGAAACGGCAATATGAGACAAAACGCAAAGTTTCGCCGCGATTTACTTACCTCGCCAATGGCAAGATTGTCACACTGTGGACGGTGGATGGCGGGATTGTTCTTATAAAATGTGTCGAGGGAAATATCTGCGCCAATCGCAATGGAAGTACAGGTGTCGCCTGGAACTACGGTATGCGTTATCTTGCAGTCATGGCCATATATACCGAGGCACAATTTCTACGGTTTTTTGTTAACATCTCTCGGAACTGGCATTTATTGCGACGGCTCACATGACCAGGATGCAAGTTGCTGCATTGCGGGTTAATTGTTGGGTTGACGCAGAACAGCTGCCAGCTGTCTCTTTCAGTATGTACATTTACTTCATTCAACCTGTCCGCTTACGTAGGTACGTTGTTCTTCTGAGCGATCGTATCGCAAGTGTCCCCAGAAACGACAGTGTAGGTGCGATCACACATTGTCGCAATGTTCCCTGCTATAGGGCGATAAGAAAACAAGAGAGAATACATCAATATCCTCTTACCGAAGGTCATCGCAAGAAGAATACGAGGAAACTCGGAGAATGGAATGAACATAGTAGATGAGCTTTGAAGAGAACGAAACAAGAGAGCTGGGCGCTGCTGAATCGTTGTCAACCGCCGCCCTTTTATCTCTAGAATCTCTTCTAAATTTGAATGCTCCGTTATGGAACCGAGCAATGAACGCATCAGGCATGTGCTAGACAGGCGAACAGAAGGTGATGGGGTATTTAATTCGTATGCTCAAGAAGCGAAAAATAGGACCCGATAATGCCGCATGTGCATGATGGGATAATGAATGTTATGGAAAAAGGGCATGTTATTCTATGTGTGGAAAGGAACAGTGTTTTATTTGGTAAGGCTAGCCTCAGAGGTTTTGACATCGCGACACACCTTAAACCTTTTCGGTGGTTATGCTGTTCAATAAAGTCCCGTCTATCACCACGAAGAAACTGATGTTCATTTAGCAGTCAAGCTAATATATTCAATTCTATTTGCTGAATCGCAAGTCCGCTAGAATAAGTAGCCAGGTGTTGATTCCATCGTGATAGAGAAGCGCTCGTCGGCATCCCCATTTAGCAAAAAGCCCTTGATATCTTGCATGGCGACGCGTATATCATGCCCTTGCAACGTGATGAGGAATGCGCGGGGAAATTTTGTAATAGGCGGGACGCTCCGGGTCATCCCGGAAGGGCTGTGCCGCCTTCCACGGAGGTTAGTCTAGGGCAAACGAGAAGAGGGACGCAATTACTCGAGTTAGGAAGGCGCTCTGTATGCCGTAAGAGTGGTATTCTCGAAGACAACCAAATTCCGCGCGTGGAAATACAAGAGAACCATTAATTCATGAGACCAGGACCAACAATCGTCTTCAAGTCCTATTTCGGGCGCTTCCCTTGATTTGGGTATCTCTTGCCGTGAACCCTCTGATGAAGAAAACTTCTCAAATGAATAAGGATGGCGTATGAAAGCCAGGGCTCTGCGTTAGGCTGAAGTCCAGTTGTCGTACTAGCTTTTCGTGTGTTGGAGATGATGGACGCGTTGCGATCGGAGAAAACTATGTCGAATACAACGCTAGGCTCGCCAGTAACAAGGCTAGGCCATAAACGATCACCAAGTGGGAATACACTTTCACAGAAGTAGTTCAACTGCAACAAATTGGGTGGTCTTCAAGATGCGGATAACCAGAGTAACGTTCTGCAAATTACGAGAACCGCTCTTAATCCCCGGTACCCTAGCGACTTCCAAAATAATCTGGCGACAGAAAGAAAGGCAGTTGTTCATGAAGAACCGAGATGAAGTGCACGAGGCAGCGTTGTATTTCCGATTCCCAAGCTTTATGACGAGAACAAGTAGCTGTGTGGTAACGGGCTCCTTTGAGGAATTGACCACTAGCCTAGCTCCAAGACGAAAAGCTGAGAACAAGAAGGCCATAACCGCGAGTCCATTTTGTAAAAAAGACACAATGTTTTGGGAGAGGCTTGTTGGATGGTTCACGGCAATTAACATTGACTGCATCGTCTCGTGTATCTTATCATCAGTGTCAGAAAGGATAGAAAACGGTGCAGTGCTCACTGATTAATAGGTCATTCAACGCGGCCTCTTCCTCTCCTACAGTGCCCATGCATGTCAGCAACCCGTATACGTGGGGTCCAACAGTACGTTGAACCAAATTGCATCGTACTTCCACTCGTCTGGAACCGAACAGCGACATTCATTCAATGTGTGAAAATCGAAGCGAGACACTTTACTCACCTAAAAAAAGACTCGATCATCCCCAGTTTACCAACGAGTCGTTCCGAATACGATGAAGCTAGCTCACTGTCAAAGGCAAACGTGGGTGAAGATGCATCATGATGATGGGAAGGATCATAGATGTACCTTTTGACGTGAAAATCTTTAGAGACGTGCGAGACAAGCCGAGGTTTTCCTCGCATACAATAATGCATGACCAGTGTAAGAGTCGATAGGCTGATATCTCCTGGCATTACATCTCTGCGGGGACGTAGTATATCCAAGTCGACGGTAAGTTCGCGGGCGAATAGAAGAGCGTTCTGTCTTTCTCATGTCATGGTCATATAGAGGAGATGATGTTGTACGTTACAGCTGTTTGCAGAACGATTAAATGATTGACGTTGACGAAGCTGAGCCGAGCGTTGTCCCAAAGAGCGGTCATCATGATAATACGAAAAGAGAAACGGTTCGGCTACTGCCGTGAGAGACTCCATATTCAATTATACAACAATGAATACACGGACGTCCATAGCCAAAGTTCGTGGTAGTAGTACGAGATGACTTGCATCGGATTAGTACGTATAAAAATGCTAATGATAAGTGCTGCGTTGCCAAAAAAGAATACATTGCGTCCCACAACTTTACCCAAAATGGAATTTGAACTGCCCGCCATGTCCGCCCCCACCGGCACCTTGGAAGAACTGGGCAAAGGGATGTTGTTGTCCACCAAATCCTGAACCTTGGAATCCTTGGAAATTGTACGTGGCACCTCCGAACCCTGATCCACCTTGCGCTGCCATGGGGTCGTTAGGGTCTTCACCGGCATCGAAGCGAGCACGGAGTTCTGGATTAGACAGAACTTCATACGCCTCATTCAGAGCTGCCATCTTGGCTTCTGAACCACCTTTATCAGGATGTGCCGATTTCGCAGCACGACGACTGTTAAAACAAAAGCTCAATATCGAATATACAATGCATCCAACGCGAGATCGACTTACTAGGCCTTCTTGATTGTTCTCTCATCCGCATCACGTGCCACACCCACAATCTTGTAATAGTCCTTCTGCTTGCTCTGTTTGACCATCTTCTGAGCCTTGCCTAGCCTCTGGTAGATCTTCCTATCGCTCCTTCCACTAGCCTCAAAAGCCTTTTCGAGGAGCCTCGCGGCGTCCTCCCATGCCTTGCCATCATCTCCACCTCCAGAAACGGTCAACAAGAATTCCGCACGACCGACGAGCCCATCCACGTCCTCTTCGCACCCCTCCAGCGTCAACAGCTCTTCACACCATTTTCCCATATTCTTGCGGGCGTCCAAATCCGACTTGGACCCGTCGGCGATATTCGTGTATGCTTTACATAACGAGCGAACCAGGGTTCGTCTAATCGGAGAACGCTTGAAGCCGTCTGGTAGTGGTATCTGCGTCGCTTTCTTTGTGCTATCGGATGGTGTATAAAGGAGGTGCTCTGCCTTTGTGTTTTCGCGGAGAGCGTCCTCAAAGTTGGCGAAAAGATTGTTGTTTTTGCCTGATGCGGTCAGGACGCGGATGACGCCGCGCCAATCTTGTGCGTTTAAGAGTTCATCTAGGGTTGCTAATGATTTGTCTAGAGATTTAGCGGTGCGGCGGAGGCCAAGGCACCCTTTAGAGTCGGGGTCATAGTGTAGACATTGTTTGAGGATATTCTGTGGGACCGGAGAAGGTGGTAATAGGAAATAAGATAGCCGGAAAATACGAGATAGAAGAGGCGTTGAAGGCGGTAGTAGTTGAGAAAGACGCCTGGATTATCGTTTGTTAGGGAAATAAACTGTGCACAAAAAGGAACAAAGGACTCACGTCAGGTCCGCCACTGCGCTTTCAATGTCTCCAGCGGCCAAAGCGCACTCGGCGCGCCACTCGCGGATCTCTATTGAGTGACTTGCATCCCGTAGAACAGATGACGACGTCTCCACACAGGCATTCCATAATTGTGCACGATTTTCCTTCTCGGTCTTGTCCCGCAACCGCTGTCCTCGCTCGATGACCACTTCGAGCTCTTCAACGTCTCCAGAGACGTTAGTTCCCTTTGCAGTCTTGTAAGCCGCAAGAGCTTTCCGGGCAGGCTCAAAATTGCCGTCCCTGGTGTGTATTCGTGCTTTCATGAGGTACGCCAAGTCGAACGTGTCAGATGTGAGGGACAAAACCTTGTCAAAATCATCTAGAGCGGAAGAGTGTTTCGAGAGCGAGAAGTATGCTGTTGCACGCTTGTAATACAACAGGTAGTCGGTTGGAGAGTGTTCGATGGCCTCGGAGTAGAGTTTTGCGGCATCATTGAACTGACCGGAAGTAAGGAGTGCGTTTGCTCTGTTAACGAGAGGCTGCAGGCCAGGTGGGTATAAACCTGCGACGTTTTCCGCACTCGCGAGCGTGGCCGCAATGAAAGCGAGCACCGTCGAAAGCAAACGCATAGCAAGTTGCTTTTCCCCAATTGGGAAACTTCCCTTTTCCAACATACCGGACACGTTTCATTCTCTCACGGTCATATGATTTATAATTTCTCTCAAAAAATAATAAAATAAAATACTAATTTATTTACGACGCTTCTGGTTCTCTAGCGTTCCCAAGATATTCGAGCTGCAAAAATTGACATGAGCATTTGTTACTCCGCGGGAATTCTCGGCGCTGACCTGGTCCATCACTTCGCTTCCATTGCCCGCCGTTGAACTCTCTTTGTCTATTTCCATCGAGGCGGACGGAGGTGCATCAGAGCCAGCATCATGTTGCAATGTAGATATCGAACTGAGCTTTTTGGTTATATTTGTCGTGCCAGATCCCGCAGACGGGAAGGGCAGCTCATCGCGAGGCACGATGTCAATCAAAAAGTCGAATTGATCAGACTTGCTGAGAGCCTTGGCGATATCCGAACGCGACAACGTCCGCCGTTTGTTTGAATCAGCAATGATAAATGCGCGTGCGGTTATCTCGGCTATGAAAACTGAGACAGATCATAAGCCAAACGACGTCAAGTGGTAACCGTCACTCACTTTCGCATGCCTTGCAAAACAAGATGGGAGCTGAAAAAACCGTCGAATGACGCGTTAGACTACACGACTATCCCCAGCAAAAAGAGTCACCGTCGGCTGCAATCATCTAACACATCTTAGACAATAGTCCTGGAATAGATTAAACAAACCTTATGAAACTCCTCACTTTTACATCTGGATCACTCTTCATGACTTTTTTGATTCTTGCCAAGGGAAGAGGAGGGTGGCGATAATCCGGCGTCTCTTGTTCCGCGCCGTCGATTTGTCGCTGCCAAAAGCTCCTCAGGAACTCGTTCAGAGGTTCCCCCGGTTGAACGAATGGCTGCGGCTGCGTCATCGTTAACGATGCTCAGGCGTGAGTGCTCAAACGCCAGGCACAGTTCGCAGTGGAGAATTACAGATGGGAAACACTTGTAGTACTAGTTGTCTAGCGGCGTGACTAATACAATCCGGCTAAACCCTAACCCTAGTACTAGTCCCTTTTTATGTACCTCCAACTAGAGATCGTATTGTAGAATGTGTCGCATAATAATCAGGGTAGCAAGGTATTCTGACCAATGTTCAGTTTAAGCGATGTCCACCAAGATAAGCCTAACTTGCCTATTGAAAGCCCTGCATATTTGTTACGCACGATCAGATTGTGGCCAGATATCCGATACGCAATCGATCCCTCAGGAAGCAGGTCATAGTGTGCCACAATCGTATCGATGGCTCCAGTCGTACACTGCGTCGTCATCAAACCTGACACCGCCCGAGAAGTCGTACCTTGCTTACCGTCCATTCCTGACCCTGTACGCTCCTATGACTCCATTTGTACTCATTCCCATCGGAACCAGTAAACTTTCTTATCAAAGACGACCTAAAAGGAGTGGGTCGGCACGGATGTAAACCCCAAGGAGGAAACAAACAAAATCTTACCCGCCGAAAAAAGATGTTTTTCTGAGATAGCGGGACATTTGGAACGTACATTTGTACAGTTCAGTGGCGTACGTGATTTGACCTAGAGCCTTGTTCGCGTTGAACTCGAGTACAACGTCAGGCTCTATTCCCCAATGTGATTTGTCCCGCCGCATCATACGGTAGGCAACGTTGTATATATTTATTCGCCTCCCGTCTGGATCTCGGCAGACACGAAAAAAGAGACGCTCGTAAATGTCGTCCCAGTCTGAATCGTCGTTACGTCCCGTACGGTCTTCGAACGTATAATCGAATTTTGATGTGCCGCTGATCATAGGGACAGGAGAGATGACGATCGACATGGCTTGGCTTGCAATTTTTTTGAAGAAAAAAAAAAGGGTAACCGAAAGTTGACGCGCGCGCGTGTGTGTGGAAAAGAACAAGGAAAAAAAAAGCAAGGCAGTGTCAATGAATGAATGATCGCCTTTTATATATAAGTATAGCACAGGTGGCTTAAACGGTAGGTACAATGATGCCAGTCAAAAACTCTTATGGGTGACTCGGAGAATGGAAGGTAGAGGAGCTATTCATGCCCCTCCTGAGTACGATCTCTCGGAACACGGTCTAATGGCCGAGACGCCAGGGCTTCTATTCTCGCCTCGTTCGAGCGCAGCCGGTCCGCTTTTGTTAATGAGGCGGTAATAAGAGTAGTAGCGCCGGGTCATGCGCCGGGGCACTAATCCGCAATGGCGATAAAAGGGTGGTTCGGGTTTACTGAGGATACAAGAACGTGGTGCGGTGCGCAAGCCGGCCACTGAATAATATCCAAGAGCTACTAATATGATAGCGTGCGCATAAGCCTAGCTAGATATCATTACATGGGTTAGTAGAACCTAGTATATATCAAAAAAACAGACACCGCATGCAATCGCCTAAGAATCCGTATATAGTAATGGCGCCACACTCCAATTGAATAGAGCGGGACTTGGGCCGACCTAGTTGAATGACAGCTGTCAGCATACTCTGCACTGGGAAGTGGACCAAGCCGAACTAACAATAGACAGCCTATTGTGCCTAATCCGTATACTTTCCCCTGGGAGCCCATCCTATGATTCTTATGCCACACACGACGGGGCAATCTCCGTGATGGTGAGATGTTGGACGTGGATACATTGAATTGACTCATGTGGGGTATCAATGTGATAACCATTCGATAGAGGTCGGGAAGCCCGCCGCTGAAGTAGCACACGTGCGATAACAAAAACGCCTCGTGTATTAACATGGTTTGTCATATGCCACGCCCTAGCGTCTAGGGCAAGAGCACCTGATTGTAATTTCCGCCGGGCAACGACAGACGCGAAAATAATGGAAGGTGGGGCACGTCATTGCTTGCAATAAAGTTGACACGAGATACTAGGATCACCAAATCAATGTTCCAAATGGATTCAGAATGTAAATCCCATTTTGACTATCACGGGTTCATTCGCATGGCTCCGGCGCGGTCTAGGAACAATTTATGTTATACTACGTTGTCATCGTGACAGTTTTTAGCACTATGACTTATTAAGGGCGCGGTGGCTGACAGGTAAGGAAATAACTTACCAAGATGAAGGCGCCTTGCGTACCTCAACAGTAATTCGTTTGGTACCCTTGGGTTTCAATATACACCCGTAAATGCACCCCCTTCTATCATTGACGCGGATGTCTTTGCATCAAGGAAAAGCTCGTTCATCTCAGCCACATCATCCATTTCGATCTGACCGCGGCCCGCAAGCTGGGCTAAAATAGACGCTGGTGTGAGCAATTGCAGTGCATATCTTCCAGAAAGCGGCATCAGTTCGGGCTGCGCCTTGAGAAAAAACAGAAACACTGACCGCAGCGAGCTCTTTTCTCCTTCAGTCGCCAACCGGTCTACGACTCCGGAACCTAGCTTCAACCCTTCGATATTTGCTCGCAGTTGCACGACTTTGCTGATCTGCTCTCGGGTATGACTATCCGTCTTGACGATCATGCACCTGCACGTCACGCATTTACCCCATCAGTGAAAGAAGCAAAAAAACTCAGCGGTTCTGCCTACCGATCAAGCAGATCCCTCGGAACCCCGTGTGGAGATACAATGTCTGTTGTGCCCCTGACCAGGGAATTGCCCCTATTGGTGGCAAGAATAACAGTTGGTGCCATTGATGATTCCAGTA
Source organism: Amanita rubescens (assembly GCA_015039365.1). Taxonomy (NCBI): domain Eukaryota; kingdom Fungi; phylum Basidiomycota; class Agaricomycetes; order Agaricales; family Amanitaceae; genus Amanita; species Amanita rubescens. The sequence continues at coordinate 26,615 of WION01000098.1, read as the reverse complement.
GCGAATTGAGGTAGGTGTAACATTCAATGTCGAGCATGTGAACCTGTTGAAGCGTATCATCAGGGCTGTATCATGTATAGTGACACTTGCGGCACGGACCTCGTCGATAAACACCACACCCGGAACTACTTCCGCCACTCCCTGATCAACGTAACCCTTGACTACCTTGTTCACTTCCCTTCTCAGCTTGTCCGTTACTTCGGTTCTTCCCGTTCTAACGAGACTGCCCATCACGCTCATGATATCCTGCCCTCCCTGTGGCCGTGCATTTGCAGCGTCGAGGTCGCCCAGCGTAACATCCTGAACGAGTTCCTTTCTTTTATGCACGTCACCCTTGGGGAGAGGAACGTATGTTTCCGACTCGAGGTCATACGACGAGGCATATGCGTCTGATCGTCCCACGCGCTACAAAGTGGATCCGTTATTGTAATTTTATCGCGTGTATGGGTGTCATGACTGACCTTTACGGCGCCCGTGTTAGATTCGATGTAGATAACATCTCCAATAGTTATCTTTTCCTTCAAAATTGCTTCATAGATGCTGGGATCCAAACGGAGCTGTTTCGTGCCTCTGACCGTCTTTAGGCCGACAACGACGTGAGAGACTGTCTTCCCATAGCCGCTTAGGGGATTTTCAGCTTCTGCAGGGGTCAACTCGGTCACTTCGCCTTCGTAGACTTCTTTTGTTTCCTTTATTCGTAGACCTTTAGGAGGAGATGGAGCAGGAATGAATGTATGAGAGACTGAAAAAACGTACCTATTGCCCGCCTAAACACCTCGGCTAACACTTCCGTCTTTTTCACTTCCGCACTATACACCTCTGAGCCCACCATAGGGCAGAATGGGACTTTTGCACCCAGCTCTTGAGAAATAGCAAGTGCCAAGGCCGTTTTTCCGGTTCCAGGCGCTCCGACGAGAAGAAGGGCGCGTCCAGAGAATTTTCGCGATTTGATGAGATCTACGATGACACCACACGCCTCATCTTGATGTCTCAGCCATCCAGAAAACGCGTCAAGATGAACTCACCTCTCGCGCGTTGGTTTGGCCGATGAAGCCTGCGCCGTCTGTGGTTGCGGAACCATCGGAATTTATACCAAGGCCTTTTATGTGTGAATGGGGAGCAATTCTAGATGATCTTGCGGCTACTTGGGCAGAGGGGGGAGGGAGAGAATTGTGGGCCGGGGCTGAGCTCGCTGTCGAGGTGCTCGCCTTCATGACAAGATGCGTACAATAACAAATGTAAATAAAACGTATTGGAATGCTATAACCGCCATCTGATTGGGCGCTATCCTGTTCTTGCTCTTACCATGTCGCGTCATGTAGGTCGCCCTACCCTCTCGTTGCTGCATGATATTCTTGAGGATTTGAAGAAGGTATGACGTTATTAGAAAGCCCACACATACTTTACTTAGGACAGTAGCGCGGCCCGCCTCAGTGCTTAATGACAATTGACGCAAACGTAGAGACTATACGCGAGTTATTATCCCGAGAGGATTACGTGGACGTGGCAGCAGATATAAACAATGCTTCGGACGCAAGGGATTTACTGGATTTCATTCTCGACCTGCTTTGTAACGGCCACTTGTCGAATTCGGGCATACAGTCAGAGGCCAGCCGGGCAAGGCGATTGATGCTGAAGATCGCAACAAAGACACCTGTCAATCCGAGGTCATTATTCGTAACTGGAGTTACCGGGCAGGACAACTTCGACTACATTGGCTACGGGGGATTCGGGGTTGTTATCAAGGGTGAATTAGGAGGAGCAGTCGTTGCGCTGAAACTGTTATATACGAATGCTCGTCATAGTAGCATCGTGAGTTTCTATTTGAATCTCAGAACGCGCTTGTGGACTTTGGATTAAACAGGAATTTTGTCGGGAAGCGTTAACGTGGAAATCCCTTAATCATAAGTTTGTGCTACCGTTGTTAGGGATCTATGAAGATCCCTCCCTGCGACTCTTCCTTGTTTCTCCATATATGAAGAACGGCACTCTAACACAATGGCGGAAAAAAGCAAGTCCATCAACAGATGAGATAGAAAAACGAGTACGACCATCCATCTTTCACCTGCTCTTGATACTCACTGGAGTCCTGAAAGATACTGGAAGTGGCTCAAGGCCTTCAGTACATCCATTCAGAAGATGTAGTTCACGGTGACCTCCGAGGGGTATTTCATCTGAAACACATCACGATGAAATACTGACTCTGCTTCCAGGACAACATCCTTTTGGATACCCATTTTCATGCGCAAATCTCAGACTTTGGATTATCCCGTCATTTGGAGGCTACCGTTACAAAGTCGGGAGCATTACATCACAATTTTGCAGCACCCGAGCTATTCGGGGATTGGGATGCTGAAGATGATTCAGACGACGGGCGATCAATGGCAAGAACACATAAGTCGGACATCTATGCATTCGGCTGCCTTTATTACGAGGTAATGAATAAGAGTTCCCAGCGCTTTTAAGGAATGATGGTCGAAAAAACAGATCCACTATGATGCTGTACCATTTGCCGGTGCGAAGGCGATTCAAATCATCAAGTCTGTCTCTCGGGGGCAACTACCGCCTCGATTGCAAGTGCCATATTTAAATGATGACGCGTGGAAGTTGATGCAGGATTGTTGGTCTAAGGAAAAGTCTACGCGGCCAGCAATAGAAGATGTTGTGGAAAGAGTGCAGATGTTTCGAGTGCTCAGAGATATACCCGGTAACAGAACATTTCTCTCTTTATTACCCATGTATTCACATGTCACACAGAAAGCGTTGATGATATACTCTCGTGGACGAGCATGGATCCCCGAGAAAGCCAGCTGTTCAACTCATGGGGCATCTTATATCGCTTTCAGGTTTGTTAGTCTTGCAACACCTTCTGCAAATATTGTGCAAATATACTCGATCTCTAGACAATTGTCGATACGAAGGGGAGGTTGGTTACGATACTCTGGCGAACGATTCGCCCGAATAAAGAAGACCGCGTTGCAAAGTTTGAATGGTCCACCAACGGTGGACTTGGTCGCGTCAACATCGGCAAGGTCTGCTTGAATCTGTCACTTCCTGCTTTTCGGGTTAACTGCATTGCTTTCAATTAGAACCTGCTGCCAATGTCTGACATGACTAGACCGGATCCGTTCGTAAAGGTATGCCATCGTTTCCGGTTACGTGACTTGAATGTTACCAACGAGTCTCAAGGGTGCCCGCGTTTTCAATGGTCCAGATGGATTAGTGTACCGATGGCGCCCAAGTGGGACAAATTCCGATATTCTAGTACGAGATCAAACCTAGTTCTTACTATCAGTGAACATTTACCACTTATGCAGTTGCAATATGAGAACGGGACGTCATCGCATTTTTGCGACCTATCAAGAGAACGCGGTTCCAGATAGGAGATGTTTATATGGAATTGCACTTTATCCGCAATGCCGGGGCCGGGACGGTGGTGAGACTCACGTCTTGTTATCGATCTAATGATATTTTTAACCCTAATTAATCACCAGATGCTTCCACCAATGATGGACACCGTTACGGTTACGGCCATGTTGTATCGATTCTGTGATGCGTGGAATCTCTAGCAACCTGCGTAATAGGTATCCAAATTCATTTATAGAGGATATTCGGAATCAGGGAGCAGGAAACGCGCCGGCCTCCATTTTGTGTTTCGAAATCACGTCCCAGATGCTAGGATTCAAATGAAGCTGTTTTGTCCTGGCGACAAATTGAGAGACCAGTTATCATTTCGTGTTCGTAAACTTCATGTAGCAATTTCATAAACCCTCTGGTTGCCGATTTGTGTGCTGTGAAAGGGGTGGAAGAATAAGTTCAGAAGGGAGTAACAGGATATATGAGAACGAGATGGATACGAGGATACAAGTTAAGAACGGGAGTCGGAGGACAGATATACTCGTTTCACAAAAGCTTCCATGACGTTTTCTGGGAGATGCACTTGTATATATATCATAATTAGCATTGGGCGATATAAAGATGTCCATTATCTATTACACATCGTGATCCTATTCAGAGCTGAAAAATAAAGCGCATGCGAGCCTATTGAAACGTGTCAGTACTGTATCAAAATAGTCGCATATTGAACACGGACCTCGTTGACGAACACCACACCAAGGACTACCCCGTTAGTCCTCCCTTCCTTCTCGACCCGTCCATTACTTCGTTCCTCCCATTACTAAGAGACTGCCCAGGCGCATGATTCGGTATGCGTCACTGAAGTAGCGGATTAGATATCATACGTAGTAAAAGGAGTGAACGACTTACTAGCTATGCAACCATGCTGGGGGGACGGATAGCGCGCCGAGTTGCGAGCGCTGACGGCCATAAAATGATAAATGGCGCGTCTTCTAATGGTGTAAGTGTCGACCATTGGACCAGTGCTTAAGTTCTTCTTTGACTTGGCGTCGTTCAACCCAAATCACGATGCGTGGTGAGACGCGCGGGTGTGGACGCTTTGTTGGAGACGAACCAACATTGGACGAAGGTTCGGTAAACTCTTGGAACGGCTTGCAGCAGAGGTAGTAGGCGTCGTCGGCGGGGATCACTTTACTTTCTTGCTCTGTTGTTGTTCCTCTTCACTCGACTCGCTCGAGTCGGTACCGTTATTCGTTTCGCCGTCCACACCCATCTTGTCTCTTCCCTCTTCCGCTTCGGAGCCGCACCCGTTGGACTAGGCGGTGGCTTGAGATGCGGTACGATGTGGAGAACAGTGATGGACGTGCGGTACGAGGATCACTGTTAGGGGAATGGTTAGATTGGACACGAAGAATCAAATAGACGGCATACCGTCGAGTTTCTGACTCGACTCAGAGCAATTGGAAGAAAAAGGTTGGTTTCGGAATCCCGGGCCACGTCAGGAGTCGGAAAACCGGAAGAAAATCCAACCTGACGTTTACTGATGGGCTGTAATCAAGTGGGAGATGGCACCGATGTGGAGTTCATAAACGTCGAGGTCGCATTGTGGTGGATGCCAGTGGGCGCCGGGCGTGGAATCGCCGTGGATCAAGGATGTTGACAGCCTGGATGAGGGATCCGTGACTTGGAGCGGAAGGGAGTCAGTCAAGGAATATACGGAAATGGATGAACACACCTTCGTAAGTGCTGGACCCTTTTGTTTATCTCCCTCGGTTTCCGCCCTTGCAGTGGCACTATAGCCTAAACTGTTTAGAATCCTTTGCGTGGTAGGACGCCATGATTTCTCGCTTAGCCGAGTTGTCCTCCGCATATCGCCAGGCCGTGGACTGTGGTAGATGTTGGCAGTGATCCACCAGTCTTCCGCCCTCATCTCTTTCATAGTTTGTTGGCTTGTTAGCTTATGGTGAATTGGCGAGAGCGAATAAATAGAAGATGAATTTGTATCCTGTGGAAGCGGGTCAGCGTGAGCAAGTACTACTACGTGTCGCGCCGGGTGTTTTCGGATCGTACCTGGAGTCTGCAGCCGTTTAGAGACGACGACAAGAGAGCGATCGGTGAAGATCGCCGACCCTTGAAGGTAGCAATTTGCACGAGAGCCACCGCGCTGAGGTCTTCTCGGGTTCCTGAGTTCTCGCGTGAGAACGGTGGGAAAAACAATATTCGGAAGGAGGAAGGAAGGGAATGAAGTCTGCGAGACCTCCTGTGGAAGAAGCCCAACTTGGTTGTGTTGATGAGGGTGAGGACGGGCAAGAAAGATCATCACAAAAACAACGAGGCCGCTCTACGGTGCGTTAGCCTATTTCAAGCGTCAATGGACGACGTGGGAGAAGTGACTGGCACTGTAAGCCTTCCATAAGTAGCGTTCCAAACTGAAGTGACGAGCCTCGTGGATGGAGTGACCCTAAATCTCTTCCTGTCTCCTCCCCTCATCGATATGGCTGACCAACAATCGCAGACTGCCAAAGGGTCCAAGGGTTTTCGCAATCGCCTGAAGAAGATGTTCGGACGGCGATCGCAGAGCACGCCTCCTAGCCGCTCGAATTCGCCTCTGGCAGCGGTTGTTGCTCCGCCTGCCGTTGTTGCTCCGCCTGCCGTTGTTGCTCCGCCTCCTGTTGTTGCTTCGCCTCCAACCGTTGCTGCGCTTCCAGCCGATCTAGCACCCACTGTATCGATGATGACGACCAACCCGGTAGAAGCTGCGAAACTCCGGGCCAAGTACACCCACTTCCGTATCCTCGTTATCGGGAGAGCGAATGCTGGTAAAACGACGCTGCTGAAGCGAGTCTGCAATACAAAGGAGGATCCGGTTTACAGCAAGGTAAGATATCTGCTTCGCTTGATACCCCACTCTCATCATCCCTTCACCAACAGATTAACCCGACCTCGAAGGTGATCCTTGCGCATTACTCTAACCAGGTCGTTGACTTTGATTCTGTAGCGAGGGATCCATAATGTCCGTGACGAGTTTTGCTTCCAGAGCAACCCACAATTCATTTTCCATGACTCTCCTGGTTTCGAGGCAGGAGGCGAGCAGGAACTTCAGGATGTACGCTCTTTCATAGAGGAAAAGGCGAAAGCAACTGAAGTAATGGACCAAATCCATGCAATATGGTGCATTATATCATTCATTTATGTAGCACAACTGACATTGTGTTCAGGTTTTGTTTTGCTCCAGATGTATCTCGCCCGTTATTGGGATTGGAACAGAAGTTCTTTGATGAGCAACATTGTGGGAATGGTAAGATCATTTAAAATCTCCAAACTCTTCACAGTGACTGACAATGGACAGTTCCGGTTGTGGCAATCTTCACAAAATTTGATGATCTCATCACGCAAGTCTATGATAGGAATGAAGAAGATGAGAAGAATAGAGAAATTGCTTGTGCTACCTTGGAGAAGAAATTTGAGAAGCCACTTAAGGACTACAAGTTTCCACCTCGTGCATATGTGCGATTTGAATGTATGTCTCTTCTCCTTTAGCAACAAATTGTGGGACTTATAGCATGTCCAGCCATCCAAGAGGACAATGGTAATCATCAGGAACAAGTTGGGGAACTAATCAAGCAGACAGCGGCATCAATTGACAACTTGGCACTGAAGATGTTATTTGTCACTGTCCAACAGAATAACCTAGAGGTCTGCATTGAATATGCAGTGAACAAGTCTGTTATCCACTTATCTGCTGTTGCTTCAACTTCAAATCTCTCTATTTCAGGTTCATCTTCAAGAATACCTCAACAGTGGTACATTTTTTCTTGAATTGTAGAGATACAAGTGCTCAAATAAACAAAGCATGACTTGATTTACAAGGCTATGTCTTGGTTTGGACATTGCTATTTTCAGGTATGCAAATTGAATACATTTTTTTGAGTCATGACTAAAATTGAGAAGAATTATGTGAGAATCCACTTCTGCTTGATCCAGGGAAGATGGTGATGACAGATATTTCAGGATGTAAGTATCAAGAACCAATATTGGTGACAAAGTTTAACCTGGATATTCAGTATGTGAGTATGACATTAAGCTCATTTGACAATATCCTAATTATGCAAATGATAAGGGGCAAAATGTAAGAATTTCAAAGTGATAGGAAGGCAACTTGTGAATGTAATGTATAGGAGGTAATGAGCAAGTTACATGGAGAATTCCAAATTGATAGAAATGATTCACCTCATATCTAGAGGGTGAGTTACTGTGTGGCTCCTAGCTCAATTTGAATTGCTGACATGTTGCCATGAAATCCCATCCAGGGAGTGAGTGACTGTGTGGCTCCTAGCTCAATTTGCATTGCTGACATGTTGCCATGAAATCCCATCCAGGGAGTGAGTGACTGTGTGGCTCCTAGCTCAATTTGAATTGTTGACATGTTGCCATGAAATCCCATCCAGTTTGTGAGTGACTGTGTGGCTCCTAGCTCAATTTGAATTGCTGACATGTTGCCATGAAATCCCATCCAGGGAGTGAGTGACTGTGTGGCTCCTAGCTCAATTTGAATTGCTGACATGTTGTCATGAAATCCCATCCAGCAAGTGAGTGACTGTGTGGCTCCTAGCTCAATTTGAATTGCTGACATGTTGCCATGAAATCCCATCCAGTTTGTGAGTGACTGTGTGGCTCCTAGCTCAATTTGAATTGCTGACATGTTGCCATGAAATCCCATCCAGTTTGTGAGTGACTGTGTGGCTCCTAGCTCAATTTGAATTGCTGACATGTTGCCATGAAATCCCATCCAGGGAGTGAGTGACTGTGTGGCTCCTAGCTCAATTTGAATTGCTGACATGTTGCCATGAAATCCCATCCAGGGAGTGAGTGACTGTGTGGCTCCTAGCTCAATTTGAATTGCTGACATGTTGCCATGAAATCCCATCCAGTTTGTGAGTGACTGTGTGGCTCCTAGCTCAATTTGAATTGCTGACATGTTGTCATGAAATCCCATCCAGCAAGTGAGTGACTGTGTGGCTCCTAGCTCAATTTGAATTGCTGACATGTTGCCATGAAATCCCATCCAGCAAGTGAGTGACTGTGTGGCTCCTAGCTCAATTTGAATTGCTGACATGTTGCCATGAAATCCCATCCAGCAAGTGAGTGACTGTGTGGCTCCTAGCTCAATTTGAATTGCTGACATGTTGCCATGAAATCCCATCCAGTTTGTGAGTGACTGTGTGGCTCCTAGCTCAATTTGAATTGCTGACATGTTGCCATGAAATCCCATCCAGGGAGTGAGTGACTGTGTGGCTCCTAGCTCAATTTGAATTGCTGACATGTTGCCATGAAATCCCATCCAGCAAGTGAGTGACTGTGTGGCTCCTAGCTCAATTTGAATTGCTGACATGTTGCCATGAAATCCCATCCAGCAAGTGAGTGACTGTGTGGCTCCTAGCTCAATTTGAATTGCTGACATGTTGCCATGAAATCCCATCCAGCAAGTGAGTGACTGTGTGGCTCCTAGCTCAATTTGAATTGCTGACATGTTGCCATGAAATCCCATCCAGCAAGTGAGTGACTGTGTGGCTCCTAGCTCAATTTGAATTGCTGACATGTTGCCATGAAATCCCATCCAGGGAGTGAGTGACTGTGGCTCCTAGCTCAATTTGAATTGCTGACATGTTGCCATGAAATCCCATCCAGCAAGTGAGTCACTGTGCATCTCATGAATTGCTGACATCACTCTCACATCTTGTTTAGTTTGTACCTGTCTTTTCTCACCTACTCTCTTTGCCCCACTTCATTAATAGCATAAATTTCATAGGTGAACTATGCTCAGGGTCTTGTGGACACTCAATTCAAAGTAAAATCATATTTCATTCTTTTCATCCCCTTCACTCAAACGGTATTCCCAATTACATAGGCACCTTCTTTGCATTGTTTCATTGGTCTGATTGATCCTACCCTTTCTCTTATATTTCCAGTTTCTTACCATTACATGTACAGCCATCCTCATCTGTCTTGAACATTCCTTCTGGATTGTCCAGCAAGGCTGCAATTCCAATGATGCCTTCACCAAGGCCTGGGGGTTTTATCTCAACACCCAGCATGCACTGGTTGATCAAGACTTGGACAACTACTTAAGGTCAATGGACATCAATGATTGGTTCATCATGAAGCATTGCCCATCTGAAAAAGAGTGTGCCAAATACACAAAAATAGTTCTTAGCCATTTATTATGTAAGTCCAGTTCCTGCCTTCTTTGAGCTGGAATACTAGCTGATATATCTTCAGCACATTAATGTAGATTTTATACCTATACATGTATAATAAAGAACCATTTTTTCCCAGAAGTAAAGATATCAATTTATAGGGACCTATTTCAATTAGGATCCAGGGTATATGGTATACACTGGGGGGGTTGCTGGTATTGATTTGGCCTAAAATACTCTGCTGATGACAGTGCTGTCATTGGTGGAGTATGTTTCTACTTTTATGTGTTGGTGTAAAAAATACTCCACCTATGACAGTGCTGTCATTGGCAGAGTATGTTTCTACTTTTATGTGTTATTTTATGTGTTGGTGTAAAAATAGTCCACAAATGACATTTGACATTTGCTAACTCATGCATATATACTGTCTGGCAGTCAAGACATTGAGTCCACAGAATTTTTCTTTTCTTTTCCACAAAACAGTGTCCCAGACAGCACTTCATTCTCCTTTTTTTCTCCCAATGTACAGGCTGCAGATGATTTTCCATTTTGCAACTGACAAGAAATATGTGTATGTATATACATGAAAGATCTTTTCTTGCTTGTTTCAACTGTCATGGTTATTTCTATTGTTTGTACATTTGGCTAAATGATGCTTGCAAGGAATATATGTAAGTGTATGTATGTATATGCATCTGAAAGCTTGTTTCTTGTTTGTTTTAATTGCCATTATATAGGCCTAAGTCAGTAAGGGTGGGGGGTTCAGGGTATACAGGGGGGGGTTCAGGGTATCAATTTTGCCCACTGCATGTCCCAAAGTCTAAAAATAATGCGCGGATATATTTGATTAGAATGTATATAACACATATGAAACATAACATATTGACATAAAAACATATGTGGCTGAGGCATCTAGAAGTGCGGGTGATGAGTTCCAGGGTTCTGAATTGGTATTTATATTGGTATTTATATTATTCAGTGCATATCCAACCGCGGATGAAGACATGAGAATAGGCGGAATTATTTCTGCCTTCAGAGCATGGCATGACTTATGATCCGCCAATAACAACATTGGAATTGGCGGAACATTTCTCTGTCTTTTCATCAGCCGATGACGTTTGAATGACTATTATTCAGCCTATGTCAATGTTAAAATAGGCGGATCTCGTAAACTTGGACATTGCATCCGCCGATGAAGAGATTACAATACGCGGAGCATCGTTTCTATTTTAATGTTAAATAATACAAAGTGTCTTGTGGTTAAAGTGCTATCCGCGAATTCACGCATCAGAATTGGCGGATGAGCAGGAACATATTGAGAGAGATTGATGTTGAGAAGTGAAGTAGCTGTGTTGAGACTCCATGCTCAAGGGTGAGTGTCGCTAGTAGCATTGAGCGAGAGGCGAAGGCATTCATGAAAGAGACAATCACGGCGAGAGGCGAAGATAGCTGTGACGAGACTCCAGTGCGCTCAAGCCCGAGTGTCATTAGCAGCGTTGAACGAGAAGCCAAGTCATTCCCTAGAGAGATATTGATGTTGAGAAACGAAGGTAGCTGTGACGAGAACTTCTCTGCGCTGAAGCCCGAGTGTTGTTGGTGGCTTTGAATGAGATGCCAAGCCATTGATGTTGAGAGAGAATTGATGCAGAGATGTGAACGTAGCTGTAATGAAACTCTGCGCTCAAGCCTGAGTGTTGTCAGCAGCGTTGAATGAGAGCCAGGCTATTGGTGAGAGAATTTATGTTGAGAGACAATCAGAGTGGTAAGTAATGAGACTCTGCGCTCAAGCCTGAGGATCGCAGCAGCAGCAGGAACATGTCAGATCAACCGATTTGAGTATCCGCCGATTCAATTGTCTGAATCGGCGGATGTCTGAGCAACGCATGAGCATCATTAGTGTTGGTGAGTAAGAGAGATGAACAGACTCTTCCGCAGTTTGTTTCGATTATATAGGCCTAAGTCAGTAAGGGTGGGGGGTTCAGGGTATACAGGGGGGGTTCAGGGTATCAATTTTGCCCACTGCATGGTCCAAAGTTTAAAAATAATGCGCGGATATATTTGGTTAGAATGTATATAACACATATGAAACCTAACATATTGACATAAAAACATATGTGGCTGAGGCATCTAGAAGTGTGGGTGATGAGTTTCAGGGTTCTGAATTGGTATTTATATCATTCAGTACATATTTAACCGCGGATGAAGACATGAGAATAGGCGGAATGATTTCTGCCTTCAGAGCATAACATGACTTATGATCCGCCAATGACAACATTGGAATTGGCGGAACATTTCTCTGTCTTTTCATCAGCTGATGATGGCGTTTGAATAACTATTATTCCGCCGATGTCAATGTTAAAATAGGCGGATCTCTCGTTTCTATTTTAATGTTAAATAATACAAAGCGTCTTGTGCCAGGTTAAAGTACTATCCGCAAATTCACGCATCAGAATTGGCAGATGAGCAGGAACATATTGAAAGAGATTGATTGATGTTGAGAAGTGAAGTAGTTGTGACGAGAGTCCATGCTCAAGCGTGAGTGTCGCTAGCAGCTTGTGCGAGAGGCGAGGCCATTCATGAGAGAGATAATAATGGTGGGAGGCGAAGATAGCTGTGGCGAGACTCTGCGCTCAAGCCCGAGTGTCATTAGCACGTTGAACGAGAGGCCAAGTCATTCCCTAGAGAGATATTGATGTTGAGAAATGAACGTAGCTGTGACGAGACTCTGCACTCAAGCCTGAGTGTCGTTAGCACGTTGAATGAGAGGCCAAGTCATTCCCTAGAGAGATATTGATGTTGAGAAACGAACGTAGCTGTGACGAGACTCTGCGCTCAAGCCCGAGTGTCGTTAGCACGTTGAACGAGAGGCCAAGTCATTCCCTAGAGAGATATTGATGTTGAGAAACGAACGTAGCTGTGACGAGACTCTGCGCTCAAGCCTGAGTGTCATTAGCAGCATCAAACGAGAGGCCAAGTCATTCCCTAGAGAGATATCGACGTCGAGAAACGAACGTAGCTGTCAAGCCCGAGTGTTGTTGGTGGCTTTGAATGAGATGCCAAGCCATTGATGTTGAGAGAGAATTGATGCAGAGATGTGAACGTAGCTGTAATGAAACTCTGCGCTCAAGCCCGAGTGTCATCAGCAGCGTTGAATGAGAGCCAGGCTATTGGTGAGAGAGAGCTGCGTGGCAATGATAAAGTGGAAGCCGCCGATTCAGACATCGGAATTGGCGGAGGCGTCCAAACATTTCTGATCAACATATTTGAGTATCCGCCGATTCAATCGTCTGAATCGGCGGATGCCTGAGCAACACAGGAACATCATTAAGTAAAAGAGATGATCAGACTTCTTACCCAGTGTGTTTTGATTACTAGAGCGGTGTGGCAACGTGAAAGTGGAAGCCGCCGATTCAGACATTGGAATCGGCGGAGGTGTCCAAACATTGCCCAATAGGATGGTGGGTGGGGATATAGGAAGATGTTCCCACGCAATACGAACTTCTGGACCTAATGTCCACCAATAGGTACATATGTTATGAAGGCCATATATGCATTTGCTGATGTGTAAAAGGTTGGGGGGATGCAGAAGTGCTTACAGAACTTAGGAAAGAGGCTGAATTGTTGAGGTGGCAGGTACGTCATGTTCACATATACCGTCGTCATCGTCAGTGGACATTTACACTGATGACTTGTGCCAGCTGTCTTGTGTTATGCCGCATATGCAATTGTCAACATCGGCGGACGATCACACCGCGTATCTGATTGTCAACATCGGCGGATGATCACACCGCTTCTCTGTGCACCAAGCCGAATAGTACAAGACTATGAAGAGATATGCCATGTGAGTACTTAATGCCCACCAATGATGACATGAATAGTGGCAGACTCCACGCATGCCAACGTCATCTGCCAATAACAAGGTTCAAGTAGGCGGACCATCTCTCAGATATACCCAGAACCTTCGCCACTGACGACGTTCAAGTACACCGCTCAGGCATACCAATGCCGTCCGCCGATAACAACGTTCAAATAGGCGGACCGTCTGCTCAGATATACCCAGAACCTTCGCCACTGTGGACGTTCAAGTACACCGGTCAGCTATACCAACGCCGTCCGCCTATAACAACGTTCAAATAGGCGGACAATGTGCTCAGAAATATCACCATCATCCGCCGATAACGATGTTCAAGTAGGCGGAAATTCTGCACACACATATGGCCTCACTCACGCACCTACAGTCATCAACGTCAAATATTTCGCTGAGAAGCTCTGAGGATAAGGTGGTAGTATTCCTAATGGATATTGAAGGTACATTGGTGCGTACGCGAACGCTATCATAGATTCATAGCTGACCACATGCTCGCATCTCAGCATTTACTATATTCGTTCCTTACATCATTGTTACTGTATAAATACGTCCCATATCAAATGAAATCATACAAGTAGATCGACCAAAACGCGTGTAGCGCAACATGTAGCGCCTTGTGACACATTAATATTCCCTCAAATGTGCTGAAACACCATATGAAACGCTTCACCCGTCATCCCTTCCTGCCTAGCAAGCGCCCCTATCCACACCAGCAGGGGCTAACCTTGATGTGATCTTTGTCCACTTTGCACGAGGCATGATAGGAGTCAGGACGAGTCAATAGATCAGCAGGTATTGATGTCGGTAAGCGATTTCGCCTGTTTCACTTGTTCGCTTGCCGATTAATCCAACGTGTTACAGCTAAGGGTCAGCGATGATAAGTAGAGTACGGCTCACTGTCACCAATTCCCGTGTATCTAACATCATGTCTGACACAACCACTCAATCCGAAAACGTCTTTAACACAGCCAATATCGAGAAAGAAGAGGAAAAACATGGGTTTAAACCGAAGGTGAGCTTTTACGATACTACAATCTGTCGGTTGGAGCGGCTGACAACTGATTTAGAAGATTCCTGTTCCTCGCCCGGCGAATCGCGCTAAAGCAGGTCATGAAATGGAGAACATGGATGGATCCAATATGCAAGTGGACCCTCAGGTGCGTATAGCAACTCAGAACATGATTGATCTCTGATCTAATAATTAACTAGGCTACTGGCGATGCTTCAAAGGGGAATGGTGAAGAAGAAAACGAAAACGAAAGTGACAACGATAACGATAATGATAACGACAATGATAACGCTAACGAAAAAGAAAAAGAAAATGAGACGGATGGAAACGTTCAAGTATTATGTATTCATCTGGTATTAAACACACAGCGCTAACCGTCATTCATCAGGATCGGCCCAGGGGCAAAGGCAATATGTCTAAAAAGAGAAAAGGAAAGAAGAAGGCGCAAGAGGTAAGGAACGAAGTATTAGTATCGTTCAGAGACTCATATGCTGGGTAACAGGTGAAAACGAATAAAAAAGGCAAGGGGAAGAAGAAGGAGGCAGATGATGATGTGGATATGGACGATGGCGGCGATGAAGAGGAGGACAGATTGGATGAGGATTATAGGCCAGGCAAAGGCAGCAAGGGGGAGTCGAAGACGGGTGCAGTGATGGAAAAGGAGAGGGCGAAGCACAGCGACGAAGAGCAGAAGGTAGACGCCGCTCAGTTTTCAGTGAACGTGATCGACTTATTCAACGCACCGATGGAAATCCATTTCGGTAATTGGAACACACGACCTCTCGTCCCCCTTGAATGGAAGAAACTGAAGGCGTCGATGACGGCGCAAGGGATCAAGTCGTTTTCCAGCGAGCACATGATGCCGCTGGTTATCAGCCATCGACACATCGATACATCATGCGTGGATAACAATGTGAGTGGGTATAAAGCGAAGACACTGGCGTTAAGCGAGGAGGGGAAACGGGAGCTGAGGAGACTTGAGATGGCGGGAGGACGACACCGGATGGCAGCTGTGAAGTCGATCAAAGAGGATAAGGAGCAGGACCTTTCAAAAGTGAAGAAGCAGCACCAGGGCCTAAGCAAGAAGCGCGCTGTGAAGGACGAAGCGGTGACAAAGAAGTTGCAGCAATTGAAAGAGTACGAGGAGAAAATTGCATCGCTTCAGGAAGAGATATCTAAGATCGGACTATGGGGAGTTATCGTATATGATGAAGGTAAGCGTTCGTGATGAATCTGTTATCCGGAACGCTGAATGAGATGCGGATTTGACAGAGAAATTGAAGGAGGACGAGAGGCTTCTTACATATCTCTCAATGAATTTAGCTGTTCAATGCTATGCGCAAACGGACGGAGAGGCGCTACTGCAGGCCACAAAGACATACGTCAAACACTTGAAAAGAGGAGACAAGCAGGCGGCAGATGATTATGTCGTAACGTGCACAGGAAAGGGCCAGCCTCTGCTGAACGTCAATTACTCGATCCCGAATACGGAGGGGCGCGAATATGCGATGCAACTCTATAAGCTACGGGGGTATATGGGACATACAACAGCATTCACGTCGAAATGGATCAAAGACCATCTGATTGGAGTATATGGAGGGGTAAGTGATGCATATCGCGTTAAAGATGAGTGAATTAATCGATGTACTGAATAGATATTGTGTGAGATTACGGAGTATCTCGTGAATATCATGATGTCGCTGTTCACGCCTACAAAAGTGTTTACTATGGCCAACAACGAGATGTTCCTTAAATATCAAGAACAGAACGAGATAGATGGAGAGATGACGATGGATGCAGGGATGAAGAATAACATGGAAGCGTGCTGGAAGTGGATGACGTTGAAGGAAGCACTTGAGAAGGCGGATCGACAGAAGTCGCTGATTAAGAAGATGCTGACGAGGGAGATTGCGGATGGATTGGATGATCTGCTTGGGAGTGAGATGAAACATCCGATGGTATGGGGATCAACCGATTGGGAGGAGGCGTATGTGGACTATGTGGACAAGTTGAAGGCGTTCATTGACAAGAACTACACAACGGAGCTTTGTGAAGACACGAATCAACTTACAGTGAATCAAACGATCTGGCGGAAGATCGAGTGGGTGACGATGAAGCACCGAGCGCGACAAGAACGGCCATTCCCACTTCTGACGAAGAGTCTATTGCCACGATTGGCTGATGTTCTGTGTCGAGTACAGAACGCGATTGCAGAGGTGAGCATGAGCAGATCTTCTGATGACCATTGTCTAGAGCAACCGCCTATGTTGGAGTCATGATGCGCGGAAGTATCGGCGCCACGACAATCAACCGATGCTATCCATTATCACTATCTTACTTGGCGATGTGGGCCACCGCTTTGCGTGGCATGTCCGAGGCCATCCTTTTTTTTGACTATAATAATACTACTGGAGGGCACAGGAACATAGTGTGGGGTCTGGGGCATTATGGATCAGCTGTGGTGAAGGTGGGGCAAGATACCTGATCAGCTCTGGAAGGCTGACACAGTGCGCGCGCGGTTGCCCACGCCAACCGCTTTGTCAGCATATCCCACGCTCAGTTGCCAGAGCCAGCTTTTTGGCTCCAGCAGCGCTCCCGAACTGTTAGATCACAGCATAGTTGCAACCTGTGCGCAACTGGTTGAACAACAGCTCGGTATGTATAATGCATTATATCAATAATACTACCAAGTACTACTACTACTGAGCGAGCTGTTTTTCGTTGCGGGACTGCGGCTGTGCTCTATTTGTCAATATTTGACAAGACGCGGCTCGGCAATCGCCGCAACTTAACTGCGTAACATTGACCATCGATTTACGACAAAACCGATACCTACGTTTCACTTCGGCCTCGGACAACTATGCCAAAACGACCATCCGCCGAAGTTGACAGTGCAATAGGCGGAACTATCACCTATCACTGATTATATAGACCCTAATTCAGTTAGGGTCCTGGGTTCAGGGTATACACTGGAGGGGTTACGGGTATGCATTTTTGAAAGAATGCTCCGCCAATGACGCTGTTATGTTTGTTCGTTCACTGATAAGTCAAGCCTATCAGGTACCGTAGGTTCCTCAAGGGAGTTCCGGCACTTAAGAACGTTCAAAGAATAAGAGTATTATCGGATAAGTCCTCAAGGGAGCTTAGACGATAACGAGACAGATTTTGACTGTTAAAACTAGACTGAGGTCTAGTCGTATATTTGCGTGTCTTATATAGTACAAGGTATATACGCAAATATAGTAAGTAGGAATGCATGTGATAACGAAATGGTTACATGTGATAATGAAACGGTTTACATGTGATAATCGACATGCATGTGATAAAATTATATAGGCCTAAGTCAGTAAGGGTGGGGGGTTTAGGGTAAGCAGGGGGGGGTTAAGGGTATTGGTTTTTCGCATAGCATGGCTCAAAATCTAAAAATAATCCGCGGATATATTTTTGTTAATATGTATATAACACACATGAAACACATAATATTACATTATTCGGTAGATATTTAACCGCGGATGAAGACATCAGAATAGGCGGAATGATGTCTGCCTTCAGAACATAGGATATTTTATGATCCGCCAATGACAACACTGGAATGGGCGGAACATTTCTGTATCTTTTCGTCCGTGGATGTCAGTGTTTGAATCGGCGGATCTCTTAAACTCTGATATTTTGTAAATAGCATTCCGCCGATTACACCGCTGAGATCGGCGGAAGATATTCTTTACTTAGATCATATATCTGGACATAGCATCTACTGATGAAGAGACGATACATGGAGCACTCTATTTGAATGTTAAGTAATGGAAACAGTCTTGTGGTTAAAGTACTATCCGCCAGTTCATGCATCAGAATCAGCGGATGAAAAGGAAAATATTGAGAGAGATAGGTGTGACGCGACTCTGCGCTCAAGCTGGAGAGTCATTAGCAGCTTTGAATGATATATTGAAGTTGAGAAACGAACATAGGTGTGACGCAACTCTGCGTGTGTTGAACGAGATGCCAAGTGATTCCAGAGAGAGGAATTGAAGTTGAGAAACGAACGTCGACTCTGCGCTGAAGCCAAGAGAGAGCGGGTTGAACAAGATGACAAGTGATTCCAGAGAGAGGTTTTGAAGTTGAGAAACAAACATAGATGTGACGTGACTCTGCGCTCAAGCCAAGAGAGAGAGCGTGTTGAACGAGATGTCAAGTGATTCCAGAGAGAGGTAATGAAGTTGAGAAATGAACATAGGTATGACGCGACTCTGTGCTCAAGCCTGAGTGTCGTTATCAGTATTGAACGAGAAGCACAGCTGTTTGTGAGATCAAACCTATTGAGTATCCGCTGATTCAATCGTCAGAATCAGCGGATATCTGAGCATTGCAGGAGTAGTTTGGTTTGATGGCTAGAGCGTGAAAGTGGAAGTCAAAGTGAAATAAGTATCCGCCGATTCAGACGTCTGAATCGGCGGAGGTATCTAAACAGTGCACAACATGATGGGAGGGTAGGATATAGAAAGATGTTCCCACATGATAAGACCTTCTGGACCTAATGTCCACCAAATAGGTACGTATGTTATGAAGGCCGTATCAGCATTTTCTGACGTGTAGAAGGGTGGCGTTACTGATTGGAGGATGCAGAAGGGCTTGCTGAACACGGTAATAAGGGCAAAGTGTTGAGGTGCCATGTACGTCATGTTCACCTATACTGTTGTCATTGTCAATGAACATCTACACTGAAGACTTGTGCCAGATGTCTCGCATTACACCGTGGATCCTGTTTTTTTTACATCGGCGGATGTCCACACCACATCCTCTGTGCACAACATATGTCAGATATACCACCATCATGTCAGTACGCCAATGACGACAGTATGATAGGCAGAGGTTCTGCTCAGCGATACCAATGTTGTATCCCAATGACGACATTTAAGTATTCAGGTGAGTATCTGCTCAAATATACCAACGCTGACCGCTAATGATGACGGTCAAATAGGCGGACTATCTGCTCACATCTACCAACATTGACGAGGTCATTACACTCCCCCCCCCTTACCCATAGGAATCCTATAGGAATTGTCGGATTCCTATAGGATTCCTATAGGATTCCGATACATATGGTTGTCAGCCATTTTGGCTGAGAAATCCTACTTCATTCCAATGAGAGTCCTATTGGAGTTATTGGACTTTAATAGGAGTGAATAGGACTCATCCTATGGGAGTTTAATAAGAGTTTAATCAGACTATGCATAAATACAGTAGAAAGACATGTAGTATTGCTATTTTGAGCTTGTTTGTATATATTTACATATATTTGAAAGTGGTAGGTGCTGTGGGCTCCACTTCTGATGTTTAAATACCTCTAGAAACAGTGCTGAAAGCACCAAAACCCTCTTAAAAAATCTAAAAAAATGTTGAAAAATACCCAAAAATTATGTAGTGCTAATATTTGTGTTTGTTTATATTTGTTTATATGTTTGGTGGAAAATGGAGAATATTCAGCTTCTTTCACCACATTTGTTAGGATGTTTGAGAATGGACATGTGTGACAGGGGTGTGTGACATGTTTGTGACATGCCTCAAACAATCTGCAAAAAAATGCCTAAAAAATTGTGGCATCTCAAATGTGCAGGAATGAACATGCCAAACAAGACTAAATTTCAAAAGTCTTAAAATATATGGAAAAATCAATGTGATTAGGCTGAGTCATACATATATCACAATGCTATGTGGAAGCCAGCATTAGCAGTGGCCACATTGCCATTGTCACATTTCCACTTGACACCTAAATTGTGAGAAAACTAGTACCTCTGGTAACACTGCTGGTATGTATATAGCCTATACTTGTGAATATGAGCCTCAGGTGCACTTTGAGATACATAGTTATTCCAAGGTTAAATGTAATGAGGCTGAGTCTTATGTGACCCAAGCCCTGCAAGATGTTTTAACACAACTTTAACACCACTGCAGTGGCAAGCACCACCTGTCAAGGTGGACCATGCTGTGAGAAGCAAAGGAAACATGTGATGGCTCTGATCCTAGTCACATAATCCTGGTTGTCCTTGAGTTGGATTTGCCACTTGGTGGCCCATAGTCTCCAAATTAGTTGTTTCTCTCATTTAACTGGGCATGTTTACTAAATTGTAGACAATTGTTGAGAGGTGGAAGTTGACAATTACCATGTCAGCCACCATTAAAGAGTCACTGATCTGTTTATGGTATGGACTCCCAAATTATGCACACCTGATTGGTTGGACAGGCCCACTTATTTTTCTACTTACTCATTTTACTATATGTATGGTTGACTAATTCAGTGTGTCATTGTTCTCTTGATTATGGAGTTCAATACATATGTTTTTAGTGTGGATGTTTAGTAGGCTGGTTGTCATTATGCTGCTAACAACTACTCACCACCATGTGATCACAAGATAACCAACATAACCAACAACTCATCTCTGCTCCCAGTTCTGAGTCCTCCCCTAGTTGAAACTTGACTTCAATACATACATAGTAGCCACAAATCCTCATAACCACAACCTTCTCACATTTGTTCATGACCTCTGACAACTCTCTCTGCAATGTCATAGGTGATTGATGGCCACTGTTGCCAGCAACAACAGTGGCCACATTGTGGAAATTGATCATGACACAACCACTGGATCTGATTCATACTAAGTGGCAATCTCTACACTGCAACTGCACATGGAGCCCACTTTTGGCATGCAGGTAGAGTTGATCATGTTGGCCTTGACCCATAGGTGACTACATCCACTACTGTTGACCTCTGAAGCAATTACTCACTATTGAACAAGTCACTGCAAGTGATTGACTTCTGCTACCATTGAACCATCAGCAACCTCAACTTCCTACAACAGACCAAACTACACTGACTATCACATCACCAGAAATCCTTGACTGAATTGTGTTGCATTGTGGCTTTGCAAGTGGTCATGGCACATGGAATGGTGATGGTGACATAATTCTTGCATGTTGTTGATGAAATGAGTTTTGGCATTTTTAATTATTTTTACTTGTCAATTCTCTCAGACTTGTCTGAAAAAATGTATTTTGCAAATATCTCAAGTTTGGCTTTATTTGGTCCCCAAATCCCTACATGCCCTAGATCACATGATTTTTCTGCATTTTTAAAGTATTTTTGAGATTTTATTGCAAGCATAAATAACACCAAACAATACCAAACAACCATCCACAGCCCCTCCAAACTCATACCTTCAAAAAATGCTGTCAAATGATGCCCATATTGTTTATTTTGTGCAAACAAACATAAACAAATGCAAATATCTACTTTGGGAACATTTTTAGCATTTTTCAAAATCTTATCAGATTGTTATCAGAATCCTATAGGAATCCCTGATTCCTATAGGACTCTTATCATACTGGGGGGGGAGTGTAAAGTACTGACATTGACCACCAATGACGACGGTCAAATAGGCGGACTATCTGCTCACGTCTACCAACATTGACCGCCAATGACGATGGTCAAATAGGCGGACTATCTGCTCGAATCTACCGATGTTGACCGCCAATGACGACGGTCAAATAGGCGGACTATCTGCTCACATCTACCAACATTGACCGCCAATGACAACGATCCAATAAGCTGAGTATCTGCTCACATCTACCGACGTTGACCGCCAATGATGACGGTCAAATAGGCGGACTATCTGCTCACATCTACGACGTTGACCGCCAATGACGACGGTCAAATAGGCGGACTATCTGCTCATGTTGATGCCAATGTCGACATTCAAATAGGTGGATTATCTCTTCAGTGATGCCCACATTGTCTGCGATGACGACGTTCGAATAGGTGGACGACGATCTTCTCAGCAAATATCAACATAATCCACCGATAACAACATTCAAGTAGGCGGAATCTTCTGCACACACATATGGTCTCACTCACCCCTACAATACTAATCGACATCGAAGTCTTCTTGGTGACGGACGCTGGAGATGTGATGTTTGTAGCATTCCTGATGGATAAGGTACATTGGTGCGTATGTTAATGCTATCATAGACTTATAGCTGACCGCATACATCTCATCAGCCTCCAGTGCACATAGCATTTACCATATTCGTTCATTACATCATCGTTACTGTATACATATGTGCCACATCAAATGAAATGATACAACTAGATCGAACAAAATCCATGTTGCGCAATGTGTTGCGCCTTGTGATCCATTGATATCCCCTCAATATGTGCTGAAACATGAGATGAAACGCTTTACCCATCAACCCTTCCTGCATTTTTGGGTTATTGGGACTCTCCAGGGTGGTGGGAGGGTAGCACAGAAGGCTTAACTCCTAATTTAGGGTTAAGCATTTTTGGCTGACCCTGGTAGTACTCATGAGGCCAGACTGGTCAGTGCATGCATTTGATGGCTGACCTGGCTGGACAGTAATGAGCCCAGACCTGCTGCACATTTATCTGTGTCCTGCCAGGCTGGATGCCCATTGTGATGAGCACAATTACTACCAAACAACATGGCAGACATCTGGTATGTGTACTATGTGTGTGTTGTGTTGTCTAGGCTGGACAAAGGTTTATGAATGCTTGGTTGGTTTACATTTGTGATACTGCATTTACTACTCAATCTGTGCCCTGCCATATTTGCCAGGACTGGCAAGTTGTGGTGTTTGGTGACCAAAAATTGACATCCTGTTATGTACTCAACATTCCCATGCTATATAACATCATGTATATTGGCATTATGTTACCTACTCACATTATACACCTTTTTATAACACTAGTACTATAAACATATCATAGATTTTTTCAAATCTTATTGTATCAATGGAAAGGTATCATATACCACTTACTAACCCTGCAATAGCTAAGAAATCGGCGGTCCAGTTTTCGAGTTATTGAGCCTTCAATATTCATCAAGTTGTGACCTGTAGTGACATATAGGTCACAACACCAGGAGCGCTTACCCTCTGCTCTCCACTGCTGTCACACCCCTCTGGACTGTTCAATTGGAATGTATGATATAAGGAAACATCCTTTTGCTCATCAGAAATAGATGAGGAGGTATAGAAATGGCAGCAGCAATGGTCAAATGCTAAGAGGTGGTGAATGTTAAATATACAGTGTACATTACAATGGCTAGACTATCCCAAACTTATCAAATATGTCATTGGGACATCCTCAATTAAGATTCCAATGGGTTTGAGGTGTAAGGAGTGACCAGAAAGGCAACGACATTTTGGTACGTTTGGGCTACGTTTTGGTACGTTTCAAGGTAACTTGCTTATCACAAGCAGCAGCACTCTCAGGAAACTTTGCTGGGCACTTAGGATTATATCCTTACCAACTGTAATTTATTTGAGGGGATGGGTGCAGCCAGGGAGGCCACTACGTTTTGCTACGTTTTACTAAGTTCTATATTTCACACGCTATAAGTTTCAAGATGAGTTGTATATCACAAGCACAACAAAGAGCGGTGCTCTCAAAAACCTTGGGTGGTCACTTGGGATCACATCATTACAATCTACATTTTATTTGAGATGAGGGGAGCAGCCAGGGAGGCCACTACGTTTTGCTAAGTTTTGCTACGTTCTATATTTCACACGCTATAAGTTTCAAGATGAGTTGTATATCACAAGCACAACTGAGAGCGGTGCTCTCAGAAACTTTGGGTGGTCACTTTGGATCATATCATTACAATCTACATTTTATTTGAGATGAGGGGAGCAGCCAGGGAGGCAACTACGTTTTGCTACGTTTTACTACATTTCATATATCACAAGCACAACTCAGAGTGGTGCTCCCAGATAGCTTGTGTGGGCACTTGGGATTATATCCTTACAATCTATGATTTATTTGAGGGGAGGGGAGCAGCCAGGAAGGCGTGCATTGAAGTCTGTTATAGTTTAGAGTCACATGATTATGTATAAATACTTAGAACATACATAGTCATGTGACTCTCAACGCTCGTCTCAAGATGAGTTGTATATCACAAGCACAATGCAGAGCGGCGCTCTCAGGAGACTTGGGTGGTCACTTGGGATTATATCCTTACAAACTGTAATTTATTTGAGGGCATGGGAGCAGCCAGGGAGGCCGCGACGTTTCACTACGTTTTGCTACGTTTCATATTTCACACGCTATAAGTTTCAAGATGAGTTGGATATCACAAGCACAACAAAGAGCAGTGCTCTCAGAAACCTTGGATGGTCACTTGGGATGATATCATTACAATCTACAATTTATTTGAGGTGAAGGGGGCAGCCAAGGAGGCCACTACGTTTTGCTACGTTTTGCTACGTTTTACTAAGTTCTATATTTCACACGCTATAAGTTTCAAGATGAGTTGTATATTATAGGTGCTTTTCGGAGTTAGCATAGGGGGTATATGGTATACTGCGGGGGGGTTATTGTATTGATTTAGCCAGAAACATGGCACAAAAGTAAGAAATAATGCGCGGAAGTTTGTTGTGTATAACATGTGAAACACATATGAAACATATGTTTAGCACAAAAGCAACCGCGGATGAGAACACCAGGAAGCGCGGATGAGTTGGTCTGTCATTTACATACAAAGTGTGCAGAATGTATCTGTTTTCATCCGCTTAAAACAGTGTTGCAATAGGCGGAAGATGTGTGTTGTGCATATGATAATGTATATATAGGCATGAAAATAGTCTGGCAATGATGACACTGCAATGGGCAGAGTAGTTTACATACTGAGTATGATGTGCCAATCATCCACCGATAAAGACATAGCGATTCACGGTAGATTATTTTGTGTCAAGCCAAACATAGTGTTGTGACCAACCAAAACCATGTGAAAATGGTCCGCCTATTACAACGCTGCCATCGGCGGACCATTTTCATTTATGTAAGTGATCCAATTAACCGCTGATCAAAACATTGTAATGTGCAGAAGATTATTTTCCTTAAAGCCAAACATAGTGTTGTGACCAACCGGAACCATGTGAAAATGGTCCGCCTATTCCAACGGTGCCATCGGCGGACCATTTTTCATTTATATAAGTGATCCAATTATCCGCCAATCAAAACATTGTAATGTGCAGAAGATTATTTTCTTTAAAGCCAAACATAGCATTGTTACCAATTGAAACCATGTGAAAATGGTCCGCCTATTCCAACGCTGGCATCGGCGGACCATTTTCATCTATATAAGTGATACAATTATCTGCAAATCAAAACATTGTAATGTGCAGAAGATTATTTTGTGTCAAGCCAAACATAACATTGTGACCAACCAAAACCATGTGAAAATGGTCCGCCTATTCCAACGCTGCCATCGGCGGACTATTTTTCATCTATATACGTGATCCAATTATCCGCCAATCAAGACATTGTAATGTGCGGAAGATTATTTTCCTTAAAGCCGAACATGGCATTGTTACCAATCAAAATCATGTGAAAATGGTCCGCCTATTCCAACGCTGCCATCGGCGGACCATTTTTCATCTATATAAGTGATACAATTATCCGCCAATCATGACATTGTAACATGCGGAATATTATTTCCATTCAAGTCAAACATAGCATTGTTACCAACCGAAACCATGTGAAACTGGTCCGCCTATTCCAACGGTGCCATCAGCGGACCATTTTTCATCCATGTATGTGATACAATTATCCGCCAATCACAACATTGCAATGTGTGGAAGATTATTTTATTTCAAGTCAAACATAGCATTGTTACCAACCAAAACCATAAGAAAATGGACCGCTCATTGCAATGATGTGATCAGCAGAGTGCAACTAGCTGAAGGAGAGAGTAAGGTGACAGATAGAAGATGTTACAAACTCGTTAATCTCAACGTATCCGAAAGTCAGAACATCAACTTGATACTTGAGGGCAAGTGTGGCACAAGGTCAATCAAGTGCGGGAAGTTAGAGATACTAAGTGCGAAGTAAGTATGAACTAAGTTCAGACATGGGAATATTGAGCGACACAGAGCGAGTCAAGTGAGTTTACAAGGAAGACGAGTTATGTGAGGATTTAGGGTTTAGGGTTTAGGGTTTAGGGTTTAGGGTTTAGGGTTTAGGGTTTAGGGTTTAGGGTTTAGGGTTTAGGGTTTAGGGTTTAGGGTTTAGGGTTTAGGGTTTAGGGTTTAGGGTTTAGGGTTTAGGGTTTAGGGTTTAGGGTTTAGGGTTTAGGGTTTAGGGTTTAGGGTTTAGGGTTTAGGGTTTAGGGTTTAG